>NW_004624782.1:13904311-13947807 GCF_000247695.1 Heterocephalus glaber | reverse complement strand
AGACTATTGCCTCAATGTGCATCCACTTAGCTATAAATGTCTCTAATTTCTCATTTTTTATGGCTGAGTAGTACTCCATTTTATTTTTAAAAACCACATTTTCTTTATCCAGTCTCCAGTTGATGGCTATTTGGGCTGTTTCCAAGTTTTAGCTATTACAAACTGTGCTGCTATCTGTGACCTATTTTTGAGATAGCCCTCTCCAATTTTACTTCAGGTGGAGCCATTTCATCCAGCTGGCCTGGGCCTTCTCTGGTTTCTGAGCCCCTCAGATGGGCTGCTAACTTTCAGCTATTCCTGATTTTATTGACTCTTTGAAGTCAGAACAGGTTATCAGGTTCTCGAAAACAGAGGCAAGTGTATAAGGCAACAATTTCATTTCCAGTGCGCCAGTAATAAAGTATCACAGATTGGGTGGCTTAAACACAAACATTTTGTTGTGTGGTGGTTCACGCCTGTAATTCCAGCACTCAGGAGGCTGAGGCAGGAGGATCACTGCAAGTCCCAGCCAGCCTGGGCTACACAGTGAATTCAAGGACAGCCTGAACTACATAATAGCAAGACCCAGTCTCCAAACAAACATTTCATCCTAGTTCTGGAGGCTGGGGGTCCAAAATTGAGGTGCTGGGAGGGCTAGTTTCTTCTGAGGCCCCCACTTGCCTTCGTGATCATCATCTCCCTGAGTTTTTACCCAGTCCTCCCTCTGTGCACACCTGCATCCAAATGTCCTCTTCTTTTTTTTTGGTACCAGGGATCACACTCTGGTCCTTGCGTTTGCAGGGCAGGCGGCGGAACCACTGAACTAAATCCCTGGCCTGAAATGTCCTCTTCCTATAAGGACAGTGATCTTGTTGGAGTAGGGCCCTTTATGACCTCACTTTATCAGTTATCTTTTTTTTTTTTTTTTTTGGTACCAGGGATCGAACTCAGGACCTTGTGCTCGCAAGGCGGGCAGCAGAACCACTGAGCTAAATCCCGAGCCCTATCAGTTATCTCTTTAAAGACCCTATTCCAAATATGGTCACATGTTAAAGCCCTAACTCCTAGTATGCCAAAAAGGGGAACGGTCACTTCAGTCCATGAAAACCAGCGCTGGGCACATTTGAAAACATTACCCTACTGCTACAGCACTAGGGTGGGGCTTTGGAGGAGGGCAGGCATCGGTTTCTTAAGCCAGCCTGCCTGTGCAGCTTGCATCCAGGGCGTGCTCACCCATGTGTGTGTGTGTGTGTGTGTGTGCGCGCGGGTGTGTGCGCACACGTGTGGAGTTTTTATTTTGTTGCAGGGCTCTGTTAGATGAGGGAGCCCATTAATTATTTCTCTACTCTCCCTGAGTCCTGAGGGCTGGCCCATGTCACAGAATTAACGATCTACTATCTATGGTCACAGCCAGAACAGGCCTACCCTCTCAGTTCCCAGCCAGCAGGCTCGACTCTCCAGAGAAAAGACAGAGCAGGGCCGGGGATTTAGCTCAGTTGTTTCACCGCCGGCTGCACAAGCGCAAGGACCCAAGTTCGATCCCCGGTACCAAAACAACAACAACAAAAAAACAGAGCAAGGAACAGGTGCCTAGACACACCATTTTCCTTCCTAAATAACTCCACTGCTTCCTAAGTAAGTCAGAGGTCAGGAAAGATCCAGACTGTTGTATCTCTAGACTTCCCTCTACATGAAAGGAAACATCGGGGTGGGGAAATGTGTTCTCCCCACTAATGCGCAAGACAGCTGCTCCAGCCCTTTCCTGTTCTCTTCAGCTGAGCTCTTCAGGAGACGTTGGATTCATTTTCTCTCCCTGCTTAACAAACTGCCACACATTTCGTGGCTTAAAACAACACCCACTCATCACATTTCACAGTGCTGCAGGTCAGATCATGCACACTTGGCGCTGGTTGTCTCCACTCATGCTCACACATGGTCAAGCTCAGGGGTTGGCTGTGCTAGGCTCTTCTTCACAGGCCTGGGGAGAGCCCTGCGAACACAGGGTGCTGGTGAAACTCTGCTCTGTGCAGGGGGCTGTGCTGGCTGCTTCTGCGCTGCTGTCAGCCAGGGGCAGCACTTTTCATGCCACCTACATCCCTCATTCAGCACAAAGGTTTACCCTTCCCTTACCGCACCCCCATCTTCAAGCTAACAATGGCTCTAGTTCCGCTAGATGCTTTGAATCTCTTTTACTACCAGCCAAAGAAAACTGTTTTTATGTTTTAGAAACAGGATCTCACTATGTTGCCCCAGCTGGTTTCAAACTCTTGAGCTCAAGCAACCCTCCTGCTTCAGCCTTCCAAGAAAACTTGTTTTTAAATGGCTGCCTAGGCATGGAGCTGCATGCCTATAGTCCTAGCACTCAGGAGGCTGAGACAAAGGATCACCATGAGTTCAAGGCCAGCCTGAGCTACACAGTGAGTTTAAGGCCAGCCTGAATGACATAGAGAGACCCTGTCTCACAATAAACAACAAACCCCTAAACCTAGATTAGTATTTGACTGAATAACCAGGAGATAGGAATCTTGGGGAGGCTAGTTTCAGTATTCTTCCTATGACACCAAGGAATGCCTGTTTTTACCCTACAGCAGTAATGGGAAACCTTTTAGAGCTTTCAATGATAGCAAACAGCCTGGTGCGGCACACATGCCATAGGTTTGCCACCACTGCTCTAGACTTTGAGAGGCCTCTCTGCTTCAGGTTTCTTAGATCCTAACCCAGCATAAAAGCTATCAAGAAAATGTGGGGCCAGGCATTTAACTCAGTGGTTCCGGCGCCTGCCTTGTAACTACAATGTCCCGAGTTTGATTCCCGGTACCAAAAAAAAAAAAGTGTGGTAAGAAAATAAACCCCGTAGAACAGAAAGTGTGGTACAAACTCTGACTTTTGGAGAGATCACAGGCAGATTCAGTTCACTTAAAGTTTCTCTTTTTGTGGTCCTGGGGATTGAACCCAGAGCCTCACTCATGCTAGGCAGGTGCTTTGCCACTGGAAAAGGGTGTCATTTTCTCCAGATAATTTACCACTGCAGTCTTCAGAATGTGCTGTAATAAGTGTATAAACTGATGCTCACCCAGAGGCGGAGGTAGCCCAAGCTGCGTAACTACGCGCGGTGGCCCTGAGCCCAGACACTGCAGTCTACATACATATCAGTTCAACATTCCAACCACCTCCCACCCTGGTTTCTGTCGTTGGAGATATTTTTCTCCTTCATCCTCACATTCTTCAGTGATTTATTTTTATCTATTGACATATCTGGGGATGTAGCTCAGTGATGAAGTCTTGTCCAGAATGCACAAGGGCCTAGTGCAACCCCCACCAAGGCAAACAGCCAGTGGGACTTGGATGCAAACCTTGGAAGCAGGAAGAGGTAGGGCCCTTCTCGCTCACCATTCTAAGTCCAGTACCTGGCACTTATTGGGCTCAATTAGCATGTGCTGAAGGACTGAGTGACCAGATCCCCAGCCCTTCGTCCAGCAGACAGCACAACCGGGAGGCCCCCTTTGGGGCTCTGCTGTCCAATATCTATCTGCTGCCACCTCCCCCCTTTCCAATAAATAAATTCATTTGAACTGGACTCAAGAGCACCCTGTGTCTCTGCCCTGTGCCAAGTGGTTTATCTACATCTTCTTCTTCTTCTTCTTCTTTTTTTTTTTTTTTTGTTTTTTGAGACAGGATCTCATTTTATACTTCAGGTCAGCCCTGAACTCACTATGTAGCCCAGGCTGGCCTCAAACTCACAGTGATCCTCCTGCCTCAGCCTCCCAAGTGCTGGGATCACAGGAGTGCTCCGCCATGCAAAGCTTGCCTCTTCTTAAAGTTCCCACCAGGACCCACTAATAGATTATTTTGTTTTGTTTTTATTTTTGGTACCGGAAATCGAACTCAGGACCTTGTACTTGAAAGGCAGGTGCTGGAATGACTGAACTAAATCCCCGGCCCTAATAGATTATTTTGTATGTAAGAGACTTCCAGGGCCAGGGATTTAGCTTAGTGGCACTGCACCTGCCTTGAAAGTGCAAGGTCCTGAGTTCGATCCCTGGTACCAAAAAAAAAAAAAACAAAACAGAGAGAGAGAGAGAGACTTCTGGGCTGGAAAGAAATATCCACTTCTCTATTTAATTGCTCAATTTATTAGACTAACGAAAAAAAAACCTTAAAGGTCATTTTCATAGGGGATTTAGGCTTTGATTATAAATTTGTCCTATTAAAGTTGTTTTTCTTTTTGAGTCAAGGGTCCCGCTATGTTGGCTAGACTGATCTCAAACTCTTGGGGTCAAGTGAGCCTCCTGGTGCTGGGTGTGCACCATCACACCTGGCAATTAAAATATCTTAAATAATTTAAACTGTAAATACAAATTCACTATAGCTAGTTCTTTTCACTACTGTATTTGTTTTAAGCATACAGAAATACAGTGATTATAGAATTTATTAAATTCTATAATTTATTTATTATTTATTATCATTTATTTATTAAATTCTATAACCACCAAAACTGGTTTTTGTTTGTTTGTTTTTTGTAGAACCAGCGATCAAACTCAGGACCTTGCACTTGCAAGGCAGGCATGGTGCCACTGAGATAAATCCCTGGCCCCAAACTGGTTATTAAAGTTCTAAAAACCATAGGTTTAATTTTTTCTCTTATTCCAATACCTTCCTGAGGTTCCAATTTGTTGGGGTTTTTTGTTTGGTTTTTTTTTTTGTTACCCAGGATGGAACTCTGGTCCTTGAGCTTGCGCAGTGGGCAGCAAAACCACTGAGCTAAATGCCCAGCCCCAATTTTTTTTTTTGGTACCAGGGGTCGAACTCTGGACCTTGCGCATGCGAGGCAGGCGGCAGAACCACTGAGCTAAATTCCCGGCCCTGAGATTCCAATTTGTATACCTTTCTAGGTTTCAGAAATTCTACCAGTTACTATTTTTATACCTTCCTAGAGTTTTTATAATCCTACTAGATCCGAAAGAAAAGAGAAACTCAGAATAAGGGAAGATTGCAGGTTCCAGGTGGACCCAGGTTATGGAATCAGGTTATGGAACTCTAAGGATTTAAACCTGAGCCACTGACCTCTAGCGCTACCACCTTTTATGGTCAAGTGCTTCTTTTCACCATGAGGTGCTTTTTTTTGGTATCAGGGATCAAACTCAGAACCTTGCACTTGCAAGGCAGGCGCGGTGCCACTGAGCTAAATCCTCAGCCCAATGGAATGGTACTTTTAACTTTCTCTTTTTTCCTGTTTCTTTTTATGTCAAACACAGAAAATAAGTATCATAGCACGTGGAATCCCCACAAACCCATTGCTCAGCTGTAACAATTATAACTCATGGCCATGGATTCTCCTCCCTTATTATTTTGAAGCAAATCCCAGATAGCACAGGTGAAATTCTATGATTCTCTAAAACATAAGGACTCTAAACCACAATACCACTGTCAAAACTAAAAAATTATTTGGCTGACTTTTATACAGATATTAATTTTTGAACTTCGGTGTCTTTCCTAGATATGATACATTGAAGTTCGGCATGCTTATCGAAACCTGGGGCACTGTCCTTTCGTTATGATACCTTGACCAGGCCTGCTGGCATTATTAAAACTTACCTATTCTAGGCCAGATATGGTGGTGCATGCCTGTAATCCCACCACTGAAGAGGCTGAGGCAGGAAGATTACTGCCAGTTCAAAGCCAGCCTGTGCTACATAGTGAGTTAAAGGCCGGCCTGAACTACAAAGCAGGACCCTGCCTCAAAAACCAAAACAAAATAAAACAAAACCCCTGCCTCTTCTAGTCTGGAGGTGTAGCTCAGTGATATAGCACATGGTTAGCATGCAGAGGCCTCGGCAGTTCCCAGGACATGGACACACACACAACCTATCTATACCAGTATTAACTTGTAATTGGTAAGGTTTCCCGCCCTTTCCCCTTACAGATCTCCAACCTGGCTGCACATTGGAATTTGGGGATCTTTTTTTTACAACTCTGGTAAAATACACATAAATTTTACCATTTTGGCCATTTCTAAGTTCAGTGGTATTAAATATATTCACATCGTTGTGAACCAAGAACAGTATCCATCTCCAGAACACTTCTCAGCTTACAAAACTGGAACTGTGTAAACAGTCACTCCCCATTTCCTCTCCTTCCAGGGCCTGGCCGCCCCCATTCCACTTTCTATGAATTTGAATATTCAAGCTATCTCATATGCATTGAGCCCTATGGTATGATGATTTGTCCTTCTGCAATGGGCTTATTTTACCTAATGTAATGTTCTCAAGGTTCGTCCACATTGTAGCATGGGTCAGATTTTCCTTGCAAGGCTGGATAATATTCCAACGTATATAAATAACACATTTTGTTTATTCATTTATCAGTCAAGGGACATTTGGGTTATTTCCATCCCTTGACTATTATGAGTAATGCTGCTAGGAATGTGAGTGTTTAAATATTTCTTAAGACTTTGCTTTCATTTCTTTCAGGTATATACACAGCAGGTGGCACTACCAGATCTTTATTTGAGAACCTGGCATACTGGTTCTGATTTATGTTTTCTTTGAGTGCTAAGTGACAATCTTTATGATAGTGGCTGTACCATTCCACATTTCCACCAACAGTGCATGCGGGTTTTAAATTTCTCCACATCCTCTCTGACACTCAACACATTTGGTTTCTTTTGACAGCAGCCATTTTGATGGGTTTGAGGTAGTGTTATTGTGGTTTTAATTTGCAACTCCCTAATGATTAGTAAAGCTGAATATCTTTTCATGTGTTTGGTGGCCATTGTTTTTGTTTTGTTTTGTGTCGTTTTTCAGTACTGGGGACTGAACCCAGGGGTTTTGCACTAAGCTACATTTCCAGGCCCTTTTTAATTTTTTTGAGACAGGCTATCACTAAATCACCCTGACTGGGCTTGATTTTGCATTCCTCCTGCTTCTATCTCCCAGAGTGCTAAGATTACAAGTGTACCCCACTGTGCCTAGCTTTTTGTTTTTTTCTGGTGATACTGGGGCTGAACCCAGGGAGCACTGAGCTACATCCCAGACCTTTGTATTTTGTGAGACAGGATTTCACTAAATTGTCAGGCTGGCCTCAAATTTGCAATCCTCCTGCTTCAGCCTCCTGATTAGTTGGGATTTTAGGCATACATCATTTTGCCTAACTCATCTGTCCTTTTTTTTTGGTACTGAGGATCGAACTCTGGACCTTGCGCTTTTGAGGCAGGCAGCGGAACCACTGAGCTAAATCCCCAGCCCTGCCATTTTTTAATTGTGGTTTTTGTTCTTTTGTTGTTAAGTTCAAGGGGTTCTTTATACATTCTGGATATTAGCCCCTTATCATAGAGTCTGGTAATATTTGGTGGTAGGACCTGGAGCTCAGTATTTTTTTTAAGCTTCCCAGGTTGAGAATTATTTTATTAGGAGATGAGGCAGTAAGTTTAAGTCAGTTTTCATGGATACTTCATCATTTCATGGTGGGGATTTAGCTCAGTGGTTCCACTGCCTGCCCTGCAAGCACAGAGGCCCGAGTTCAAGTCCCAGCACCAAAAAAAAAAAAAAAAAATTACTTGTCAATATCATTTCAGAACAAAGTACAGAACTTCCTCCAACCTGGTTACTTTGTATGTTCACTGGTACTGTCCAGTCATAGTAGGAGCTTTGCTTTCCTGGGTTACCATACTTAGTTCTCTGATTCTGTTATTTCCTCCTTACATGGGTAGAAACTACCATAGTTCGTATTTATTCCTTATCAAGAAAAAATAGAAGAAAAAATATCCATATATTAACACTCTCCTACTTACAACTATTTTCAAAATGATACATATCTTTATGACCATCACCTTTCTTGGTACAATTACCTTTTTTTTCCTTTGGTACCAGGGATTGAACTTGGGACCGTGTGCTTGGGAGGCAGGGGGCAGAACCACTGAGCTAACTCCCCGGCCTAACAATGACCTTTTTAAAGTCTTTATCATAATTTAATGCTTTTTGGGCCAGGGAGTTAGCTCAGTGGTGCCGCCTGCTTGGAAGCGCCAGGTCTCAAGTTCAATCCCTGGAACCAAAATAATAATAATAATAATAATAATAATAATAATTTAATGCTTTTGAGTGGCTTATGGAATACTTTTCCTAGTTATTTCACTTGAGCATATTATATATTTTAGGGTGCTGAAATTGTTACAACTTGCACAGTGACAATCTGTTTAATAATCACCCCTGGCATCCTTAAAAAACATCTTTGCTTTCTGGTATCACTAGGATGCTGTAGACCCAATCTGATTTCTCTTGTTTCAAAGAATGTAATCAGCTGCCCTCAAAGGACTCCTGATTATTTAAATGGTAAATAAGTATTTATCACTGTTACCAGTAGTAGGAGGTAAAGAACCCATCCTCAAATGGTGACAGAGTTGGAAAGTTTTCCTTAATGTAAATTTAATGTTGATTGTTCCAATTTAATATAACACTGCTAGGCTCTCCCTGGCTCTGCAGATTCACCAGCCACACGTGACCCTCTGAAGCTACCATTATCTCCATCTTTTGACTGAACAGGAACTACACGGAATTCTGTAGCTTGTCCAGGGTTGCACTGCAAGAAGTGTTGGGCTAGGACTCAAACCCAGCAGTTTTCAGAAACTGAGCTCTGACAGGTTTCCCACAAGACTGCCTCATCCTCTGCCTACTGTCAGAAACACAGAACAAAGGGCCGGGGATTTAGCTCAGTGGTTCCGCTGCCTGCCTCACATAAGCACAAGGACCCAAGTTCGATCCCTGGTACCGCAAAATAAATAAATAATCAAATAAATAAATACAAAACTTGGATGTTTACAAGAGATTCTCCGCCAAGTTGCCTCACCTAGGTCTCCCAAGGCAGGTTTTCCTAGCCTTGGCTGTGGTGAAGACAAGGAAATACAACCCCAGTTTTCTTCTCTCCCCGCAGGATTCGGGAGTAAGAATGACCAGGAGAGCCCTCCAAGAGAAAGGGCTGAAGACAGAGCCGCTCCGGAGGCTCCTGCCCAGGAGGGGCCTGCGGGCAAACGCCCGGCACAGTTCTGCGGTGCCCGAAGCCAGAGCCCCGGGGGGAGGCAGCCAGGCCCCGAGGGCACCCAGGACAGTCCCCCAGGGGAAGGGGAGGTGAGTCGGCTTCCCTGCAAGGCCGGGCCCTGAAGCCTCTCCGCTTCCCGCCGCCGCAGCCACGCGGGAGCACCCGGGACGAGCCGCCCCGCTCCTTCCCGGCCCTTCCGGCCCGCTCCCGCCTCGAGGTGTGGAAGCGCGCGGGCAAGAGCGGGCCGCCGGGCGCCCGAGGACGCTTGCTCGAGCGCAGGGTTGTGCGGACGCCGAGGGCCTTGCCCGCCTCCCCGGAAACCTGCGGCCGCACCGCGGACTAAGGGAGAGCCGCGCCGGCCTCGGCCTCGAAGGCGCAGCGCCACACCGACGCGACGCGGAGCGCGGGAGGCGCGAGGGGCGTTGGTCTCGGGTGCCGCCCTGGACGCCCACGCCGGCCAGGGGGAGACTCCTGGCTGGGCCCTGAGCCAGCCCGGCCCGCCCCCGGAGAAACCGTGGGCGGAGCCTGGAGTGTGCGCGCTCAAGGAAGGGCTTCGGGCAGCTGGCTTGGGCCGGGCCGGGCCGCGGGCGCCGTCGCCTGGGAGTAACTCCTGCCTGCCGTCCGTTGAGGGCTTGCTCTGGGTCGGACACGGGACCTGCGGCCTCACTCGACCCTCGCGGCATCCCTGTGTCACAGATGCTGCCAGCGCTGTACAGATGGAGTGACTGAGTCTCCAAGAGGTTAACGGACTTGCCCAGAGCCACACAGCCGTTTGCGGGCCGAGCGGCACTCGGACCGCGGTCTGCCTAACGCCGCAGCCCTCCAGGCCTCGCTCCTTGTGCTGGACGCGTGGAACTGAGGCTGTCAGTTTGACAAGGCACCCTTTTACGGACCCTGCGTCTTTGTCAGTGCTGGAGTACATGGGACACTTCCGCAGGGAAGTGAGCCGTACTCCCGGGAGGGACACGAGGATTGTACCAGTGACTGAGATGAGATTGGGTGGCACAGATGACGCCGCAGACGGAGCGCAGGGTCAGCAGGCGGTCCCGTGAGCGGCCGCCGCTCAGCCCTCCAGAGCGGGTGGTGAAGGAAAGCGCCCCGGGACTAGCTCCTGTGCGGGGGGGCTTCCCGGAGGCCAGAGCGATGGCCTCTGTGCACATTTGCTGGCACACTGGATTGCTTGGGGGAGTCAAAGCACAAAGGTTTATTAATTAAAGTTTCCAAATTCCCAGCAGATACTAATCTTCAGGATTTAGGAATGAAAATTGAAATTCTGGGGAATTCCTGAAATATATTATTCTTTTTCATAACTTTCTGTACTTTTTTAAACAAATAAATACAAATTTAGTAGTAGTTAAAAAGAACTGTAGGCCATAGTAAATATTCAAAAACTGGAAAATGTCAGCAAACACTCTTGGTGGTGGTTGAATAGCAAAATGTTTAAATATTCACCTAGATTGACAGCACTTCACAGTTATGAGTTGAAATTGCCAATATAAGCTTGTTTCCACGACACTTATTTCTTGGAACATCACAGAATTTGTATAAAATACAGTATGCATGTAAACATATAATTTCTATTTGTGAGAGTGAGTCACTATTAACAGCAGACAGGGCCATAGACAGATTTTTAATATGCCAACTGCCACCAAAAAATCATTAAATTATGATAACTTCTCCCCTATGTGCTCCTGTCCCAAGTTCCAGAAATGTCTACCTTAACTTTAGATTCTGAGTGTCAGTGTTTCCTTTTCTTATTTTTTACTTGATATCAGTAGATCCCTTCAAACCAGGAACTCCTGTATATTGTCAAGCATTAATTCTCATAGGAGAATTACAGTACTTTTTTTCTCAATTTCTTCACAGATTTTTGAGATTCAGAAAAACACACATTTTCCAATAAATGCCACAAAGGAATTCCTGCACAGAAATACTATCTGGGCTGAGCAGGGGTGGTAAGGAAAGTCTGCTGCAGAGATATGACCTAGTATTTTGTCAGGCTCGGTCAGGGAAGCTTCATGGTATCAGAGGCCTCAGAACCAGAGGATCCAACATGGATTCCAGCTTTCAAGTTCCTAGTTGTGGAACCTTGGACAAACCACTTTACCTCTCTGAACTTCAATTTAATGGACAGAGGAGTAATGTCTGGGGAGTAACATGCCCGCTTTGTGAAACAATACTGTAGAAGAGTTGAGAGTGTGGCTTTGGAGTCAGACAGTCTGAGGTTCAAATCCTAGCTCCATCACTTGCCTCCTCTTTGATTTGGGGCAAGTTCTAACCACTCTATGAATTTTCTCTTCTGTAAAATGGGGACACTGATTGAATCTATTTCATAGTGATTGGGTGAATTTAAATGAGATCTCACATGGAAACGTGACACAGAGCATGGTACATTGTGAATGCTCGGCAAGTGTAAAGCAGTATAGTTACTGGCTGCATCTACCTCACAGGGCAGTTGTGAGGGTGAAGGGGGGAGGGACAGTGGCATGGGGTTTTCTAAGCTGTGAAATGGTACCACATGCTTCTCTTTTCTCCAGAGATGGGATGGTCAGAATGTATGAGTAGACATTAGTGGTATCCCCAAGTAGGGAGCCTGAGAATAATTATAATTCCTGTACTGTCACTGTGTTGAGGTCATCGTAGCTGAAAAACAGGGTGTAGACAGCTCTCGGTTGACGGTTGATTGCAGTCAAGTGGGCAAACTCCAGCACGGTAGACCATGCTCTTGGGGACAAGTAGGAAGCTGATGTTCAGGGAGTCTTTGGAGAATGGCTAGTGTTAAATGGAATCTAGCCCCTTTTATTCAGTGGGGTTCACATCCCAGGAAGGGAGCGTGTAACAGATGGTGGTGACAGAGGCTCTCTAATCTGGCCTGGAACTCACTGGTGGAAGGCTGGAGTGAGGAGATCTTACCAGAGATTGTAGACCAGGCATGGTTCAAAGACATCTGTAATCCAAAGATGATCTGATGTGATCCTGACAGCAGCCCATAAAGTAAATATCAGCACTGCTCCAGTTTTTTAGATGAGGGCTTGGAGTCTGGGAAAGCTAAGTCCAGTGCCCACAGTCACCGAGGTTCTGTGTGGTGGAGTCAGGGTCTAGAGAATGAGTCTTTCTCCAGCACTGAGCTGTCTCAGCCCACCAGGTGCCAGATGCTGATCTTGAACAAGGAAGAAGAAAGCCCAAATGTATAAGGTTTTTATGCCCAGCTGTCCTCCTCTCTTGCCTTTGGTAACAATTCTTTTTTTTTTTTTTTTTTTGGTACCGGGGATCGAACTTGGGACCTTGCACTTGCGAGGAAGGAGATGGAACCACTGAGCTAAATCCCCAGCCCTATGGTAACAGTTCTCTCTGCTGATATTACTCCTACTTCTCTGAACACTGCTTCTTTGCTGCTCTTCTCCACTCAGCCCTTAAGTCAGCCTTTTGCACCCATTCCGGACTCTCCACAGTTGAGGGATCCTTATGCCAATGACTTTGGGCCCCAGTCACCTCTCGTTAGAATGAGCCTGACCCTCTGAGCAGCAGTCTGACCAAGCCACTGCTTCCTTGACATGCCCTCTCTGAAATTCCTCTTTACCTTAATTTCAAATACTGGGGTGAGGGGGAAGGGAGACACCACCTAGGAAGCCTTCAAAGAAAAAGCCTTTTTTTTTTTGCTTTTTGAGACAGGCTGTCACTATGTAGTCCAGGCTGACCTCAAACTCATGGTGATCCTCCTGCCTCAGCCTCACAAATGCTGGGGTTACAGCTGAGCCGCCACTCCCGGCAGAAGAACCCGCTTGAATATGGGGCTAATGACCTGCAGGGTATGTTCTCTGAGAGCTGCCAACAGTTTGGAGGTGAACTTGGAGAGTGGAATACATTTCCTCAGTTAGCTCAGGGCCCAGCAATGAGCCGTATCCAGCAGCTGAAGTGGAATATGCATCCATGAGGAAAAGACAGGAGCCCCAGCCTCAGGAGGCTCCAGGCCGCTGGAGGAGACAGACATGAGCAGTCCTCTTGAACTACAAACTCATAAACTGTGACAAGGTCATGAAGAGAAAGCTCAGATGGGCGCTAGGAGAGAATATGACAGAGCTAAACCAGGAGGGGTTGGGGACAAAAAGGCCTTTTTGAGGAAATGATAATACTGCATCCCCGAGACCTGAGTGAGGGGAGAAGAATTCAATGTACAAACAACAGTAGGAAAGGGCTCGGTGTGCTGAGAAACTGAATGTGCCCCGCGCAGCTGGGGCTGACGGTGCTGGGGGGCGGGGGGTGCAGAGGCCTGCAGGCCATGGCAAGGGACTTGGACTTGTTGGTTTAACTTTTTATTTGGAAATAATTTCAAAGTTATAGGAAGTAATTATAGTTACAGAGAGTAACTGGAAGCCTGGTTTTCATCCACACTTCGGTGGAATGACGTGACTCAATATGCAATCAGTATGCAAAAAGCCCACTGACTGCTGTGTGAGACTTCATAGGTGCTGGAGCTGGAGAGCATGCTGCAGAAGGCATCCGTCTAGCCTTTGTCCACAGCTCACCCACTGCTAACATCTTCCCGGAGGCCGCAGGCCATGGGCCCTCGGTGCCAAGCGCAGGCGTGGGACTTTTATTCGGAGCTATGAGTTCTATGCATCATGTTCCTTTGGTACAGTGCATGTTTCTGACCACAATACAATTCCCACTGCACTAGCTCTAACACTGCCACAACATGCCAGCTAATTTACTCATCTCTTGTCACTTGTCTCTGTCTCTCTCCGTATAGCATTGTTTCCATGTAGTACAGGGTCTGGTCTGGGAACGATGTGTTGTATTATGTTGTTATTTCTCTTTAGCATCCTTTATTCTGGAGTGGTTAGCCTTCCTTTGTCTTTTATGATGTTGAAATTTTCAAAGAATTCAGTCTTCCTCTTTATTTTAATAGATTGTTTCTCCTTTTGTATTGTCTGCTGTTTTTTATTATTATATATGGGTTATGCTTTCATTGATGAAAGACTGCATAAGTGACACTGTGTCCTTTATACCAGTTAAAAGCACAGATGTCTCTCTGTACATCTTTGGTGATTTTTGACTTTCATTTTCATTACACAGTCAAGATATGGTCAGATTTCTCCAATTCATAGTTACTAATAATTAGTAAGCAATCTATAAGGAGATACTTTATGACCACAAGATATCCCATGCCATGTCAAAGTTTAAATAGACAGATTTAACATCTGCTGATGATTCTTGACTGAATAAATTTTCAGGATGGTTTCAAAAATGCTAACTCTTCAGCTCCAAGACTCTCTCCACATTATTAGTTGACATTTGACATTCTCCTCTATAGATATACAGCACACACACACACATACACATATATTTACCACCCACAGCACTAGATATTGAACCCAGGCCCTTGCGTGTGCTAGGCAAGTGCTCTACCACTGAATTACATCCCCAGCCCTGAATTTTTTTTTTTTTATTTTGACACAGCATCTCACTAAGTTTCCCAGTTTGGTCTTGAAATTTATATCTTTCTGCCTCAGCCTCCAGGGTAGCTAGGATTGCAGGTATGTTCCAGGTATGTTTATTTATTTTTATTATTAGAAGGAACTCTTGAATTTCTACTCTGTGTGTGTGTGTGTGTGTGTGTGTGTGTGTGCGTGTGTGTTCCTGAGGACTGTTGAGTCCAAGGGCTCACACATGCTAGGTAAGTGCTCTACAACTAGGTTACATTCCTAGCCCTTTTAAAAAAAAATTATTTTTTTTAGACACAGGGTCTCACTAAATTGTCCAAGCTGGTCTCAAACCCAAGATCCTCCTGCCCCAGCCTCCCAAATAACTGAAATTATAGGGGTGTGCCACCGTGCCCGGCTCTATAACTATTAACTTTAATTATTTTGGTGCCCAATTTGTCCCAGATGACTAGTGGGAACCCCTAAAAGCTAGAAGCTTGGCTTTCATCCTAACTTCACTGGAGTGACATGATTCATTTGCATAAAAGCCCACCCTGAATGTTGTGTAAGGATGCACAGTAGGGATTAGAGTGAGGAGCAAAAGGGGTCAGACTGGTGCTCCTGAAGCCTTCGCTGCTCAGGGTGTAGAGGTGGTGTGCGCAGGAGCTAGCAAAAGCCAGGGCAGATGATCGCACAAAGCTGAGAGGGCCCTGAATCCTGGGGAACCATTGAAGAGTGGTGAGCAGAGAGACCGACAGGGTGTGACCTTCATTTCAGGGTGATTGTTCTGAGAGCCAAAGACCATGTGGAGGGCTGCCCAATGCTGTGGCTCTTTCCAAAGTAACTGGTTGTCTCTTGACCCTGGGGACTTCCCAGTGGGTCCCCTGCCTGGAATGTTCATCAGTCACAAAACACCTGTTGACAGCATCTTTCAGCCCCAGCTAATGTGCCAGCAACCCCTCCTCTCCCGCCCCGGCCTTCTTTTGCCTCTGGTACCTTTTCCTAACCAGGTGCAGTGCAGGTGTAAGTATACACAGCTGGGCCCCGAGCCTTACGGCAGTCAACTTACCAACCCTTCGCCTCTGCTCTGGGATGCTCTGAGTTCCGCATGGGCATTTGGGCAACCAACCTTCGAAATCAGTGCCCTGTGCCTGCCTCTCTCCCCACCCCAGACCCCAGGGAGACGAGTTCAAGCCAGGGTCAAATCCCGAGTGCAGCTTCCTATCAGGGGTGCTGCTGGGTGCTGTTGGGTAGGAGAGCTGTCTAGAGGTGCTGACAACTCACAGATGGGGCTTCTCAGAAGTGGCTGGATCTCGAGTGTGTGACGCTGGGATTGATTCACAGGGCACTGCTAGGCTCAAGGCCACTAGGATTACGGGTGTGAGTGCTGCCTGCCCTAAGCAGACTGGGTAAGATAAAAGGGGCAGAGAGACGCTGATAAGGCCCCTTGCTGCTTTTGCTGTCTTCCTCTGCTATGAACTGTTGTCCCTCTGCCACGCCCCGCTGCCTTGGAGCCAGCCAATTATGGACTGAAACCTCTACAAACTATGAGCTAAATAAACCTTTCCTCCTTTAATTTTGGGTGTTGGTATTTCGTCTCAGCAATGAGAAAAGTAACTAAGACACCCAGGAAACACAGATTGTTGCTGGTTGGAGAAATCAGGGTACGTCTCCAGAGTGGGTGGCATTTGAACAGGGCCTTGGGAATCGATTTCACAAAAGAAATATCTGATTATTCAGTGGATAAGAGGAAATAAATAAAAGCAAAACCCCACATCTTCATATTTTATTGATATTGGGAAAAGAATTGCTGTTGGTTGCATAATATACTTTAGGCAGATATCTATAACTTGTTCCTCATTGTTAGAATAATTCATTCCAGACCGAGCAACATTGGCCAGGCAGAGGGGACAGGAGCAACACTGGGAACCGTGCCACTCCAGATCAGTGCTTGATCGCATTCATTCTTTCTGTTCAGCAAACATTTATTAAGGTCCCAACACTTACCAGGCCCTGAGCAAGTAATGAGTCTTGAGATGGGGTCTCTGTCCTGTCACGTCTAACAGCGAGGGAGCATAAGTGCACAGAATTAAGCAGCGGTGTCATGCCACTTGCTGTGGAACGGGCTGGCGAGACCTCTTCGAAGGCGGAGTCCACGTGGGTGCTGCTAAGCCTGCTCTCCACAGGCAGAAAGCGCGTCCCATCTCCTTTTATGTGTTTCTCTTTTTCTTTTGTTTACTATTTCAAATATCCATTTTTTCCCATGTCTTGGGGAGGGGCCTATTGTTACACTACTTTCTGAAATCTCAACTTGCATGCTCAATTGATTCATTCATTTTTCTCTTTTTGACACTAAAAGCATTTAATGCTATTAATTTACCTCTGCACAGAGCTTTGTCTGTATCCGACTTTTAAAATTACTTTCTAAAAAAAAAAAATTACTTTCTAAATAATCTTTTTTATTTTTTGTTTCTTGTCCTAAGGATAATTTGAGATGCTATTTTTATGTTTTAAAATTTCTAAGGGGCATGTTTTATATTACTGTTAGTTGCATTGCATTTTGGTCAGAGAATAGCTTGTAAAATTTCTACTTTTCAAAATTTGCTAATATATTCTCTGTAGTTTAATATTTATTGATTTTTGTTATGTCCATTAAGCTTGAAAAGGAGTTTAGCGTTTGTTTTCAGAGCAAAAAATTTACATGTTCATATCTTCTATGTCCTGATTTAATTTTTGATTACTTGTTCAAAAAATGTGTTAGAATATTTCTGTTTTTTTGTTTTCTTTTGTTTTTGGTACCGGGGATCGAACTTGGGTCCTTGTGCTTGCAAGGCAGGTGGTGGAACCACTGAGATAAATCCCTGACCTATTAGAATATTTCTAATAAAATTATTCCACATGTTTTTCCTTGCCTTATCAATATTTCATTTTATGGATCTTTGTTAACCTAACATATAAGAAATTAAACCCTTACACTATTAATGACACTTTTCAGAGAGGAGAGTTAAAAGCTCAGGTCTGGAGTCAGATTGCTTGAAGATCTAAATCCCAGCTTACCCATTTATTAGCTTAGATTTCTTCCCATAAAATGGAAATAACGATGTGAGGATAACTTCCTGGTACAGCTTGTGGATTTAATGAGATGTTGAAGGTGAAGCACTTGGAGTACTTTCCGGCATCTGCTGGATAAAATAAAGCTAGGGTTAGCTACTGTGGTCACACTTATGTTGCCTGGCTCACCATCATGATCATGGCAGCCCTTACAGAGGTAGAAAGGTCTTTTTCGTCTAGCCAGAACACATTTTTTGTTTTCTTTTTTTTATTGGTACATTGCAGATATACGTAATGATAACATTCATCATAGGGAATTTAGGGTTTTTTTGTTGGGTTTTTTTTTTGGTACCGGGAATCAAACTTGGGACCTTGCACTTGCGAGGCAGGTGCCAGAACCACTGAGCTAAATCCCCGGCCCGATCATAGGGAATTTAAATCCAGATGTGATATATCTTTGTTCTTTATTCCCCCATTCTCCTTTTCTCCCTTCAACCCCTCTTCCCCTCTTTGTTTACAAAGCTTTGTTTCCATTTTTCCTTCCATTCTTTTTTCCCTCGTCCCTTTTTCCCTCCCCCACCCCATTCCCCTTCTCATTTGAACATTTTCTTCCCATTTCCCAATATCTATTATACATTTTCATCCTTATTTATATTTTTGGTTTCTTCTTTTTTTTTTTTTTTTGGAGACAGGGTCTTGCTGTGTAGTTCACGCTGGTCTTGAACTCACTATGCAGCAATCCTGCCTCCGCCTCCCGAGTGTGTGCCACCATACCCAGCTACAATACGGTATTTAAACATGTGTGTCTGAATTATTTCACTTAACAGTATGGTCTTAAGGTGTATCCGTTAAGTTAGGAATGTCTCAAGCTTGTCTTTCTTTATGGCAGAATAGTGTACTCCATTGTATAAAACAATCACATCTTTTTTACCATTCATCAGCTGATGAGCACTTGGGCTGTTTCCAACTTAGCTATTACAAACTGTGCCACTATAAACATGGGTGTGCATATATCGCTGTGGTATGATGCTTTTTTTTTTTGGTACCAGGGATCAAACTCGGGAACTTGCGCTTGTGAGGCAGGTGCTGGAACCACTGAACTAAATCCCGGCCCAAATACTATCCATTTTGTTTGTTTGTTTGTTTTTGGTACCAGGGATTGAACTCTGGTCCTTGCACATGTGGGGCAGGCAGCGGAACCACTGAGCTAAATCCCTGGCTCTGATGCTTTTAATTCTTTCAGGAAGATATCAAGAATGGGGATAGCTGGGTCAAATGGGACCTCTAGCCCTAGTTCTTTGAGGAATCTCCATACTGACTTCCACAGTGGTTGCACCAGTCTGCACTCCCACCAACAGTGGAGAAGGGTTCCTTCTCCCCACAGCCCTGCTAGCATTTGTTATGGGTTGATTTCTTGATAGCAGCCATTCTTTCTTGAGTGAGATACAATCTCAGCATTGTTTTGATTTGCATTTCACGAATGACCAGTGATGTTGAACATTTTTTCGTATTTTTATTTGCTATTTCTAATTCTTTATCTGACAAGTGTTTTCATTTCAGATGGCCATTTTTGGATTGGGTCTTTAAATTTGGGGGGTGTGATTTTTTTTGAGTTCTTTATATATTCTAGATAATAGTCCTTTATCTAAATAGCTAGTAAAAATTTTTTCCCACTCTGTGGGTTGTCTCTTCACTCTGTTGGTGGTTTCTCTTGTTGTACAAAATCTTTTTAATAAGATGAGATCCAAGTTGGTGATTCTTTATAGTATTTCCCAGGTAGTCTGAGTTTTATTCATAGTCTTTGCCTCCATCTATGTATTCAAGAGTTCTACGTATTCTTCCAGTAGATTTAGTGTTTCTGTTGTAATATTTAGATCTTTGATCCATTTTTATTTTAGTTTAGTGCATAGTGAAAAATATGGGTCTAGTTTAAATCTTTGGCATGTGGAAAGCCAGTTTTTCCAGCATCATTTATTAAAAGGCTCTCTTTCTTCTAGTAAAGGTGTTTGGCCCCTCTGTCAAAGATAAAGTGGCTGAGTGTGTTTGGAGTTGTTTCTGCATCTTCTAATTTGTTCCATTGATCCTTGGGCCTGTTCTTTTTTTTTTTTTTTTTTTTTTGTGGTACTGGGGATTGAACTTAGGACCTTGAGAGGCAGGTGAGGTGCCACTGAGCTAAATCCCCGGCCCTCCTTGGGTCTGTTTTTTTGCCAGTACCGTGCTGGGGTTTTTGTTGTTGTTGTTGTTGTTGTTGTTAGTACCAGGGATCAAATTCGGGTCCTTGCCCTTGTGGGGCTGGTGATGGAACCACTGAGCTAAATCCCTGGCCCCACCATGCGGTTTTTATCACCACAGCTTTGTAGTATAGTTTCAAGTCAGGGATTGTGATGCTCCCTGCCTTGCCTCTGTTGCCCAGAATTGCTTTTGCTATTCTAGGTCTCTTCTGGTTCCAAATGCATTTTAGGATTGTTTTCTCTAATTCTGTGAGATACACTATTGGAATTTTGATCAGGATTGCATCGAATCTGTATAAGAATTTTGGGAGTATGATCATTTCCACTATATTGGTTCTTCCTACCCAAGGAGAGATATCTTTCCATTTTCTGGTAGCCTCTTCAATCTCCTTTTTCAGAGTACTGTAGTTTTCAATGTAGAGGTCTTTTACTTCCTTCGTTAGATTGTAGGTATTTTATTTTTTGGGATGCTATTGTGAAATGTGTTGTTTCCCTAATTTCTCTCTCAGTGAGTTTGGTATTTCTATACAGGAATGCTATTGATTTTTGACTGTTGACTGCATCCAGCTATGCTACTGAATATAGTTATTAAATCTAGGAGTCTTTTGGTGGAGTTTTTGGGGTCTTCTATGTAGAGTTTCATGTCAATGACAAATAATGATAATTTAACTTTTTCCTTCCTATCTTTATTCCTTTTATTTCTTTCTCTTATCTAATTGCTCTGGCTAATGTTTCCACAAAAATTCAGTACACATTTAATATATAGGACACCTTATGTAGACCATTAGAAAGCACTGTAAAAAAATAGGAAGAAAAAAATGTCCATACACATATTTATTATTTTATTTATTGATTTTTACATCACAGCTGAGGATAGGACTCAGGAACTTGCACATGGTAGGAAGCACTCTACCTCTGAGCTGCACCTGCCAGCCAACACTCTACCTTTGATGACAGGGCACATGGGTAGCCCATGCTTTGGCCTGGGAATGGGATCAGTGTGCAGCAGGGGCAGGGAGCTGTGATGCGGGGGAGAGGTGGAAGCCCAAACTCCTCCTGGCTGTACAGAGCACCATGGTCCACACAGATCCTTGGAGGCCTTTACCGGCACAGCACGCCCAGGTTCTGTATGTCCTGCTGCTCCTGGCTGACGCCCACCACGTCTGGATGCTGCTGCTGGAGGCTGCAGCTGGCTGACCCCAGGGGACCTGCAGCCAGGGACTGGTATGTGAGCACCAGGACCTCACCTCCTTGCCCGAGGCAGGAGACTCTCGGTTGTCACTTATACTCCAGAGCTCCTCACAGCTTTCCACACTTGCTTATGCTACTTATGTCACTTCCTTGGTGTTTTTATTCCCCCAGGAACTCTTCCTCAATGAATTACTTGCACTTCATCCTTGGCCCAGGGTCAGCTTCTGGGAGAATCTAAACTAAGACAGACTGTTTTACTCTCTCCTGAACAGGAGGCAGTCTGAATTGAACTGTAGTAGTCAGGGCTGTTTTGGTTGCAAGGGACATAAACCCCAAAAGTACTAGCTTAGATATGAAAAGGAGGGGTTAAAAGGATACCAGAATATGTAAACGATCAAAAGAAGGAAGAAAGTACACCTGGGCCTACAGACAACTGGAATCGTGCCTTTAAACAGACCTGCGCACTCTCTCCTCAGCCGTCCGTGGCGTCACTTGGGTTTGCGTTACTCCCCGGAGTGCCGTTTCCACGTAGCTGGAAATAGAGCAGGGTGCAGCTAGCACCTCTGTCTCATTTTCTTCATCTCTGCCCCCTTGGGATGAAATGGCCATAACGGGACAAAGGAGGCATGTAGCTCAGTGAGGGCGACTGCTGTAGCCCCACGAGTCTCTTCTATTCTTTTTTTTTTTATTTTTTATTTTTTTTGGTATTGGGGATCGAACTCGGGACCTTGCACTTGTGAGGCAGGTGCCAGAACCACTGAGCTAAATGCCCGGCCCTGGAGTTATGTTTTAATGGGCATGGACTTTCCATGTGAGACGATGACAACGTTCTTGAAGTGCATAGTGATGATGGTTTCAAAGCATAGATTTAATGCCATTGAATTGTACCCTTGAAAAGGGTTGGTAAATTTTGATCTGTATATTTTACTACAATTTTTTTTCAGTACTGAGGATTGAACTCATGGCCTTGTATATGCTATGCAAATGCCACTGAGCTACATTCCCAGCACTATTTTACTGCAATTTTTTAAGAAGTGTTGACTTAATTTCCACCTGACCAAGACAGAGTAATTAGAACCTGATTTATCTACCCACTGCGACAACAGATAGGGAGAGAGAGATGAACCAAGGGTTTGAAGACCCTGAACATCAGACAAGTAGGACAATGATTCTGCATGATGGGAGTGAGCCCTAAAATAGCCCTCTGTGGTACTGAGTTTCTAGCACTTTGCACCCAGAAGAGGAAGTTCGGAAGAGCCCTGGGACTCTGTGGCCAGGGCCACCATGGCAGCCTCAGGAGCCAGGAACTACTGGGGTTACTTTGATTCACAGTAAGAATAGTCAGGCAGCTGAAAGTGACCCAGAACTGAGAGAGATCTTAGAATTATCAGAGAAGGACAATAACATTCTGTATGTTCAAAAAGTCTGGTAAAGACATGAAAGATATTAAAAAGACCCACATCAAACCCCTACAGGGAAAAATGACAAAATTTGAGATGAAAAATATACTGCATAGGGGCCGGGGATTTAGCTCAGTGGTTTCGCCGCCTGCTGCACAAGCACAAGGACCCGAGTTCCATCCCTGGTACCAAAAAAAAAAAAAAAAAGCAAATAGCAGAAAAGCAGTGAGCTATGGCATAACTTACCCACCACCTCTTGCCAACCAATACGCCATAGATTTAGGGGAAGAAGGATCACCTCACTGGTTCCGATTATTGATTTTGCTGGTTTTGGGTTGTTTTTTGTTTGTTGTTTTGTTATTATTTGAGAAAGGTTCTCCCTCTGTTGCCCCAGCTGGTCTTGAACTTCTGGGATCAGCACCCCCTCCTTGTCCTCCTGAGCAGCTAGAACCACAGGCACTGGCCTCAACACCTGGCTTGGTTCAGATTGAAAAAATACCCTAACTGATTCAGATCTGTCCCTGTGCCTGCTTAAAGCACCACAGTGACAGCTCTCCAGCTTCACAGGAAGAGAGAGCACTTTCTTTCATTTTCTTTTTTTAGGTTTTTGAGACAAGGTCTCGCTGTGTATCCCAGGCTGGCCTCAAACTCAAAGCGAACCTTCTGCCTCGGCCTCTCGAGAGCTGGGACTACAGGTGTGCACCACCAAGCCCGGTGAGAGAACACTTTTATGACTTTCAACTATAACAAACTCTGTCATACGCCCTGTTCACATCCGTGCTTCTCTGGCTAAAGACTCTTCTTGTAAATATTGATTTTCCTGAGCCCTCAAATCTGCTACATCCCCAGTCTTTTGTACTTAAACTGCCCGTTCAGTTTAAGTACAGTTTTGGCTTGGGCCAAAAATCTTAGAGTGATTTCTTTTTTTTTTTGAGACAGAATTCCTGGGCCGGGGATGTAGCTCAGTCGCACTGAGTCTGCCTGGCAAGTGCAAGGTCCTGAGTCTAATCCTCAGTACCACAAAAAAATAAATAAAAACAAAGATAGAATTCCTGTTGCCCAGGCTGGCCCAGAACTCATGGGCCCGAGTGATCCCCTGCCTCAGCCTCACGCGTGGCTGGGTTACAGGTGCACTGTCACACCTAGCTCACAGACACAGAAGCTCTTACGTCCTCTTTAGTGCATTAACCCATTTCTAACTTTTTGGAAAGTCCTATGGGCTCTTTCCTCAAAGGACACACAGAATCTGCCCCCTTTCCCCACCCACAGGCTACCCTGCCTGCCTGCCTGCCTTTGTCACCTGCACACGGGGTGAGCTGCCACAGTAGCCCTGCCGGCAGGGCCCTGCCTCTATCTGCCCTGTTCCCTGTCTCTCAACATGGCAACAGAGCCATCATTTATTTTACTTATTTTATTTTATTTCAGTACTGGGGTCAAACCCACGGGCTCATCATGTGAGGCAAGAGCCCAGCCACTGCGCTACATCCCAGCCAGAATAATCATTTTAGAACATAAGTCAGATGGCGACACCTTTCTGCTCAAAATCCTGCAGTGGCTCCCAGTTTTTTCTTCATTTTTTCACTAGTACAGATTTGCAGTATGTGATGACTACATTCAATGGAATGTGATGAGTTGATATCTGTACACAACACATCCTAATTCTTTTACATCCCAGTCCCTTCTCTCCTGGCTGCATTTCCCCCTACCATCCCTCCCACCTCCCTCCCTCTTTTTTTTCCTATTAATTATCTTTTATTTTGCTCTCTATTTATTTATTTATTTTTGGGTTCTGGTTCTTTGAGACAGGGTCCCACTTTGTGGTACAGGCTGGCCTCAAAATCACAGCAATTCTCCTGCCTCAGCCTCTCAAATTCTAGGATTACAGACATGCACTACCACACCTGGTTTGCTCTTTACTTATATTTTGGGTTTCTCATATAAGACAAACCATATGATATTTAAGCTTGTGTGTTGATTTATTTCACTTAACATTTTTTTTTTTTGGTACCAAGGATCGAACTTGGGTCCTTCCGCTTATGCAGCAGGTGGCGAAACCACTGAGCTAAATCCCCAGCCCTCACTTAACATTATAGCCTCAAGATGGAGCCATTTTCCTGCAAATGACTCAAGTTTATTCTTCTTTATGGCAGAATAGTACTCCATTGTGTATAAATACATTTTCTTTTTTTTTGGTACCAGGGATCGAACTCAGGACCTCCCACTTGCGAGGCAGGTGGCAGAACCACTGAGCTAAATCCCTGGCCCAACCACATTTTCTTTATCCACTCATCTGTTGATGGATATATAATCTGCTTCCAAGATTTAATTATCATAAATTGTGCTGCTATAAACATGGGTATTCATGTGTCTCTATAATATGATTACTTTATCTCTTTTGGGAAGACACCTAGGAAGGTATCTGATTGGAGAATTGAGACCATTCACAGAGAGCTAAGTCGAATGGAATTTCCAGTTTTAGCTTTTTGAGAAATCTCCATACTGATTTCATAATGGTTGTACTAGTTTACATTCTCACCAGGAATGAAGAAGGGTTCCTTTCCCCACCTACAGCCTCACCAGCATTTGTTGTTATCTGATTTCTTTTGTTGTTGTTGTTATCTGATTTCTTGCTGATGGCCATTCTTTCTGAAGTATGATGGGGAATCTCAGTGTTTTTATTTTAATTAATTTAGTGTTGTTTAATTTGTTGTTTTAATGGCAGAAATGTTGAACATTTTTTCATATATTTATTGGCCATCTTGTATTTCTTCTGCTCATTTTAGTTGCCCATTTTTGATTGGGTCTTTTATTTGGGGGAGTATAATTCTTTTTTTTTTTTTTGGTACCGGGGATTGAACTCAGGACCTTGTGCTTGTGAGGCAGGCACGGTTCCACTGAGCTAAATCCCCGGCCCGGGAGTCTAATTCTTTTGAATTCTGTGTGTATTTTATATATTAGTCCTCTGAGGAATATCTGGCAAACATTTTTTCCCATTCTGTGGGCTGTCTCTTCACTCCGTTGGTTATTTCCTTTACTGTCCAGAAGCTTTTTAATTTGATCCAATCCCATTTGTTGATTCTTGGTTTTATCCCTTATGCAACTGGGGTTCTGTTCAGAAAGTCCTTGTCTTTACATACACCTGTGTCTTCAAAAGTTTTACCTATTCTCTCTTCCAACAGATTGTTGCTGTTTTAATATTTTAGATCTTTGATCCATTTCAACTTTAGTTTAGTGCATGGTGAGAGATGTGGGCTGAGACTCAGTCTTCGGCATGTGGAAAGCCAGTTTTCTCAGCACCATTTATTAAAGGGGCTGCCTTTCCTCCAGTGAAAATATTTGGCCCCTTTTGTCAAAGATAAGGTGGCTGAGTGTGCCTGGAGTCATTTCTGCATCCTCTAGTCTGTTAAACTGATCCTCAGGTCTTCCCCCCTGAACCATGCCGTTTTTATCATGGTAGCTTTGTAGTATACTTTCAAGTTGGGGATTGAGATGCCCCCTGCCTTGCTCTTCTTGCTCAGAATTGCTTTTGCTATTCTAGGTCTCTTCTGGTTCCATATGGGTTTTAGGACTGTTTCTCTAGTTCTGTGAGGAATGCTATTGGTATTTTGATTGGGATTGTGTTAAATCTGTATAACAGTTGTGGAAGTTGGCCATTTTTACTATATTGGTTCTGCCTATCCAGGAACAGGAGATATTTTTCCATTTTCTGGTATCTTTTTTTTCAAAGTACTGTAGTTTTCATTGTTTTTGTTGGGTTTTTTTGGTACCAGGGATCGAACTTGGGACCTTGTGCTTGCAAGGCAGGTGCCGGAACCACTGAGCTAAATCCCCGGCCCTGGAGTTTTCACTGTAGAGATTTTTCACTTGCTTGATTAGGTTAATTCCTAGGTATTTACTTTTTGGTGCTATTGTGAAAGGTATTGTTTCACTAATTTCTTTCTCAATGAGTTTATTATTGGTGTTCAGGAACACTATTGATTTTTGTGTGTTGACTCTTTTTGCCATTGCTGGCTTCGTTGTCTTTTTCTAGGATGTCCTTGAGAATTTTTGTAATGCTGCTTTGGTGCTCATGAACTTATTGAGGTGCTCTTTGTCATGGAAATACTGTATTTCTCCATCAGTTTTGAAAGAAAGGAGCCGGGGATTTAGCTCAGTGGTTCCACCACCTGCCTTGCAAGCGCAAGGTCCCAAGTTCAACCCCCGGTACCAAAAAAAGAGAAAGTTTTGCAGTCTGGTTGGAAGTTGTTATCTTTTAGGGCTTAAAAACTTTACTCTGAGCTTTCTTGGTCTTGGAGATTTGTGTTGAGAAGTTTACTGTAATTCTGACGGGCTTACCTTTACACCTGATTCACTGCTTTTCTCTAACATCTTTTAAGATTCTGTCCCTGTGCTGGACTTGCGGGATTTTGACTATGATGTGATGTGGAAAGGTTCTCTTTTGACTTTGGTTATTTGGGGTTCTGTATGCCTCACTTATCTGAGTGTTCAATTCTTTCTAAATATTTGGAAAGTTTTCTGCTATTATTTCTGTAACCAGGATTTGTACGCCCTTGGTGCTGTCTTCTGATTTTCTCTTATTCCAATTAATCTTAGATTAGCCTAAATTTTTGCAGTTCACAAGGACTCTGCTGACATTTCTCCTGGGATTCCCCAGCCCTGCTCACTCACCTTGGCTCTGTGCAGTCCAGTCCCCCACCACCACCGCCTTCAGGCTACAAGAGCCAGGGAGAGCATAAGTTGTTTCCTTTTTCTGTGTTCTGGGCCATCTTTCCAAGTTCTGTGTGGCTTCTAAGTTTTTCTGTCAGTTCCTTCCCAATTCTTGGTGATGTTCTCTTTTTTTCTTCAACAAGTTGTTATGTCTGGATTCTGGATCTCACAGTGGTTGAATTTTGCTACCAATCACTGTTCTGTCATTTTCTTTTTTTTTCTTCATATTTTGAGACAGGGTCTCTCTGTGTAGTTCAGATTGACCTTGAACTCACTATGTAGCCCAGACTGGCCTCAAACTCTCAGCGATCCTCCTGCCTCAGCCTCCCAAGTGTTGGGATAACAGGGGTGCGCCACCACGCCCAGCAGCTCTGTCATTTTCTTTCCTGGCTCCCCATTTCTGAGTAAAATGCATACCAGACCTTGCAAGATCTGCACCCTTTCTCCCATGTCCGTGCGGTAACCACAACACTCATCCCGCTGTTAATGTCAGCTGTTTCCTCTGCCTGGAATGCTCCTCTCCGAGCCTCCTTCAATCCTTTGTTCAGATCTCACTTTCCCCCTAGTGTCTGTCTGACTTGCCCCCCTCAACTGACGTACTGGGGATTGAACCCGGTGCCTTCGAACTGAGCTACATCCCAAGCCCTTTTCTCCCCTTTAGACAGGGTTTCACTAACTTGTTAGTTGTTAGACTAGGCTTGAATTTGTGACCCTCCCATCTCAGCACCCAGAGCAGCGGGATTACAAGGCCTCGGGCTTGGCTTCCTTAACAGTGTAACTGCTTTACTTTCCCACCCCAAAGCCTTGTAATCACTTCTGGAAGCTCCAAGAAGACAATGCAATCTGTTCTGTTCTTTGAGCCCCAGACCTCAGGATACTGCTTGGCCCTCTGAGGCAAGCGCTCAGGAGATGCCGCCCTCCCGGCGACGGGGCTGAGAGCCCGAACCCCGCGCCAGGCTCCACGCGGCAGCCGCTCTGAATGGAAACCACTGTGGGCCAAGCCCCGTCCCACTAACCGGTACAACCCCCGCGGACCTCGGAGAGCGGCGACGGTCACCCGGGTCACCCCGGTCACCCCGAGCGGGGAAGGGGGTGGAGCGGCAGCGCCCCGCCCCCAGCGTTGTGGCCCGGGATTGGCTCGCTTTCGTGAGGCCACGCCCCCGCCCAGGCCGGCGCTCGGGGCGGTCCCGGGCGGTTCGGAGAGTCGGATCCAGGTCCCGCAAACTGAAGAGCCCGGCCCCTCGTATAACCGGCTGTAAGGCAGGGATCAGAGCCCGCCATGGTGGCGGACACCTGTAATCCCAGCACTCCTGGAGGCTGAGACAAGAGGATCGCACATTCAAGCCAGCCTGAGCAATTTAGTGACTTTACTCAACCCTGTCTCAAAAAGGAAATATATATTTATATATATATATATATATATATATATATATATATATATTTTTTTTTTTTTTTAAAGGGGCTAGGATGTAGCTCTGTGCGAAGGGCCTGGTTTCAATCCCCAGTACTGAACAAAACAAAACAAAACAAAACAACGGGGGGCGGGGCTGGACTCTGGCTGGGCTCTCAGGCTGGATGGGCTCGGGCTGTTCACCGGGCTCTGCGGTCCTCCCTCCTGTGAAGGGACTGGACCAGGGTCCTCCAAGGCCCCTTCCTAGCTCCCTCTCGGTAGGAAAGTTTCATAATGTTTGGCCGGCTGTTCCATGGTTAGCAGTGTCCGCTCGCCACTGAGCCACCCGCCCTTTCTGCACTCAGAAGCTCTGGGATGGAGGGAAAAGTTAGGACGGCACCTAAACAAGAAATCGGCACCGGCAGCCTGAGGCCTCGGGCAGCTCAGGAAGCGCCACTGGGCAGGACAGCGGGCACCTACTACCCCGCCTGCCCTCAATGTCTCTCTCCGCAGCCCTGGAGATGGGGCCCGGGGCCGCTGCACTCAGCGGGATCCCAGGCCTTTCTTATTATTTATTTTGAGACAGGGGTTCACGAAAGTGCCACGTTGCCTGAGTGGACTCGAACCTGCGATTTTCCTGTCAGCCTCCCAAAGTGCTGTGATTACAGCCGTGCAGCCCCCACACCCCGCAGAAGAGGACAATTTGAGAACAGCTAAGCCATGATAGAAGGAAGAGCCCAACTTTTTTGGTTTCATGATCAGTTCCTTTATATAATGTTAGCAAATAGGAAGCATAAATATGTAAAAACGGAGAAAGAAAATTAACCATATAAATAACAACTAAGGGGCCAGGGATGTAGAGCAGTGGTTCCGCCACCTGCCTCAAAAGTGCAAGGTTCCAAGTTCAATCCCCGGTACCAAAACCAAATAAATAAATAACAACTAAGTTTGCAGGACTTCCCACTTCACTTAGGGTTTCTAGCCTGCTGACCTTTAGGGTGACTGGCAAAGCAAAAAGAGCAATAGACAAACAGAATCAAGTTATCTCCCTTTTCTGCTTTCCCTTTCTGTCACCCACATCCCTTCCAGAAGTTCCTCGCCTTCTGAAGTCCCAGCCCACCCTCACAGGCTTCTCAGCCGTCACTCGCCCACCTCCCAAAGTGGAACGGGGAGGGCAAATCTGGAGCTCCAGCTGCACACGCTCACACCAGGCCCCGCCCAGAGAGCACTGGAGACAGAGGCCAGAAACAACTGATGAGGGGTGCCCTGGGGCCAGGCGGGGCTGGAGGGGAAAGAAGTGATAGCTAATAGACAAAACCTTCATTTGGGCTGATGAAATTTCCTAAAATTCATTGTGGTGATGGTTGTACAACTATGAATATACTAAAAAATTCACTGAATCATATACCTTAAGTAGGGCAGGGATTTAGCTCAGTGTTGCCACCGCCTGCCTCTCAAGCAGTGCAAGATCCGGAGTTTGATCCCCAGTACCAAAAACCAAAAACAAACAAACAAACATATACCTTAAGTAGGGGGAGTATATGGTATGAATTATATCTCAATAAACTGTTATATCAAAAGAGATATCCATGGGCCGGGGATTTAGCTCAGTGGTTTCAGCACCTGCCTTGCAAGTGCAAGGTCCCGAGTTCGATCCCCGGTACCAAAAAAAAAGACATCCTGCCAGGGATGGTGGCTCATGCCTGTAATCCCAGCACTCAGGAGGCTGAGGCAGGAGGATTGCCATGAGTTCAAAGACAGGCTGGACTACATACCAAGACCCTTTGCTCAAAAAATAAGAAGAGCCGGGGATTTAGCTCAGTGGTTTCACTGCCTGCTGTGCAAGTGCAAGGTCCCGAGTTTGATCCCCAGTACTAAAAAGAGAAAAAAAATAAGAAAAAAAGATGGCACATAGTGTTTGAGTAGCTTTCTTCACAGTTGTTCTCTTTCTGAGGAGTTCCTGGAGGGAGCATTATTTTAACAGTTTGCTCCAGACATTAAACATCTGCTTCACATCTTTACTGAAAGTTAGACTTCTCAGAGGCATCTCCCTGGCCAGCCTATCCAACAGCTCAGCATCACCTCTGATCCCATACTTTCCATCTCCTTCCCCATTCTCCTGGGGGCACTTGGGGTTGAACCGGGGCACTCTGCTGCGGAGCTACATTCCCTGTCCTTTTTAAATTTAATTTTATTTTTGAGACAGGGTCTTGCTAAATTACCCAGGCAGGACCAGAACTTGAGATCCTCCTGCCTCAGCCTCCCTAAGTGCTGCAATTTACAGGCATGGGTCATTGTGCCTGGTTTCCTTCCTCTGCTTTATTTTTTCTCATTATTTGCTTTATTGTGTGTCTTCCTTAGTAGAATTTAACCTCTGTAAAGGCAGAAATTCATTAACTTCTTTCTGTTTTGTTCACAACCATATCTACAGTTGCCTGGAAGAACGCAGAGTGAGTACTGGGTGAGTTTGAATGAATGAATGAATGAATGCCTACTATGTGCCAGGCAACTGTGTGAAAGGAAGAGTCCTGCGTGTTGGGGTGCACACCTGTTAGCCCAGCGCTTGGGAGGCTGAGCCTGAGGAAGACCGCGTCTCAAAACAGAAGACAGAGGAAGAGGGAGGGGGGGAGGGGGGAGGGAGGCGGCAGCGCCCAGTCTCCCGAGAGGCCTGGGAATGCCTTCCACTGTGCCAGGCCTCTGGAGCCCGCCCAGAGGAGGATGAAAGTCTAGGGTGACACTTGAGCAGTGCGCACTGGTGTGAGCCACATTGAGTTTCTTTGAATCATGTCCTCTGAGACAGGAAAAAGGCGAGAGCTGGACACCTGCTGACCCACTTGCAAAATGACACCGAACTCAGGCTTCGCCTCCCTCCTCGGTGCATGGCCGCACCTATAGCGTTTACTTATGGAACCAAGAAAGGTCAGGTTAGAAAGGTGGCCCGGAGCCAGATTCCAGATAACCCTGAATGCCAAGTGGAGGAGTTTTTTGTTTTGTTTTGTTTCGTTTTGTTTTGTTTTTGGTACCAGACATCGAACTCTGGACGTTGCAATTTTGAAGCATGCGGCAGAACCACTGAGCTAAATCCCCCACCCCATGCGGAGTTTTGATTGGAATCTAGAAAGATTTTTTTTTTGCTGGGCAAGGTGGTGCCCACCAATAATCCCAGCATTCAGGAAACTGAGGCAGAAGGATCGCTGTGAGTTCAAGGTCAGGATCGCTGCGAACTACAGTATAGTGAGTCTGGCTCAATCAGTGAATAAATAAATAAATTTTTCTTTTTTTTCCCCTGAGCATAGGAGTGTTGATGTAGGGGCTTGGGAGCTGCTCCTGTACTGAAGTGCCGTATGAAAAGGAAAAGCATCCAGGATTGCAGTTTGCAACAATAGCATAGGTTTCTGGCAATGAAGTTGAAAGCCGGTGACAGTAGAACTGGAAAGACTGGTTGGGGGGAAATAATGAAGACTGAAGGTATGATAAGGCGGGGACCGGGAAGGGCTGAAAGTGGCAGGTACAAAAGACAGTGTCTATAATCCCAGCACTCTGGGAGGCTGAGGCCGGAGGATCTCAAGTTAGAACACAGTCTGGGTAAATTAACGATTTAAAGAGACTCTGTCTCAAAATTTAAAAATAAAAAGGGGTTAGGGATGTAGCTCAGTGCAAAAGCCTGGGGTTCAATCCCCAGGGACTTTTCTTTGTTTTTGTTTTTTTAAAGAAAAGAATAGAAGACAGCTGGGACTCCAGTTGCCTGAGAAGGTGCTCTGTCTCCCGCGGGAAGCAGAGGGGCCGGCCGCTCAGCTTCCGTCCGCCGAGTTCCAGTTCCGAGAAGCCGCCTGGCCGGCGGGTCCGCGGCGCGCTGTGAGCTGCACTTTGACCTGTGCGACCTCGGACGAGCGCGTCCGTCCGCAGCCCGTGTGGACGAGGGGCCTGAGCTCCCCCTGGTCCGAGCCGCCGCCCTGGACTCCCGGCTCCGCGTCGTCCCGGTCCGGACTCGGGTGAGCGAGGACCCGGCTCGATCGGAGTCCGCGCGGCCGGAAGCGCGCACCGCCCTCCCAGGTCGCTCTAGGCCCGCGCCCGCGTCTCCGTGGGATCCCAATTCCGGCCTAGGGGCCCAAGGCTGTCCCACGTGCACTCCGGTCATCTGCATCTTCGGGGCAAGGCCAGCTGCCCGGGTTTAGTCCGTGCTGCTGAGTTCTCCAGACAAGTTATTTAACGTTTCTGATTCCCTGCTTGCTTCTCTGTAAAACAATCGCTTCTGTGTCAAGAGGTGCTGTAAAGATTCAGTGAATTAATACATGCGGAGGGCAGAAAGGTCTGGACACCAGATGCTCAGTAAGTGGCAGAAGACCTTATTTTCACCATTTTTACTGCTTCGGAAGGACCCTGGAGGGAGGGTCGGTTTTGTGACAGGAGAATAAAGAGCACAGCAGAATGACAGGAGCTGCTGTTCTCGGAGGGCCGCCCCCGTGCGGGGGCTCCTGGACCTGCTCTCTGCCCGGGCCGGTTCTGGGAACAGACTTCTTATGCCCACTTCAAGGGACTGAGTAATGGAGTTTGCGATGGGGCGCGTGTCAGTCTGACTTCAAGTCAAGGCTCCCTGATTGCGGGGCGAATGGCTTTTCCTGTTTCCGCTGCCCAGGAGGAGCCCTGGGCAGGCCCCACTCAGCACCAGCCGTTAGTAGTAACAGAGTGCCCGGCCTGGAGCCAGGCTGGCCTCTCCTGCTTTCCTTCTCCTGCACAGCTTGAACCCTGGAGGCGCAGCAGCTGGCCAGCCTCTGAAGGGCAGGCCAGGAGAGTGTGGAGCCTGGCTAGCAGCTTCTCTCTGTGCTCTTGGCCACTGGTTCCCCTGCCGGGGCGAGCTTTGAGAGGGCAGGACACTGTCCATCTTGCATCTCAGCACCCCAAGGCTGAGAGGAGCGTAGGGCCTTCCCCAGAGGGCCACACACTACCAGCTCAATCTCTCCGGCCCCTGCTGGCTCAGTGATTCAAGTTGCATCAGGTTCTTTCCAGTGTGCACAGGCAGGACACTGCAAATTCCACAAAAAACACACAAGGGGCCAGGTGTGGTGGCAGATGCCTGTAATCTAAGCACTTGGGAGGCTGAGGCAGGAGGATTCCCATGAATTCAACGGCAGCCTGAACTTAGTGAGACCCTGTCTCAAAAAAGAAACACCCCAAAACATGGTTGTACCACCGTGCCTACATTTCATATTTTTCAGCTTTTTTTATATTTGAAAAAAAACTATATGATTAAAAAATTCAAATGACATAAAAAGGTAAATATGGGGGCTGGAGATTTAGCTCAGTGGTTCTGCCGCCTGCCTTGCAAGCGGAAGGACCCGAGTTCCATCCCCGGTACCAAAAAAAAAAAAAGGTAAATATGAAAAAAAAGGTAAATTTGAGGAGCTGGAGGAATAGCTCAGTGGTAGGGCATGTACTTAGCATGTATAAGGTTTGATTCCCAGCACCTCAAAAAATTAGTAAAGAGGGCCAGGGATTTAGCTCAGTGGTTCCGGTGCCTGCCTCGCAAGCACAAGGTCCCAAGTTCGATCCCCAGTACCAAAAAAAAGTAAAGAAATAAAATGGAAGGTGAAAAGCAAGTCCCCCCACCTCTCCCTCAGATCCTCCCCTCTCCTGAGCTCAGCACCATCACCTGCTCCTCATGTGTCTGTTTAGCAATAGCCTGCACACAGGAAGCATCTTTTAGGAAACCCAGAAATGGCCACACCTAGAGATTCTTTCTCTTACCCTTGTTTTAGCCACATAATCTATTTTGGAGGATTTCATGCATACATCTGCTTCATTTATTGTCACAGCTGGTAAGTGTGAAATAAATTATGGAGAGGCCATAACTTATTTCATCAACTTGCTACGGTGGATATTCAGGTTGTTTTTAGTCTTTTGCTATAAAGCACTTCAGTGAAGATGATTGTGCATAACACCCTCATGTGCATGTCCAACCAGACGCCTGTGCTGCACACCTGTGATCCTAGCACCTGGGAGCCTGAGGCGGGAAGGCTGAAAGTTTGAGCCCAGCCCAGGCAACTTGGTGACTTTTTAAAAATAAATGAATAAATTAAAAAAGGCTGGAGATGTAGATCAGTGCAAAGCTGTGAGTTCAATCCTCAGTGCAGCTCAGGAAAGAAAGGAGGAAAGGAGAAAAGAAAGAAAGAAAGATTGATTTGGAATTTTGACCACTGTAGTCAAATTTTCCTCCAGAGGCAGTGCAAATATATATACGTATATATATATATATATTTTTTTTTGGTACCAGGGATTGAACTCGGGACCTTCCCCTTTCGAGGCAGGCAGCAGAACCACTGAGCTAAATCCCCAGCCCAGCAAATATATATTCTTATTAGCAATATTTTCATGTCTGCTTTTTCACAGTATATACTAATAAAATCAAGGTAAATTTGATAACCTCCGAGATTAAAAATTTGGGGGGGGTACCGGGGATTGAACTTGGGTCCTTGTGCTTGCGCAGCAGGCTGGGAAACTACTGAGCTAAATCCCCAGCCTTTTATGGTTGTTTTAATTCGCATGATGAAGTTTGTTTTATAATAAACATTGGCAAGTAGAAACTGAAGACTAACATGAGGCATGAAATTTTAAGGCGGCACTGTGCTGCTTTGAACTAATTCACACCTCTGGACCTGCCTTGGGTGGTGAAGTGGGAAAACTTCCCATGGGCGCTACCAACCAGAGGGTCAAATGAATGCAGATGGACAGATAAAACCTCAGTTTTCAAAATCAAGGAAAGAAGAGCTATAGCTCAGTGGTGGAGCATTTGCTTAGCATGCATGAGGCCCTGAATCTGATTCCCTAGCACCAAAAAGAAAAAAATCAGGGAAAGATAATGCTACAACCAGCAGTCAAGAAATCTGGGGCTGGAGATTTAGTTCAGTGGTTCTGGTGCCTGCCTTGAAAGTACAAGGTCCTGAGTTTGATCCCCAGTACCAAAAAAAAAAAAAAAACAAAGAAAGAAATCTGAGGGGGTGGTAGACGCCTGTAATCCCAGTATCCTGGGAGGCTGAGTCAAGGGATTGCCAGTTTGAGTTTAGCCTAGGCAGTTTAGTGGCTCAGTGACACCCTGTCTCGGAATTTTTTTAAAAATTAAAAAGAAATTTGATGCTTCACTCAACTGGAATTCTAAATGAGATCATCAAATGAGATGGTAGGATACAAGAAAGAGTGAGGCTGAGCCCTGCAGGGACAGATCACCCAAGCAAGTGTCTTTGGGCAAGGCATGGAGCGTAACATACGGCAGTGCTGCTGAGACAGAAGAAACTCGGGTGAATGCTTGGCACAAACGGTGCTAGTGAAAATGGAAAGGAGTAAAATCCAAGCCTTTGGGGTCCTAGACCTTCAAGCAAAAGGAAGGAGACCCAGCAAATGACCCAGAGCCAGCACAGTGAGAGGCCAGCACCACGTGACTGCCCTCTGAAAGGTCGGCTTGCTCCAAGCCCAGTGGTCAGATCTCAACGGTAAAAAACCCAAAACAGCAAAACCTCTAACTAGGCTGGGCATGGAGGCACGTGTCTGTAATCACAGCACTTGGGAGACTGAGGCTAGAGGACCGTTGCAAGTTTGAGGCCAGCCTGGGCTACGTAGGGAGACCCTGTCTCAAAAAACAAAAGCAAAAGCCTCCAAGTACTACCTCCTTACAGTGTGTAACAAAAACAATCTTCCTACTAAGTGGATACTTCTAGGGCCAGCATGGCTCATTCTTTGTGAAAGAGCCCTGCAGAAGCTATGAGGTGATGTGTGTGGACCTAGCAAGCATTCGGGGCCAAAAGATTCATGTTGTAGCTACTTTGTCCTTGGAGTTCATTACTGCTTCAAATGATGTTCTGAGTCCCAGTTGCAGGCAAGGCTGGGGTGTGACATAATAGAGGCCGACTTCACAGCAGCTGCGTCTGTCACGCATCATGAGGGCTTTGTCCTCATCTGCCTCTGTGTTGGACTGGATCTAGGACTAGTCCATGGGGCTGAAGACATCGCCCTCTGCACCACAAAATATCTCCTCTTCCCCTGTGGTACTGGGGGTTGAACCTAGGGGCTCTAGGTTCTGCTGGGCTCTATCCCTAGCTATTTTTATTTTTATTTTGAGACAGGTGCTTGCTAAGTTACCCTGGAAACTTGCAGTCCTCCTGCCTCAGCCTCCTCAGTAGCTAGAATTACAGACCTGTGCCACTGCACTAGGCACAAAATATTATCTTGGTGAGGATCAACATGAGAACTCCCCCCATCAAGCCTCTCATGAATTATGTAATCAATATATACCTGGACATCTAGGAAGTTCAGCAAATCTGTAACCCACTTCTGCCAATTTTATCAACAGAACTTTACATGAAGAGGTTGCAAATTTGAGCCCAGCCTCGAAAACTTAACAACTTAGTGAGACCCTGTCTCAAAATAAAAAATTAAAAAGGGCCGGGGATATAGCTCAGTGAAAAGGCCCTGGGCTCAATTCCCAGTAGCCAAGATTAAAATAAAAATTAACAGGTTAGGAAAAATACAGTGTCCACCATAATTTGCCTGCACACTTCTGCTGTGGTGGACGTGTGGGTTGTCCCCACCTCCTGGCTGGGCCCAGGACTGTCCTGAACAAGTCTCTGTGGACGCTTGCTCTCGTTTCTTAGGATGTAGAAGCGGGACTGCTGGGTCATATGGTAATTTCTGAGGAACTGGTAACTGCTTCCCATGGTGACTGCACTTCACATTCCTGCCAGCCACGTGTTTGGGCTCCAACTGAGCCACTTCCTCACCAAAGGTTTTTTTTTTTGGTACCAGGGCTCGAACACAGGACCTTGTGCTTTCGAGGCAGGTGGTGGAACCACTGAGCTAAATCCCCAGCCCTCCAAATCTTATTTTACAACCTCTTTCCCAAAAATAAGACCCAGCTGGAAAATAACCAACCTTGGAAAGTAGAGATCAAAAATTCCAGCTCCAGGATAGGTGTGTTGGTGCACACCTATAGTCCCATCACTTGGGAGGCTGAGGCAAAAGTACAAGTTCGAGGCCAGCCTGGGCTACATAGTGAGAACTTGTCTCAAAAAAAGAAGCCAGGGGTTGGGGATTTAGCTCAGTGGTTCCGGCATCTGTCTCGCAAGCACAAGGTCCCAAGTTCAATATCTGGTACAAAAAAAAAAAAAAAAAAGAAGCCAGCCCCAATCAGTTTATCCTTACCTTAGCTCCATCACTGTTCTCTTGCTCAGTGGCTACTCTGCAAGGCAGGTAAAGCAAGGACAGGCTGACTGGGGCTTGCATTTTTTATCTCTACTCTGCAAGGCTGGTTATTTTCCAGCTGGGTCCTTTTTTGGGGGAAACGTGGTATAACCATGCTCACAGGTCTGAGGTGTATGTCACTGGGGTTGTGATTTGCATTTCCCTAATGATTCAGGAGGTTGAGCACCTTTTCACGTGCTGCTGGATATCTGTACATCTTCTCTGGAGAAAAGCCCATTCAGAGCACAGCCCTGGATACCCCGAGGGTTCCTGGAGGAGGGCTTGGCCAATCAGGGGTGCTGTGCCCTTCCCCACCCCTCTCCAACTCCAGAGAGTGCTGGAGGGAGAACAGGGACCTTTAGTCCCGGACACCCCTGAGCCCATCTGAGCGGCAGAGTCTTGCTTTGTTTGGAGCCTTGTGAGTCCGGTCAGTGAGGCTGGGTGTTAGTCTAGCGCAGTCACCAGTAAGCTTTTTGCAACTGGCTTATCCTCTCTATCCTTGGGATGATAGTACCATTGGTGTCATGAGTGGTCACTGAGGTCCAAGGAGATGTTATACACAGATACCTGGAGCAGCCTTGGCCACAATGATTACTCAGTAGAGTAACTATTAGAGAAAACACCACTCTTATGGCTTACTCTGAACTTGGGGACACAGCCCAGGAGGTGCAGGATCACTGCCTATACTTAAATGGGTGTGGGGGCATCAGTAGTGAAGGTCACCAGGCAGGATGGTGCACAGCTGCAGCCCCAGCTCTGGGAGGCTGAGGCAGAAGGATCCAAAGTTTGAGCCCAATCTGGGCAACTGAGCAATTTAGCAAGATAAAAAAGATTAAAAAGGGGCTGGTGATGTAGCTTAGCATGAAGTCCCTTGGGTTCAATCCCCAGTACCACACACACACATACAAAAAGTGAAGAGCATTCATTTCATGAAGCCCCTCTCATCCTGAGGGCTGAGGTCACTACAGGAGCAACACAGACTGGGACACCATGGAAAGAGGCCAACCCTCTAAAGGAGGAAGCTGCTGTCTAGCAACGGCCAGTTTTTGACATGTGAACTCTTTTTTTTGGTTTTGTTTTGGTTTTTGGGTTTTTTTGGTTTTTTGGTACGGGGATCAAACTCGGGTCCTTGCGCCTTTGAGGCAGAAAGCAGAACCACTAAGCTAAATCCTGGACCCTTTTTTTTTTTTTTAAGCTGGGGTCTCAATAGTATGTTCCCCAGTCTAGCCTCAAAACTCCTGGGCTCAACTGATCCTCCTGCCTCAGCCTTGTAAATAGCTGGGATGTAGGCACATGCCACTGTGTCCACTTTTATGTACTGAATTTTAAGTATGGCAGTTAATTCAGTTAGAACACCAAGCAAACAAAAACTGTGTAGGCAAATAAAACTCTTCTGTGAGCCTTCAGGGTGCAGCTTGCCTGTAGCCTCCCCACCCCTGGGCCAGTCGGGCTTCTGCAGCCTGCAGGTACTAGACAGAGACAAAGCCCCTGACCTTGTGTGCACCCCGGGGCAGGCAGAGATGGCAGGTGGGAGAGGAGGCCCAAGGGCACAGGGAGCCGAAGACCAGCTGGAGCAAAGGGGACAGTGCTGGGAAGCAGCGGAGCCAGGTCTCACCCAGCAGACCCCTTTCCCTGACTCAGGTCCAGGTGCCAGCTAAAGGAAATGCCGTCTTTCACCATTTCTGACTCTCTGGTTTTCCACAACCTAGACAGACACTGCGGTTCCTCTGTGTCTGTAACACATGCACACACAGGCGCACACGCGCGAGCGCACACACGCACTTCTCGATTCTTATTCAGCTCTCTTATTCAGTCTCCCCACCCCTGTCTTCAACAGAGTGTGGCTGTAAGCACGTTGCCGGCCACTCACACGTTGGTTTCCTCGCCTGTAAAACGAGGTTAATATGCAGCCCCACCTCACCGGGCCACGGTGAGGAGAAAATGACATCGAGCCTCCTAACTGGGACCCGGGCCAGCCCAGCCTCGGGGTTTTGAAGGTTTCTTAAGCTGTGAGCTGAGTGCACCTTGAGCCGCTGGTGACCGGCTTCCCCCTTCTTGTCCAGGGCAACTCACTGGCTTCTCTCCTGCACCCCGAGATCAGTTTCCTCCTAAGAGCAGCTAACTTCGGAAGAGGTGCAAAGAGCAGGTGGCCATAAATCCTCCATGGCCCTGCGCCCTCTCCGCCCCAATTCCTGTCCCAGGACTTACTTCATTTTAGTCTGCAGCAGGCTGCCCCTCGGCTCCGCCCTGCCAGCTTCAGCCCCGGGAACCCCATCCCCATCCCCGGGGAATCCAAACAAAGGCCGGCCCCAGGGGACCGGAGCCGCCAAATCTGAGAGGGGTGAGCTGGTGAGGCTGACGGAGCCCCTTTGAGATAGGAAACAGCCAGACATGCGAGACCCCCGGTGGCCCCGGGTCCCCAGCATGCGCGTCTTGCCAGCTTCGCTGGAGACAGGGCGAAGGGGGCGTCGTCTCAGCCACCTCCCGGCTCCGGCCCTCCGCCCCCGTCCCTCCCCAGGCTGTGGGAGGCGAAGGGTTAAATCCCATAGAGCTGATGCTCCGACTCCAGGCTAGAGGGGCCCGGGAAGCTGGGGTCACTTCCTGCTCCGTCCCAGTCACCCTGAACTGGTCCCCGGGTCCTCAGCCTGGAATCACCCTGGAGAAGGACCCCGGAGTCCCGGGCACCCGGCCCGCCCCCCGAGGCGGGGGACTCGCGGGGTGAAGCCCCCGGGGCTGGACTCTGCCCGCTGGCTCTCCAGCCCCCAGAGCCGTAAGTCGGGGCGTGCGGGTCCCCGGGGGTGGCCTGGAGGGCCCGGGGCGCCGCGGCGGGAACAATGGGGGGGGCGCGGGCCGAGGATTCTGGGAGGAGCGGGGTCCGCGGGAGGGGCGCGGGGGCTGCCGGGAAGGGCCGGGCGCCGGGCGGGGCTGCGGGCGCGGGGCTCGGCCCTGGGCCGGGGCCGGGCGCGGAGCGTGAGTGGGGTCTGGCGGGCGAGGGCGCCGGCGCGGGAGTGGGAGTGGGAGTGGGGGTGGGGGGTGCTCCCCCGCCGCCTCCCGTCAGGGTCACCCTGGCCGCTCCACCCGGCTCCGGGAGGCCCGCTCCCCTTCGCTCCCTCCGCCGGCGTCTCGAGGTCCAGGCCGGTGTTCTGGGGCCTAGGCTGGCCCCAAGGACTGTGCCTCCTTAGTCTTGCCGATTCCGTGTCAGCCTTGGCTTTAACCCTTTCCCTTCTATTCTGGACCACTGAGTTTGCATTTCCCAGATAATCGGGGTGCAGAAGAGCTTACCTGTCAACAGCAAACACAGCAGGGCACCCTTGGCACCCTTCGTCCTTCCGGGCCAGGCAGGGGCCCTGCTTAGGCCTCCCCAGAGATACAGGGGAATTCTCAGACCTACCAGCTGCAGAGGTGAAGAAATTCATTCACTTCGTGAACTCTAACTTCGCTCTCTCCTACTGCTCTTTGGCAGGCTTCAGCTAGCTCTGCTCCACCTTGGTCACCTCTCAGCTGCCTCCCCTGAGTCCCCGCCATGTCTCCTTTGCACCAAGTTCCTGCTGCCCCCAGGCCCCTCCCTGGGATTCCCTTTTGGGTGGAAATGTGGGAAGCCCTTGGCTCCTGTGGCCCTGTTCCCTCATTCTGGGATCAGCTCACCATGGTGAGACTGACAATTGGCTGTGTTTTCTCCCGGGGGGTCACTCTGAATCCCAGCTCCTTTGCTCCCATCCCTGCACAAACGAATCTTTAAAGGCACTGAACCAAAGTTTCCCAGGAACAAAGAGCATCATTCATTCATTCAACTCTCAGCCATTCAACAAAATGTTTCCTGAGCACCTTCTATATGCTAGTCACTGTGCTAGGCCTATGGTACAGCATGAACAAAATGAACAAAAGGAGCAGAGACGGCCCAGACAGGACTGGAAATGGAAGGCTTAGAAGCACAAGGCCATCTGGAGCTCCCAGACACAGATCGCCAAGCCTAGGCACAGGGTCCAATGCCTCCTTTTATAGCCAAAGAAACTCTCGGTCCCAGGAATTTCTCCAGCCCATTCTCATGGCCAGCAGGATCTGCCTGAGCTTTCCTGACCACTGGCCTCCTGCCAGCAGCCCACAAGTATGAGTCTCACGTGACTCCCAAGGTCACCTCATGCTCTTGCTGACAGGGGCCAGCCTGCATCTGTGGGCTTAGTTCTGCCACTTCCCAGGCTGGGACTTGGAGAAGTCTCTGCCACCCCAATTTACTAATCTGTAAAATGGACAACCTGACTTCCGTGTGTCCTCATCGGGTTACGGGAGGGCAGAATGAGAGACAGGAGCACACCTGGCAGGCACGCTATCCCTGCAGGTGTTTTCTTCACACCTGTCTTCCATTTTCCTTGGTTTTGCCCCCCCCCAGGCTCCTGCAGAAGCCCCCACCCTTAAACCACGACCCCCACCTCAGCCCACCCCACCCTGCCAGGCTGACCCGCTTTCTGTTCTCAGATAATGGAAAAGAATCCTGGTCCTTCTGAAGAGCTCTCCTCCCCTCTTGGAAAGTGGGTTTTTTTTTTTTCTTTTAACTCTTTGTCAGCCTCAGTTCTCTCTAGGGCTCATAGGGGTAAAAGTTTATTGGTCTCAATTAGCTGCCCCATTAAGAAGGAAAATTTGAGTTTAATGAGCTTCCTCTGATTTGCAAAATAACAGGTTTCCCAGCCTCTGGGCATCAGAGGTGTAAGGTGAGAACATCTCTCTCTGTGGGTGTCGGATGCTGCTTCAGCCCCCAGCGGAGTTCAAAGGGTTGTGACTACGAGTTTTTAATTGCTCTCTTGAGTTCACCTGCGTACTGAGTTGTGCTCTAAGATCTGGAGCAGGAATCAGGCCTGCAGGGAGGAAGGGGCCACAGTGAGGCTCCGCCCAGAGAAAGGAGGCAGGACATGAAGTTCACGTGAACAGGAACAGGAGGAGGGGAGGCTCGGGAGCAGAGAGAGCAGCTTCCATTGTGTGCCCCCTCTCCCTCCCAGGGCCCCTGGATCCTTCCTGGTCCTGTGCTCCGGGATGGAGCCTGAAACGGCGCTGTGGGGTCCGGACCTGCAGGGTCCTGAAGAGACCGCAGACGATGCTCACGGAGGTGAGGGGACAGGAAGGGACTCTGGTCCCCACAAGACAGTGGTCCCAGCTCGGGGGGCCCAGACTCCGGGGAAACGGGTGGGGGACAGGCCCCATGTTCTGAAAGGAGATGGGGCTGGAGACTCCCTTTCTGTCTGTAGGTGCCGAGAGTGAGGACGAACCAGAGAGCCCTCAGCAGGAGAGTTCTGGGGAGGAGGTCATCTTGGGAGACCCAGCTCAGAGTCCAGAGTCCAAGGACATACAGGAGACGCCCCCCGAGAGCCCCTCCCAGGACTCCTCAGCCTCTCAGGACCCCCCACTGGGTCCCTCCAACCCCTCAGACCGCCAGACCCCTCTGGATCCTGAAGCCCCTGAGGTGGTCCCTGCGCCGTCTGACTGGACCAAGGCCTGTGAGGCCAGCTGGCAGTGGGGGACCCTCCCCACCTGGAACAGCCCCCCAGTGGTCCCTCCCAATGAGCCCAGCCTGCGGGAACTGGTGCAGGGTCGCCCCGCAGGGGCCGAGAAGCCCTACATCTGCAACGAATGTGGCAAGAGCTTCAGCCAGTGGTCCAAGCTGCTGCGACATCAGCGCATCCACACAGGCGAGCGGCCCAACACCTGCTCGGAGTGCGGCAAGAGCTTCACCCAGAGCTCACACCTGGTGCAGCACCTGCGCACGCACACGGGCGAGAAGCCCTACAAGTGCCCCGACTGCGGCAAGTGCTTCAGCTGGAGCTCCAACCTGGTGCAGCACCAGCGCACGCACACGGGCGAGAAGCCCTACAAGTGC
>NW_004624782.1:13851828-13904176 GCF_000247695.1 Heterocephalus glaber | reverse complement strand
CCTACAAGTGCGGCGAGTGCCGGCGCGCCTTCTACCGCAGCTCCGACCTCATCCAGCACCAGGCCACGCACACGGGCGAGAAGCCCTACAAGTGCCCGCAATGCGGCAAGCGTTTTGGCCAGAACCACAACCTCCTCAAGCACCAGAAGATCCACGCCGGCGAGAAGCCCTACCGCTGCACAGAGTGCGGCAAGAGCTTCATCCAGAGCTCGGAGCTGACCCAGCACCAGCGCACACACACGGGCGAGAAGCCCTACGAGTGCCTCGAGTGCGGCAAGAGCTTCGGCCACAGCTCCACGCTCATCAAGCACCAGCGCACGCACCTGCGCGAGGACCCCTTCAAGTGCCCGGTGTGCGGCAAGACCTTCACCCTGAGCGCCACCCTGCTGCGGCACCAGCGCACGCACACGGGCGAGCGGCCCTACAAGTGCCCGGAGTGTGGCAAGAGCTTCAGCGTCAGCTCCAACCTCATCAACCACCAGCGCATCCACCGCGGCGAGCGGCCCTACATCTGCGCCGATTGCGGCAAGAGCTTCATCATGAGCTCCACGCTCATCCGCCACCAGCGCATCCACACGGGCGAGAAGCCCTACAAGTGCTCCGACTGCGGCAAGAGCTTCATCCGCAGCTCGCACCTCATCCAGCACCGCCGCACACACACCGGCGAGAAGCCCTACAAGTGCCCGGAGTGCGGCAAGAGCTTCAGCCAGAGCTCCAACCTCATCACGCACGTGCGCACGCACATGGACGAGAACCTGTTTGTGTGCTCCGACTGCGGCAAGGCCTTCCTGGAGGCGCACGAGCTGGAGCAGCACCGGGCGGTCCACGAGCGGGGCAAGACCCCCGCCCGAAGAGCTCAGGGGGACTCCATGCTGGGGCGCGGGGACTCCGCCCTGCTGACCCCGCCGCCCGGAGCCAAACCCCACAAGTGTCTGGTCTGCGGCAAGGGCTTCAACGACGAGGGCATCTTCATACAGCATCAGAGGGTGCACATCGGAGAAAACCCCTACCGGAACGCGGACGCGCACGCCCCACGCCCGGCCACCAAGCCGCCTCAGCTCCGGCCGACAAGGCTCCCCTTCCGAGGGAACTCCTATCCGGGCTCTGCGGAGGGCAAAGCTGACCATCCAGGCCAGTCCCTCAAAGTGCCAGAGGGTCAGGAGGGCTTTGGCCCAAGGCCAGGGCCGCCCTCGTCCAAGTCCTACATTTGCTCCCACTGTGGAGAAAGCTTCCTGGATTGCGCTGTGCTTCTCCAACATCAGCTTACCCATGGCAATGAAAAGCCTTTTCCCTTTCCCAATTACAGGACTGGTGTAGGGGAAGGGGCAGGGGCAGGGGCAGGGGCAGGGCCCAGTCCCTTCCTAAGTGGGAAACCCTTTAAATGCCCCGAGTGCAAGAAAAGCTTTGGTCTCAGCTCTGAGCTGCTGCTGCACCAGAAAGTCCACGCAGGCAGGAAACCCCAGAAGGGCTCTGAGCTGGGGAAGGGCTCTTCTGCCCTTCTGGAGCACCTCAGGAGCCCTCTGGGGGCCAGACCCTACAGCTGCTCCGACTGCGGGGCCTCCTTCCCCGACCGGCCGGCCCTGGTTCGGCACCAGGAAACACACACCCGAGAAAAGTCCCCTAGATCTAAGGACCCCCTGCCAGAGCCAGCTACCCTGTCTACAAGCCAGAAAGGTGGGGGAGAGGGAGCAGGGAGCAGCGGCCACAGGGAAGGGGAAAGCCCCAAAAGGCTCTCAGAGGACAAGCCCTATTTGTGTGCTGAGTGTGGAGACAGCTTCACAGAAATCACAGCCTTCTTTCTCCATAGGAGCTGCCACCCCAGCATCTCCCCGTGAAAGGGTCTGGAGCCCAGGGACCTCTCTCCTGAGAGGAACACTGGAGCCCCCCAAAATCATGTGGGAAAAGGAGGACAACCTTTTCAGAGTGTAGAAAAGTGGAAGAGAATGAACCCTGGGAAAAACAGTGTTTTTACATCAGTCATGAGAAACCCTACACAGTTATTGATGGGAATCACTTATAAGACAGTAGAAAAAACTGTTGGGTTAGAAACCCTATATATAGGACAAAAAAAAAAAGCCCTTTAAGTTTGTAGCAGAAAAACCCTATAAACCATAGTGGATAAAAGCTCTATTAATTGTAGGAAGAGGTCCCAGTAAGTCTCTAGGCAACCCCATAACACTATCAAAATCCTTGTGGAACTCCTTATCAATTTCTAGAGGGTCAGGAAGGGCAGGGAATACAACATGGCCTTGAATTAGGAGGGCATCCCTTGAAAGCTGTGGGAAACGCACCAGCACGCCTGCCCCGAAGTGCCCTCTCTGCATGAGGGTGGGAGGGAGGCTTCTCCCAGCAGCCATGGACAGTTACACTGAGGAAAGTCTCAGCTGAAGAATAGTGTGGGAATAGGTGGAACTGGAAAAGGAAGAAAACAGGAGGAAAAAAAGTGATGAGGCACTTTTGAACCCACAGAGAAAAGAGACTGGGAAGACCAAAAGTTCAGCTTGCTGCATGGGGGGTTCCTGGGCAAGAGGTCAATCGTAGAATTGTACGTGTGTGAGGGAAGAGCCCCATGGAACCATTACCACCAAGACCCAAGGATGAGGAAGGAAAAAATTATGTCAAACCTTTTAAAGGCTGAAGTTTGGGGTGGATTTTTTTAAAATACTTTTTGAGTGTAAGAATACTGAGAAGCCACCACAAAAATGAGGGGGATTTCCATTAGATTTGCTTGGAAGGAAGCAGACCAAGGTCGGGAAACTGTTCCAGTGGAACCCAGCAAACTCCAGGCCAGTTTCTCCTCTTGCCGGGAGCTTGTTAAACTGCAAGCACAAGCAGACCCCAGCTCAGGCCACCAGGCAGGACCCCTCTTTTTCCCGGCCCACCTGGAGACGTCTACTCCCAAAGGCCTCCAGAATCAGAAGGGGCCTCTGCCACATTCTCAGGTCTTACGGTCAGGTTTTTTCCTAAAATCTAACGGCCAACAGTCTTGCTGCAGTGGCAGCCCATTTCCTCAAATTTTGTCCTCAGTGAAGAGGGAGAACCGCTGCTAGTCAACCTCCAAAGAATAAATCCCTTCAGAGACTCCAGGCTTGTGTGTGGTTGTCCTCCCTAGACTTCTCTGAGAGAGCCACCTATGCGTTCTCTGTGGCGATGGCGAGATGACAGAAAGTGTGGATCAGCCAGCAACCTGCTTTTGACCTCAGCCTGCCCTGTGAGCTGGGCCACAGGTCCCTGAAGAGGCCACAGAAGCTCAGCCACTGTCCTCTCCTGATATCGGAAGTCTCAGGGGGAATGAGCAGCCTGACTTTGGCCTTGGGAAGGGACAGATCCCACATTCCACTCCTTACCCAGAAGCCTTCGGGGGAAATGGAAGGATGGGAGATCCTCTCCCGCCAGGCCTGTCGCCTCTCCTCACCCGACACAGGCACACCTTTCATAAATAGCCAGACCTGCTCACGTGAGGGGCTGTGCACTGAGAGGAAGTTACTCTAACATGGCTGAAGAGAGAAAACTCTTGAGAAAATCATCTGCCACCAGGATCCCCCTAGCCCTGGAGACCCTGAAAGGTGGAGAGGACTCTGCTCACAGCTGGGTGGGAAAGAAAAGGAAGTGCTCCTTGAGCCCATGCTAGCACCAGCGACACCGCCCTGAAGTAAGACTCAGACGCCAGGTGCGGCGGCCCTTCAGGAGTTGTGTGTGGAGAGAAGGGTGGCCTGGATCCCTGCAAAGCCACGGGACAGACCTTGAATTCCATTGCCTGGAAGCTCAAAAGGTGAAAACTTCACCCTTCACCTATCCTGCCCCCAAAGGGATAACCAGCCCTCAGATTTCACTGAGGGAGAAATGTACAGGCCTGCTGGGGAGAGGAAAATGCAGGTCACTTATGGTTGTGGGGCAAGCCTGGTTAACATCCTCCTAGACCCCACCCACCCAAGTGCCAGGAGAGTGCCACTGAGAGGGAAGAGCCTGGCTGCGAATCTCCAGTGACAGAAATGTCAGCAAAGGGCACGTCCCTTTAAGGCAAGGAGGAGATCAGTCCTCCTGGTCTAAGCTGATTTGTCTCCTCGAAGGTGGCAGCAGAAACTAAGATGTAGAGGCAAACCCCTGCGACAGGAGAAGCAGGTTCCCTCAGATACAAGTCTGAGAATCTGCGCCCAGAAGGGTGCTGGGGAGCAGCATTGGGGCTCAGGGGGGAGTGGTCAGTAGAGTGAGGACTGGGGTGTAGCATACGTAGTAGGGTGCTCGCATGTGGGGGTCGGGTGCAGGCTGAATCTTGCTCTGGTACTGAATGGATGTGGTGGGCATGACCAGTGGGGCCCCAGCTTCTGCGAGGGAAAGGGGCAGGCAGAGACCTCTGGGTGTGGCCTCTGTTCTCTTGCCCACCTCCCCAAAATCCTTTAGGCAGCTGCCTCCCTACGAGCCAGCTATATCTTGGGAGGGACAGGCAAGGAGCAGCGTTCAGAGCTCCTCTGACCAGGTCAGGCAAAGGCCCAGAGGTCGAGGCACCTGGCCACCAGGACCAAGCGTGGAAGGTATAACACAATCGAAACCTCGTCCTACTCCACACCAGCCCAGAGCCCGCCCAGGTGAAGGAGCCTGACAGCCAGGGATGAGGAGTCACTGGTGAAACAGAGGGGAGGGAAGAAAAGGAGCTTAGCTTAGGGTGACACTTGAAACTGCTGCGGCTATGGTCAGTTGGGAAGTCGGAAGAACTGGGCATAAATCCTGAAGGGGGGTGGGCTTGAAACCATCACAACCAAGAGCTGGGGTTCCATGACCCCTGCCCTGAGGTGAACACTCCCAGACTCCTTTGCCCCGTAAGGCCCGCTCACCTGACTTGTCCCCATGGTGTGAAAAGGCCCCACTTGTGAGTGTTGTGTGTCGATAATAGTGTTGTGTCACTGGTGGTCATGTTGATTAGTTGAGAATAAAGGGAATAAGATTTCCCAGGTGTTTTTATCTTCTCTGAGAGCCAGGGCCCACCCTTTTCCAGGGGCCCCCACCATCATGTCCAGGACCTGCCTGGGATAAACTGACAGCTTTATGAAATTTTAAAACCTAAACCCTACAAGGATGGGGAGCAACCTGATGAGCTGGTAGCAGAGCCAAACAGTTCTTGTCAGTGCCTGGCTTTGACCCCAGCACAATGGGTAACTGGCAGGGCCAGCTGAAGCCCAGCTGTGCAGCCCCAGGGAGCCAGAAGGAGGCCTCTGGCTAATCATCCACACCTTCCCAAGGGTCCACAGCACCTAGGATGTGTTCCAGAAACTGGCAGCTGCCTCTCCCATTTCCTCTGGGTCCTGAGCCTCCCAGCCCCTGGGCTGTGTGGAGCACTGACTGATCATCTCATTCCTGGGGTCAGCCCACTGGCTCCAACTCTGGGGGAAGACGAAAGCCCAGGGAAACACAGCCCCTTGCCCACCCTCTTCTCCCCATGGTAGGGCCTGCCTGGGCCTGGCCTGGGCTCTGCTCTATCTGGGGCAGCTCCAAGGAATCCCCGATACCCAGCCTGCTTCAGTGCTGCATTTCCTGAGCCTGCTGTGGTCCCTGAGCAGCTGCCCAAGGGCAGCACTTGCGCCAGCCTGTTGCCTGCCTCTGTCTTCCTCCTAGGGGACTTTGGCCCTAGGCAGGAAGGTGATTCTCTGACCCAGACCCCAGGACAGGCTGTCTCTCCATTCCTTTCCCTGCCCAGAAAGTGGCAGGGGGTGCAGGGCAGTGGGAGGAGGTGCTTGCCTTTCATAAAGAGGAAAGGAAGGAAGGTTTTTCCACATCCCCTGGGCTTCAAGCCCTGGGAGCACTGAGGTGTGTCAGTACAGTGCTAAAGGGGTCTTTGGCAAAGTCAGGGAACTAGAGGGAGAGAGCAGAAGTCGGTGAGTCTGGCTCACACACAGCAAGGGAGGTGATGGTGCTTGCCACGGCAGAGCCAGGGCACTCAGAGGAAGTGACCTGGAGGATGGCAGCCGCAGGGACTGGGAATCCTGTGTGCAGAGGCCCAGAGTGGCCGGGGTGGGGCGGGGCACAGATGGTGAGGTGGTTAAGGTAAGGTAAAAAAGGCTGGAGAAAGGGTGTCTTGTTTGAGAAGCTTCGGGAAGACGTGCCATTGGGGGCTGAGCGCGACACGACCCCCACCCTATGAAAAGTAATTTTCAGGGTCCGGATTCTGGGATTGGGTCTCAGCAGCTTCGCTATAGCCATGGCATGGATAAACGTAGTAAGGGAGAGTGGCAAAGTAGAAAGGAGAGAGTCTAGTTTAGGGATAGAGGGATAGAACCAGCAGAAGGGCCTGCACGTGAGAAACTGGGAAGTGTGGCCCCGCAGGACCCGACGGAGTCCTGGCCGTGGCCCCTGCCAAACGCCCCACTCGCCAGTCATTAGCTCTAGTTCGGGGTGAAAAAGGCAGGTCCCTCACTGAAGCAATCTCCTCACCCGCAGAGGTCAGCCAAGGTCAGAGCTGGCCAGGGTACCATAGCCAGCGGCTCCTGTAGCTCCTGGGGGTTACAAGTGGCCAAAGGTGGGCAGAGGCCTGACTGCCACTGAGACAGGATCCTGCGGGCAAGGGGCGGGTTCGTGGTAAGCCACGGTCTACTGAGAGATGCTTTTGTCTGCGCCGCCGAATCCAGGCTTGCTCCCCGCACGGAGACCCTGGGACCTCTACCCCAAGCGCTTAGGCTTGAACTTGAGAAAGCGGTTGGAGCCCCGCCCTCCGAGATGGAGACTGGCCTTTAGGGAAGACTCCGCGGGAGACGTGCAGTTACTTGCGTTTACTTAAGCACCCCATTCCAGGTGGCGCCCGAGAAAGGATCGTGCTGGCGGAGGACGGGCTGAGACCCGCGCCGGGCACAGAGCTCCTCTCAGACAAGGGTCATCGCCCCGGCGCAGGGGGCTGCGCCTCTGTGATGCGATCCTGCTCCCCCAGCCTCGCCGCTGCCGCGCCCCGTCCGCGAACAGCTCCTCGGCGGCCCGATGTCCTCCCCCGTTGTGGCCCGGGCCCGCGCCTCCGTCTCCAGCCCAACATGGTGCAGCCGCGGCGACCCCGCCGAAACACCGGGCGCTCGACGGGGCCCGAAGGCGGACAAGGCTGCCAGTCCCCGCCGAGCCGCGGCCACTGAGATGGAGGCGGGGACCCGCGGGGGCGCGACCGACAAGTCCGTGGCCCGGTCCCGGCCCGCCCCGGCCCCACCGCGGTAACGGCTCCGCCCGCTGGCTGAACCGAGGCGCAAGCAGGTGTCAATGAAAGAAGTCACCCGGCCGAGGCGTCCCGAAACTGTGCGTCCAGAGGGGAAGGCTGGGAGAAACCTCCGAGGACCGGCACAACCTCCGTCAGCACAACCGCAGCCCGCTCTCGCGGGGCCGCAAGCGAGCGGACTACATTTCCCAGGCCGCAGCGCGCGGCCCCAGCGGCCAACGGCTGTCGAGGGCGTGGCCAGCCCGGGCCTGGACGTGCAGTGCTCACGGATCAGCTTGCTTGCTGGGCGCTCAGTCAGCGAAGACGCCCTTCCTACCCCCCTCCCAGAAGGGATCCCTCACCGCTCTTGGGCTTAAGCGTAACTTAGTCATCGGAGTGGGCGGGAGTGTTTTTCATACAAGCACAGGCCGCCTCCCAGGTGCACACCAAGCAAGTGGAGCGCTGGACAGGCGTAGCAGCTAAACCTGTACTGTATCTAGGGCACGAGGCCTGGCTACTCTGGCTGTAGGCCAGGGGTTGCACGTTTATTCGTAACAGTCTATACAAGACATCTCTAGAGCAGAGGCTGAGTCCAAGTCGGTTCCTGCACCTCCCAGGCCACCCTGCTGCTGACTTCACAACCCATGAAGTTGGCCCAGGAAGGCAGCACAGAAAGCATCTGGTTACAGGCTGTCACAGGGTGTTGGGCAAAGCTCTACTGGAATGATCCGAAGTTGGTCCGGCGGCTGGGACCAGTCTGCTACATGTGGGACACTTCCCCTCCACTGCAGTTAGGGCCACCAGCATGAAAGCAGGGTGAGGGCCAGAGACTGAGGACCCGTGGGATGCACAGGCTGGGGGTAACTGGGCTCGGGAGGGGCCAGGGTAGAACAGTAACTGATGATCTTGATTCAGCGCTCCCAAGGAGAGAGCAGCGACCACAGCAACTGCAGAGCTTCCCAGAGGAAGAGGGTAGTGCCTCAGAAGGGGTAGCTCTTTCAGGCCCCTGAATAAGTGGCAGCCTCCTGTCCAGTCCCCTCAGGAAGGACAGGAGCCCTGCCCAGGCTGGGACTGGGAGGTAGTGGGTGAAGAAAGTCTCTCAAGGGCCCAGAGGCCAGCAAGGGGCAGAGGCCGGCCCGTGTCTGGTCCTAACTTGTGGGTATGCTGGCCTGTGGGAAGCCTTCTCCTGGGTGGAAGGACACAGCCTGGGGAATTTTCCCCTCAGGGCTAGGCGGGGTCCAAGGGGATAGGAGCAGGGTTAGAGCCAGTTTCCAGGAAGCTCTGGAAGTGCTCTGAACACCACAGGAGTACCCTCCAGGCTCCTGCTAACCTTTAGGAAAAGATGGGAGTCGAGCCTTACTGATTGCACCCCCACAGCATGCACCAGGGCCCCCAAACCAAGTAGATGGGCAGGGACTGGGCCCTCAGGGTCTGGGATGGAACCACTGCACCTAGGATGGGGAGGGACGAGGGCCACAGCCCCAGGCTCTATGGTGTTCCAGAGCCCCCCAAGTCTCAGGTTCAGCTGATGTAGATGCGGTGGAAGTCATGGGCACCGAAGGCTGCGTTGCACTTGGGGCACTTCCTCTGGCGGGCCTCATAGCGGCCCCGCACACACTCGAAGCAGAAAACGTGGAAGCACTTGGTAAGGACTGCATCCTTCTTGCGGGTGTTACAGCAGGGGCAGGTCAACCGCGCCTGGACCAGGCAAAGGCATCAGCTTTGGAACAATTCTGACAGTGCCCAGTCCCTAAGCTGACAGCCGGAGGTGATTCAGGCTAAGCCCACCACATAGCAGATGATCTAACACCATACCCTTGGGAGGTGAAAACAAGCGCTCTACAGTAAGTGAGAAACTGAGGCTCAACAGGCTGAGGTCTCAAAACCAGAAAACCTAGGGCCGGGGATTTAGCTCAGTGGTTCCGGCACCTGCCTCGCAAGCGCAAGGTCCCAAGTTCGATCCCCAGTACCAAAAAAAACCCCAAAAACAAAACCCAGAAAACCTGAATTCTCTCAAGGACAAGGACCAGGCTGGAATCTTCTGCACTGGGGCTTCATCTCTTGCCCCACCGGCTTTCTCTACAAAAATCCCAATCCTAGCTACATCCTCTTCAGCTGCACCTGTTGGTCACAGCTGGGCATGGCAGTGCCAACTAGAAATGTGCTTTCTACCCTGGACGAGGCCCAGCCCTGGTGTGACCTGAGACACTGCTGTGAGACTTCAGCCTGAGACTTCCCATCTACCAGCAGGAAGGTCTTGCCCTCAACTCCAGGGAGGAATGGACCCAGCACTCCTCTGACCCCTTCTGGACTCAATCCCAGTCCACCCCTGTGCCTCCAGAGGTCCCACAGGCACTGTTCTCAACATGCTTCCCCACTACCCACCACAAGCTGCTCCTCCAGTCTTCCTGGCTAAAAAGTACTTGTCATTTAATTTGTTTGCAAACCAAGAACCCAAGTCCTCCCCTGTATTTCACTTCCCCTCACTCTATGCATTCAGTCCATTCCGAAACACAGCAATTCTGCCTCCTAAATGCCTCCAATACCTTCAGCTGACTAAGTAACAGTTCTGCCCCAGTGATGGCAGTGAACAACTTCCCTGCCTCTTCCGTTACCTCCTTTATCCCAAATGGCAGACTCCACTCATCCCTCGGCTCAGCCTTGGCTGACACTCCTTCTGGGAAGCCTGCTGCCACGAAAGCCTTTAAGGCCTCTCCTGTTCCTGCCCCCTTATCTCTTCAATCACATTACTCATCTCAGGGATGGGAGAATTACTCGGCTGCCCCACCTGGCCACCTGTCACTTCCAAGAGGTTTGAACCTTTCCACCACACGCTGAGTTAAGTACTGTGACTTGCCGTGGCAGGTGCCAAAGAAGCAAGTGTCTGGTTGTCTGCTTCAGTGATTCTGCTGTCCTTCCTACTGGGGTCCAGGGTTCCCCGACCACCCTCTGCCTCTCCAGCCCCAGTACCCTTGCCAGGTTCATGGGCACAGCTCAGCCTAGTGGCCCCACCTTGTACTCCTTGATCTCCTCCTGGAGAATTTCATCGGCATCTGCATAAACCTCCACCTTCCTCTGCTTCTCTAGCTTGCGCCGCAGCCGAGAGATGTCCTCCTGGAGCAGCAGAGAGGCCAGGCTAAGAGCGCGGGCTCACACCCTTGAGCAGCTTAGCCCTGGTCCCCGCCCCCGGCCTCCCAGAGGCACACACACCTGAGCCCTCTTGAGGTTAAAACTCTCTTTCTCACGAGCAGCCCGGCTCTCCGCCAGGCAGGGCTGGATCTCTCGAAGGCGAGTCTGCACATGCTCCAACTGCACCTTGAGGTCCTCGGCCAGCTGGGCCGCTTCCACAGCCTGAGGGAAGGAAGGAGGACACAGGAAGGAGGGGAGCCATCTGCAGGAGACTGGGGAGCTGTGGTCCACCACGAAATCTGCACTTGAGCTGGTCCTGCCTTCAGACCCAGCCTCACCTGCTCCTCTGCTCCCTCATCCCTGACACTGTTCCTCTCTGCCCCGAGCCTGCACTAGGCTCTTCCCTCTGCTTCCCTCAAGCCCTCCAATACATGCAACGCCCTCAGGTCTTGACTCAAGTGCAACTCCCAAGGAGCCCCCTAAGGGTGGTTTGTAACAGCATTATTTGACCTGTGTGATTACTGGCTTGCTGTCTGCAAGTCAAGACTAGAAACTCCACCCTCGACTGGAAGGCAGAGACCTTCTTGTTCCTACCATCTCTCAGTGGTCAGCACAGACCTGGTACATTGCAGGAGCATTAAAAAAATGCTGCCTCCAGGTATGGTGGCATACACCTATAATTTCAGCATTCTGGAAGGCTGAGGCAGGAGGATTGCATTTTCGAATAACATCTGAACAACTCAGCAGAACCCTGTCTCAGAATTTAAAAAAGCCTGAGGATATAGCTTGGAGGGAAGGTCCTGGGTTCAATCTCAAGGAAAACACATTCTGATTTTTTTTTTTTTCTTTTGGTACCAGAGATCGAACTCGGGTCCTTGTGCTTACAAAGCAGGTGCTGGAACCACTGAGCTAAATCCCCGGCCACTCAAGCAAAAAAACATTTAAGAAAATGAATTAACTGGAAAGAAAATAGCCCAACAGGGGAAATGATACGAAAATTAATGTTAATCTTAAGCCTTTACTATAAACTAAAAATTTCTTTTTTCTTTTTTTGGTACCTGAGATAGAACTCGGGACCTTGTGCTTGCCAGGCAGGCGTGGGGCTACTGAGCTAAATCCCTGGCCCTAAACGAGAAATTTCTTATGTGTGACAACTATGTGGCAGGACTAGTTATCTGATGAGTGGTGAGGATGTGGGTCCTAGAGCCCAGACTTGGACTCCAATCCCAGCTCCATTCTTCCTTCACCAAGGCAACTGGCCTCCCTATGCCTTGGTTTTCTCACTCATGAGACAGGGACAACAAAAACCACCCTAGTAGGATGACCACAAGACTGCAGTGTGACCAAGCCCGGCAAGTGCTGAGGCTGACACTGTGAGCTGCCCCTGAGAGGGGGCAGAGCTGGGCTTCAGCTGAGCCTCTGCTTCAGGTTCTTCAAGCAGAACCAAGGGCATGTGTGCACCACTGACCTGTGCCTCCCCAGGCCCTGCCTCACCTTCCTCTTGTTGAGCTCCAGGGCCTGGCTGCGCAGAGTCAGTTCCTTCTCCACGCCCCCCAGGCTGCCCTGCAAGGCCCGCTCCTTCTCCTCCAGCTTCTGTACAGTCAGCAGCTGGGCATCCACCTGCGGACAGGGACCTCAGTGCTGCTGGGAGCCCTGCCTGCCCGCACCACCCCATGAGCCCCACTCCGGTGCCTGTACCTGGGACTTGAGACCAAGAACCTGCTCGCCCAGCTCATCCTTCTCCTCCCGCAGCAGCTTGTGGATCTGGTTGGCCTTGATCCGCTCTGACATCAGCTTAAAGTTGGCATCATCCTTTTCCCGCAACTGCTGCAGCAGCCGCCCGTTCTGCTCCTGCATGTCCTCAAAAGCCTGGCCTGTCACGTCCATCTCTGAGAGCAGAGCCTCTTCTTCCTGCATCATGGAGGACCCACAGAGGAGACCCAAGCATCAGGGTGCCATCTGCCAGAGGAGCCAGCAGGGCCTAAGGGAATCCCAGCTTCCAGAAGCAAGGGGACCAGGAGAGGTCGCACCTGCTTTGTGGCACCCAATTTTCGCTGTAAATGTTCGATCTGCTCCTCTGCCTGGCGAATGCGCCGGAGGGCGTCCTCATCTGCAATCTTCTTGCTCTCCCTCCGGTCCCTCTCCTCCAGTTCCCGGATTCGACTGCGAAGCTCATCAACCTGGAGCCGCACAAGGGAGCCCTGTCACTACTTCCCACCGAACAGGCTCAGCTCTGGCTAACCACCTCTGCATGGGTCTCAAGCCCCACCTGCCCGCACCTCAGCCTTCGCCTTTCGTTCAGCTGCCATGAGCTGCACTTTGTCTCGCTGTTCCTTAGGCGCAGACTTGTACATATCCAGCAGCAGCTTCATCTCCTTCTGGCTCTCCTGGGCCTTCCTGGGGGAGGGTGTGGGAGGCTCAGTGAGTACAGCCACAGGCCACGTGACCGGGACAGAAGACAGCAACAGGGCCTCCTCACTTGAGCTCTGCCCGGAGTCCCTTGAGCAGTTCTGACTCCTTCCTCTTGACTTCCTCCACCTTGGCCTTCTCTCGATCGGCCCTTGAGAGCGCTGAGGCTACAGGTAAGGGTCCCAGGCCAGGCACTTCCCGTTCCCGAAGTTCTCGCTTGGGCTTGGTCTCAGGTTCTCGGCCCCGGGAGGGGCCCTGGGCCCCAGGGGTTAGAGACTGGGCATCTTCTTCAGGGGGCACCACCTCTTCCTTCTTCACTGAGGAGGTAGTAGTGGTGGCACCAGGCACTAGAGCTATTTCCTTTCTGCTGTCGGGAGTAACTGTGGGGCCTGGCCCACTCTCTTCCTTCCCTGGAGCTGAGGCACTGAGGCCAGAGTCCTCTGGGTGGCCCAGGTTGGGGACAGAGGGGGCAGAGCCACTGGCCTGGGCCCGGAGCTGCAAAGACAGAGAAGAGAGGGAATGAGGTGAGTCAGTGCTCACTGGAACCTACCCAAGGCTTTTCCTAGGCAGCCCCTCCTGACCTTGCCAATCTCAGCCTGTACTTCTCGAAGCTTCCGCTTATATCGCTGAGCATCCCCTTTCAGCTGGTGGTTGTGATTCTGGAGACTGCTAATCAGGTGGCGCATCTCACGGTTGATAGGCCCTAAAAAAAGGTGGGAAGTAAGGGTGTTAGACTCATCCCTGTCAGGGCCCCACCCCTCGCAGGGGAGGAGACTCAGGCAGAGCTGGGACCTCCAGTGGGCAGGAGGGCAAGCTTGAGGCCTCAACAGTGTGACTTCATTTAAGCAAATAATGCAGACAAAGAAACTTGCCGAAAGTAACCCCCCAAGGTCTAGTTGTATTTTTGCTAAGGAAGATTTTTTAAATCTCCAAATTTCCTTCAATGGAACAGATAGTTAACATTCACCAATATTCAGTCAACCTCTTTTAGATTCTTAAATGTCACCTTGGTTACATCTGCCTGGTCTCTCATCCCAAGCTGCAGCACCCTCTCTCCAGATACTTCCTGTCTTCCTTCCACCACTATGCACCATAAAAAGTTTGTTTTCCTTTATTGGGACACTGTTCCAGAATGGCAAGGATTCCTCATGTTTTGTTCACTGGCATAACTGCAACAGCTAGAACAGGCCTGGGTCACAGGCAATATTCAGTGAATCTTTCTAAAACCCATGTTCCAGTCAAAGACACGTCAGGGAATACCAGCTGAGCCGATAGCTCCTGTTCAGGCTGTGCCTGCTCCGCCAGCCACGTTGGGTGGCTGTGACCCTCGCTCTGCCTGTGAGCCAGGGCAGCCCCTGCTGCCCTCTGTGGAAGACAAGGTGCTGCACCATGGAGGCCTCGACTTCTTGCTCTGGATGACAGGAGCCCCAGCAGGGCCGCACCCCAGGCTAAGTGCCCACCTCCGCTAACCCACCACGTACCCGCCTGCTCGTTGGCCGCCAGGTTCTGTTCGAACTCGATGCGCAGCATCTCGTACTCCTTGCGTACCTGGGCCAGCGTGTCCTCCAGCTGAATGACCTCCGTGCGCAGCTTCTTCTGCAGCCCCAGCTCATCGCTCTGCGGGTTCAGGTGTGAAAGGGTCACACAGCCCCTTGGCCCCACCCTGGGCCTCAGTACCTTGGAAGAAGCTGCTCTCGAGGGACCTATGGCAACTACACAGGGCTTCAAAACCCAGGAATATTTCAACTCTAAAGGCCTGGCTGCACCCCACACCATCCGTGCCAGGGCCACACCTCCATGTGCTCAATGTGTCTCAAGTGGGAGTTCTTAGTGGCCAGCAGCAACCCCCGGGCTTCATCCAGCTGGGTCTTCACTTGCAGGGATTCATTGTAAAGCAGTGAGAACTGGGCCTGGAGCATTCGGTACTCTCCGGTCTCACGCACCACCTCCTCAGGAAGGCTCCGCAGGGCCACCTAAGGGGGAGGACACCCAAAGGGGGTCAGAAAGAGGATATGGGGGCCAGCCACTATCTTGGGGCCTAAGCCCTCTCACTCCCAAACACAGCCTACCTTGAGGCGTTCATTGGTCCTAACAGCCCCCTGAAGTTCGGCCTGCAGCTTCTCCAGCTCTGCCATGCGGCTATTGGCCAGTTCCTGGTTTTCCTCCAACTCTGCATTCAACATCTCAAACTAAGGAGTGGGAGAGGCTGTGGTCAGCAGGGCCAGGATGGGCAACATCTCCTCTCACACCCCACCATGTGCTGCACCCAAGACCCCTGTGCAGAACACTGACAGACTCTGAAGCCCCGAACCAGACTTCCTTCAGGACTCCCAAACAAGCAGGAGGAAACTGCACACTACAAGGGAGTACTGGATACTGGGGACTAAGATTCTCAGCTGACAGGGGTCAGTGAAGTGGTGCTGAAAACCTAAAGAACAAACTCAAGTAAAGGGAAAAGAAGGCACAGGGACCTCAGAAGGCCAATGGACTTTAACTCCCATTTATCTCTCTCTCTGTGCCTTTTTTTTTTTTTTTTTTTTTTTGGTGGTACTTATAACTAGCTGATCTACTATTTTATCTCTTACCTGTTTCCCCAACTGGAATCTATGCTCTATGGAAGTTCTAGTTTTAATTTAGCCATCCTCTCCAATTTGCCTAGCACTCAGTGCTCAGGATTAGGTAAGTAAAAATGTAAGTGAATGAGGCCTGGGGATTTAGCTCAGTGGTGCCGTCGCCTGCTTTGCAAGCGCAAGGTCCAGAGTTCAATCCCAGGCACCAAAAAGCAAAAAAGAGAATGAAAGAAGGCTCTGAGAATGAGAGGGAAGAGCCTCAGAGGTACACGTTTGCCCTTAGTTCTCAGGAGAATTTAGGGGAATATCATGGCCGGACAGAGAAAAAGCTACAAGAGAGACTGGGAGGGATGATGCCGCTCACCTTCTGCATGCTGAGTGTGATCTGGCCCCCTTGGAAGCCTGAGGAGCTCCCGGACACATAGTACCCAGAGTTGAGCTGAGAAAAGAGAAAGATGATGAATGTGAAGGACAGGAAGTAGGGGCTGGATTCCCAGTACCCCAGCCTCACCTGCTCCAAGGCCTCTGCCAGGTGCTTATTGAGCTTTTGCTCTCGTTTGCGAAGCTTCTCAATGTCCCACTGCAGGTCCTCCACCGTTGTCTCCATCTCTAACACCTTGGTTTCAGCTGATGTCACTTTATCCTGGAGCTCAGAGTACTGGGGACAGTGGAAGGAAAGATCAGGGTTTTCTGAGATCCTTGGGTGCCCATCTAACCCCAACCCTGTGCTGGTTCTAATTCCACCCCTAAAACTTGACTCCCACCTCCAGTGAGATTCGGTGGTGCTTCTCTTGCAGCTGAGTGGCCAAATCTTGCAGTCGCCGGTTCTCCCGGCCCAGCTCTCTCGTGCGTGCCCGAGCCACCTCACTGGGAGGCTCACCGTCCACTGGGAAGGGAAGGCCCAGGTAAGAGGCAAACCCTGGCAAGACGGCAAGGTGCCAACTCTTCAGTATGTGCCTAATGTGATCTACCAGCTGTCTTGCCTGTATCTCATGACAAAGTAAGGGGTTTTTTGTTTTGTTTTGTTTTTTGAGACAGAGTCTTGCTACGTAGTCTAGGCTGGCCTTGAACTCCTATGTAATCCAGGCTGGCCTCAAACTTATGATGATCCTCTTGCCTCAGCCTCCAGAGTGCTGAGATTATAGGCATGCACTACCATGCCCAGGTAAAGTAAAAAGTTTTTATCCCCACTGCACAAAGGAGGAAATCAGCTCAGAGAGAATGGGTTTTTGCCCCAAAAAGCCCAGGTTAGGGAGGCAGAACTACAGATGGGAGAAACCTGTCAACATCCAAAGCCTGTGGATCAACAACTGTTACTTAAATTTGCACAGCACTTGGGAGGCTGAGGCAGGAGGATCACTGAGTTCAAGGCCAGCTTGGCCTACACAGTGAGACCTTGCTTCAAAAAAAAAAAAAAAAAAAAAGTCTGCACAAAGTGCTCCAGCAGAGAGGTGTCTAACCAGAAGGGGGTCACCAGCGTCAACTACTCCTCCACCCCACCAGCATCAACTACTCAACTACTCCTCCTCCTGGAGTTCAACTCCAGGAATCCAAGTTGGAATCCTCCATCTACAGACTAACCTTGTCCCCAAGAACATGCTGATTTGTTTCTTGGAGAATTCTGGGCTCAGGGCATTAGCATAATAGGGAGCATCAATACACAGAGCAATACACATCGAGAGTACAGAAGGTACAGAGAACTAACCTCGGCTGTACACTCGTTGACAGAGTTCCTCTACCCGGCGCTGTAGGCAGTCTGAAGCCTCTACCAACTGGGACACGGCTGCCTTGGAGAATTCCATCCGGCCCTGTAGCTGCAGTTCCACTTCCTCACTGCTGCTGGCACCCAGTGCCACTACAAAAGCCAAGGCTGGCTCACTGAGGGGGGGTCGCAGCTGCACTGGTAGGGGTTCTGGGAGGGACAGACAAACCGTTATGAAAATAACAGCAGGAGTGCCTGCCAATCTGGACCGAGTTTCAGAGTGAGCCCTTCCATGGCTCACTTACCGAATCTGTACTGCACTATTATTCCCAACTCGTGATGTTCAGGGAGATACAGTCATTTCCTCAAGCCTACAGAGCTGCCAAATCACTTCTTCAAGGAAGCTTCCTCCCCCTTCCCAGTCTAAGGAGAACCCACAAAACACATGCACCCACATTTATTTCCTGTCAGAGGCCCTAATACTTTTTACTTATTATAGTTTTAGGATAATTTCTTCTCTGAGAGCAGGAATATTTCTTTCGGTTTGTCTCTGATTTCTCCAAGTCTAGAAAAGCGTTAAGTCATCACTCAACAACTTTTTTGTTTTTAGTTACTGGAGATGGACCCTGGCCCTCTGTACTAAGCTACATCCCAGCCCTTTCTGTGTTTGCTTTTTGTTTTTGTTTTTTGAGTCAGAATCCTGCTAAGTTGCCAACACTGGGCTTGAAATTGAGAGCCTTACCCTCCCACAGTGCTGGAATTACAAGCATGCACCCTGATGTCTAGCTCACAATATTTTCTGAAGTAAAAGGGTAACAACACGAATACCATTATGATCCAAATTAGATTCTAAGACCTCTGTTCTCACCTACTGCCTTTACTGCCCAAACATGAAATCAATTTTTCAGGGGTGGTGGATGGGATGGGGGTTTTAGTTCCCTAGACCCTAAGGTTCTGGCCCTACCCCTCAGCTCTGATGTCCCTGGCTCCGTGAGAGGGATCATATCACGTGTTGGCCCCTCCTGGGTCCCAGGTGCCTCCATCCTTGCAGAGAGGTCCTGTTGATTCTCATGGCATCGGAGAAGAGCTTCCACAGTTTCATCTAGCTGAAGGGGAAAAGCACCAAAAATGTTATGAATTCCTCAGTGCTTTCCAGCATGATTCTCCTTCCCCAGCAGGGCAATTTGAAAACTGGCAACTGAATCAAGCTCAGGTCTCTGAAAGCAGAGGGCATCAACCTGGGCCCAGTAGCGATTGACAATGAGGAGTGTGACATCATCTGTGGCCTGCCGCTTCTCCAACTTTTCAATTCGTTCTCGGAGTTCATCTTCACAAGCTTGTCGCTGTTCCAATCTCTCGGCTAGCTTCTTGTTCTTGAATTGTAGTACCTTCAAGTCCATCTCCTCCTACCATGAAAAACAAAGATGTCAAGAAGAACGTGTGGTAAGTGGGTCTCAGAAACTACAACACAGTAGGAAAACAAGTGAAATGAATAGCAGGGGAATACTCCCAGACTACCTGACAACAAGATTTAAGAAGGGTCAGACACCACAGAAAAACCATCTTGCTTAAAGAAAGCTCAACTTACCCTTCTGCCTCTGTCCCTTTTGTTTTGTTTTAGAGACATTGTCTTGCTACTTAGTTCAGGCTGGCTTGAATTATGTAGCTAGCTCACACTGGCCTCAAATTTGAAACGATCACCCTGCCTCAGCCTCCTGAGTGCTAGGATTACAGGTGTGCATCATCACGCCTGACTTCTGTCCCTAAATCTGAAGTTTTTAACATATCGCACACTCTCTGGGAACCTATTTTTCTATCTGCAAAGGGAAGGCAGATGTGGCGTTCTCGGTTTCCTTCAACAGAATGTGCTGTAAAGTGCACGTTGCCATGCCTGGGAAACTGCCAATAAGATTATGGGCAGTTTGGGCGGAGACAGGAATCTAGCCAAGTTCTCAGGACTAAGGCAAAAGCCCACGGACCGTGGAAGAAATGCCTCCAAGGCGAATGGGCTCGATAAGAGTGGTTGTGGTCTTCTCCTCGCGGCTCAGCTTTTTCTCTGGGGGCCCGGAGCCCCCATCGCCCGCGGCGCGTTTGTTGCCCGGCCCAGACATAGCTGCGGGCAGCAAGGAGCGGCGCAGGGTCCACCGAGGGGCTTCAGGCAAGGGGAGGCGACACTTCCGTTATCTGCAGAAGACAGAACAGAGATGTAGAAGGGGCCAGTCCTCCACAGCCACGAGCCTCTCTACTGCACATACTCGCGGGATCCTGCCCCTACCAGCCCGAGGTCCTCACCGAGACGAGGGTCAACCTAGCGCCGCCATCTTGGATTCCACTGGACGTCACTAGCCTCCCCTGCACAGAGCGCAGGCGCCAGAGGCTGCGCCGGATGTGGCGAAGCTTCATTTCCTGTACCTATCGGTCGCACTTGGCCCCGCCTCTCGGATCTTTCGGCTACTTCCTGAACACCTCCTTTTGCACTCGGTGATTGGACAGTAGGCGGTTCCCACGGTAACTGATTCCGCACTATCCTCTTGGCCACCTCCGAGAACAATGCCAGCCATCAACAATTTGGAAGGGGGCACCTAAGTGGGCACTTGCAATCTACTACGCATGCGCGTTCGCTCCTCACTGACGGAAGTATGTACTTGAACTTTCCACCTTTCTCCTTCACGGCCACCTTAGTAACGGTTCACCATGGAGACGATGGGAGACGCCCCCCCCCCCGATTGGCTGCGCCCAGCCTCGCTGCGGCGTAGATTGGTTGGAAAGTCACTACAGGGCCAGGACTTGGCAATCGCTGCTCGAAAACTGGTTGTCCCATAACCTAGATGCGACATGATCAGCCCAAAACCAAGCCAGTCCCTGGGAGTCAAGGTACAGTCCAAACTGGAACAGCTCTCGGAACCACAAGGGGAACTGGAGAAGGATCTTAGTCCATTGGTTAGATCGGCCATGCAGATAGGAACAGGTGTGCGGACCGAGTTGGCAACAGCGGCCTCTGTCCCCGTGGAAGTGGATGAAGATCCTGAAGTCAACTTGTTTCCGGTGAGAGCGAGACAGAGTGGTCCTCTCGGGAATCGTATAGGAAGATTTCCGCAGCAGGGGGCCGCCCTTCGTTACCTTTGCTAACGTTCCTTCCCCGGGTGCCTTGGCACCAAGGCAGAGAGAGACAGGGAGGTGTGACCCGATTGTTAACATGCTCATAAGTAGTACTTGGGGCCTTCTGGGGCCCAGACCCGCCTGCATTGCTCTGCATAGTCCTAGAGTTGAGGAGATAAATCTAGCGTGTTCTCAGCGCCCTGGCCCGAGGAGATTCACGACAGACCAGGGACTAGGGCCAGGCGCAGCACAGCTCGCCCTAAGCATTGCACCTTCTCTCGCAGCCGCCACTGCCCCAGCCCCGGATCTGCTTGTGGTGAGTGAGAAGAGCCCTGGGAAGGGCCGGGGGTGAGCTCAGTGGCGCTGCGCTGGCCTGGCAAGCGCAATGTCCTGAGCTCGATTCTCGGTACCAAAAAAAAAAGAGCCGTGGGAACCTTACACGTCACACTTGCATTATTCCTTTAGCCAGGGCTTCCCCATTTTACAGATGAGATTGAGACTCAGACATGCTTTCCAGGCTCCCAGTCCAAAGAGGCAGTATAAAAAGAGAGCCAAGGCCTGAAGATATAAATGGAAACGGAATGTCTCAGTTGCCATAGCGCATTGTACAAACAGGGATACTGAGGTCCACCCTGGGGCACGGGGGCTCACCAAAGCCATACAGCAAGGCAGTAGAGCAAAGATAAGAACTCAAGTTCCCTAATTATAGGCTTTATAAATGGAGAGGATCATGAGTCTAGGCTGTGTACCTCAGTCACAGATGGAAGGGAGTCAGCAGAGCTGAGAGACCTGGCAAAGGCTGCACAGCACATTAGTGAGAGCCAAAACACAGGCCTCCTGAGTCCTGGTCTGCCACTTTAATGATTATGTGCCCACCACCACTGCCTTGTCTCCCCACCTTCTACAGGAAATACCTGGACCTCCATTCCATGCACCAGCTGGAAAAGACAGCCAGTGTTGAGGAGATGAGAGAGTATGACCAACCGATCAGGGTGGGGAAGAACTCTTAGGAAGGGAAGACAGAGTGGCTGGCTCCCAAGCACTCGGTGAGTGTAGGCCTGTGAAAGAGGGTTCTCACCATCGCTCACGCCTTCCTCTCCCTCCCAAGGGTGTTGGCCAAGTTGCTGGAGATTGACTGGCCTGAGCAGAGCTTGCGGGATGCCGTCACCCTGGACCTCTTCTCCCATGCCCTCATCTTCTGCCACCAGCAGAGCTTCTCACTAGAGCAGACATCGGCAGCATGTGCTCTGCTCCAGGATCTTCACCAGGCCTGTGTTGGTGAGAGAGAGGCAGCTGCCAGAAAGTTAGAGCCCCAAGGATAGGAGTTAGGGCTGGCTCAAGGGACCATGGGTAGCAGAAGCAGAGGTGTTACCACGTGGAATCTTTGTTCTGCCATTATTGGTTGTAGTGTCACACACCTTTTATTGCCTTTGACATCTATGTCTTTATCAGTAAATTAAGGGCCAGACATGGTAGTGCATGCCTGTAATCCCAGTACTCAGGAGGCTGAGGCAGGAGGATTGCCTCAAGTTTGAGGCCAGCCTGGGCCACGGAGTGAGATCAAGTTCAGCCAGAACTACTTAGCAAGTAGTCTCAAAATGCAAAACTAAACAACCCAATCAATAAATTAAGGACACGGCACTAATTTTATGGCACTGTTCTGAGATATTATATGCAGTGTTCAATAATGTAGCTTCTACATTCCCTGCCTTTAATTCCCATGCTGATTTTCTTCAGAATGTTTAATACCTGAAATTACATATTTCTTTTATTGTATTCCCCTTCCACTAGAATATAAGCTTTCTCAGTACAGGACCTTGTCTGTCTTGTTCAGTGCCTAGAATGGTACATAGTGAGGACTCGGTTGAATGAATTAAACAAGTGAGGATTAACATAGATCTGTCCACCTCTGAAGTCCACACTCCCTAAGAAGTGAGCTGAAGGCATGGAGGGCAGGGAGGGACTCACGACTGCACCTTGCTTTCTCTACCAGCAACCCCCTTGGGCAACGTGGAGGAATGCTACCGCTACTTTACCACTGCTCTCTTCAGCCATGGAGTCAGGGTCAGTACCCTGGAGTGGATGTCGGTCTCACCCTGTCTCCTGCCCACCAGCCTCACTCTCCTCTGAGAGCTGCAGTGGGCTTTCCCTGCTCCTAGACAGCTGGGATCTTGGAGGAAGGGCCAGGGCTTCAGGAGACCATGAGCACTAACTCCAGTCCTCGCTGCAGCGGCCCCCCTTCAGCATCGACCTCTTTAAGAAAGAACAGCTGCTGGCCCTGGCAGACTATGTGGTCAACACCTACTTCCGTCACTTCAAGCTCTACAAATATGTGTTCACACCACAGGTACTGTGCCATGGGATGCAAGAGGTCACCCTGTCTCCCACGCCTCAGTACAGGCGCCTTCCTCTCAGCCTCCCTTGTCCTGTCTTCCCAGGTGCGGCTGGATCTGTCTTTGACTTACATGGGGCTACAGCCACCCAAGCCTTGGCCCGCGGGTAAGACAGGTATGGGAGAGCACAGTGCTAGGGCTGGGCCAGGGCTGGGGCCGAGGCCTCTTCCTGTTTCTGGTTTGCAGAGAAAGAAGGGCAGGAAGCGGACCAGCAGGCAGCTACCCAACAGGAGGAAGAGCCGGAAACAGTGGCCCAGCCAGTGCGAGAGCCAGGTGAGCACCTGGGAGGGGTTCGGGTGCCCCGCGACTCTGAGCAGGTGTAAAATGAAGGTTTGGAGCACATCAGGACTTCAGACTTCTTAGTTTTAGTTTGGTTTGTGTCCTTGTCCAAATGATTCCTTATTCAGAAATCCAAGGTGACAAATAGATATGAGCACATCGGCTGGGAGCTCAGGGGGAGGCAGAGGAGGTAGTTCCAGACACAGCTGCACAGTGAATGACAGTGACAGCCAGCATGGATTTGGTAATGATGGGTACCAGGATGCCTGGTTCCATGCATTTTGTGTGTATTAATTCAATCTTCCCCCAATCCTGTGTACTGGGGTTATTATTATCCACACTTTACACAAGGAAACTGAGGCATGGAAAGGTTCGATGACCTAAGGTCACGTAATTGCCAAGCTGCAGTCTGAGTATGAATCCAGGAGACCCAGTGCAGGCCCGAGCCCACCTGTGACTCCCTCAGGGGCTGGCTGGCTGCCTCCTCTAAACTGTGAAGCCCCGGGGGCAGACACCCGGGGATAGTCCCCCAGACAGCATCTCTCCTGACCTACCCCTCCCCTGCCCCACAGGCCAGGTCTGTCACCTCCGAACCTACATCAAGACTCAGGTGCACAAGGAGCTAGGGCAGCTCCAGCAGCTGGCAGAAGAGCAGCTCAAGGCCAGTGAGGAAAGGCTCAGCAGCAAGTTGACTGCCCTGGAGCGGCCCTCCCAGGTACCACCCAGCAAAGGCAAGAACAAGATGAAGTGATCCCCAGAAATTTCCCCAATAAAGGCCAGAGCTAGAGCGTGGCCCACCACCTCTGCCCCCAGCACCTTCTGGGCTGAAGCCAGTCAGCGGACACAAGGCACTCACGACCCCTGGGTGTGCAACAGATTTTATTTCAGATACAGCACAGGCAGCACTGATGCAGCTGGGCATGGCTTTTGGAGTGGCTCTTCCACCCCAGCTCTGATCTCCAAGCCTTGGCCAACAGGGTAGGCTAGAGTTGGTCTCTATGACAGGAGCACACCACGAGGGCTAGGCAGACAGCCTGAGGTAAGGCCTCAGAGGGGCCGGAAGGGTTCAGACCTCCCGAGGAATCCTGCATCTGAGCTTCCTCAGGGGTGAGGACCTAGCCAAGCACCCGTGCTGCCTCATCCTCGGCAACAGCAGTGGAGTCCCCCTCCTCTTCAGGGCCGATGAGAGGAAAAGGCCCAGTGGGCCGGTGCTGGAAGAGGGCTGCTCGGTTCTGCTGCTCACCCTTCTTCACCCAGTGCCCATAGAGCCGGAAGGCACAGCTGTCGATGAGGCGCCGAACAGGCCGCAGTGCATAGGGGTCCCTTAGCAGTGCACTCTTGGTCAGTGGCCGCGCGCGGCGGGTACTTAAGGCCACTCGTCCAGCAGCCAGCACTGTCCACACTGCCACCTGGGAAAGGGGGAGTATGAATTCCAGCAAAGCATCTGACACGAGGGAAAGGTCAGCAGGCAGGTGCAGACACTGCCACTCAGGCTTACCCGGAAGCGCTGGTGGGGTCTAAGGTTCCAGAGTTGGCTACCTTCACAGCGCTCAAAGAAGGGATGCTGTAGGGCCTGCTCAGCTGTCAGGCGCACCTCAGGATCTACCTGCAGCAGCCTCGAGATCTAGGGAAAACCCAGAGTATGAGGGGCAGACCTTGGGCCTCCCCCGCTGTCCTCTGATGGCCCCACCTCACCAGGTCTTTGACAGTGTCTGAACGGTCGTCCCACTCAGGTGAACTGAACTGGTACCGGCCCTCCATGATCATGCGTAACATCAGGATCTGGCGTCGGTGCCAGAATGGGGGTGAGCCAGCCAGGAGTGTGAACAGGATCACCCCACAGGCCCAGCTGGGAAAGAGCAGAGTCAGGCAGGCCTAGGTTACAGCCAAACCTGAAGGGCAGTACCCACAGCAAGGACAGGAAACTAGAAACTCACAGGTCGACTTCCTTGCCATAGCCTGGGTGGGTTTCATCCATGGAACATTTCAGGATCTCTGGGGCTAGATACCCTGGGGTTCCACACAGCTCTGGGGAGAAAGGCAGAGATTGAGGGGATGCCACTTGCCCCTCCAAGGCCCTGAGCAGCAGATCTGTGCTGGAACCCTCTCAGCACTGTCAGAGTCTGACGTGTTCTACTGTGCTGCTTCCGGCTTAGCCTCAGAACTGCACAGCGACTCTGCCAGAAAATTCAAATACCCACTGAGGCTCCCAGTTGCCCTCCTAAGAAAATGTGGTTTGGGGACTGACTTCAAGGTCTTACCCAACCATGTCTTTTGCCTCCTCCAACCCTTCAGCCAAACCAACCTGCCCATCCACTCATACAACTTGTTACCACATTTCTAAATACCTCATACAAATGGAAAAGGAAATTTAAATTTTTGGTGTTCTTTTCTGCCCATACTTAATTTCCACTCTGGTTGGTGGAACCATTCCTCAACCCAAGGGGAACAAGTGGAAGTACAGGTTTCTTAAAAGCACATACTGGGTGAATCCCTTGTGCCAAATACTTTCCTGTTCCCATCGTGGAATCAAGTCAAGTTTGGAAGCCTGAGGTCCAGAGCCTCCCAGGACTCTGGACTTGATCTAGTCAATACTTGTATTCTACCACTCTGGCCACCAGTTCATCCATTCCAGCAATCTCCAGATGGCATACATCCAGATTTTAATAGGACTAAGTTAAGCTGAAAGTTACTTTCTTGGGAAATTCATTCATAGACAAAATACTTATGGAATGCATTGTATGTAGCAAGCATCCTATTAGACACAGAATTAGATATGCCCCAGAACTCGCCGTCTTCCGGAAAGGAAAGAATAGAATAAGAAATGTGTCAAAAACCAAAACAGAGGGCCCGGCCTGACCTGGAGACTGAAAGTAAAATGAATTACTCAAGCTGAGGGAGAGGGTGGAATAGGCAGGACCAAAGATGATTCCAGAAGTGTATGTAAGAAGTGAGGTGCAGTGGCAGATGCGGATAAACTCAGCTACTTGAGACTGAGGCAGAAGATTCACAAACTCAAGGCCAGTCCAGACAACTTATTAGCAAGACACTATCCAAATTTTTTTCTTTGTAGTTAGAAAGGTATGGAGATATAGTTCAGTGGTAGAGTGCTTACCTGGCATGTGTGAGTCCAGGGGTGCAATCAGCAATACCAATCCCCTCCCCCCAAGAAGTGTTTGTCTCAAAGGGAACTAAAGCACAGCGTGGTAAAACAAAGTGCATAGGTTAGTGTAAGCTCAAGTCAGACCACCTAGGTTCAAATCGTGGCCAGGTCACCTTGGGCAAGTCATCTTTTAAGCCCACCTATTGAAAAGAGACACAAATACTCTGTCCAAAGGTTGAAATGGTTCCGAGAAATCAGCCATGGGAAGGCTTTGTGTGCCTGCTTCATGGGTAAATCCCCAGTAAGTTACCTATTAATAAATCCAGGGAAGTTGGGTGTGCTGGCGCACACCTGTAATCCCAGCACTCTGTGAGGCTGAGGCAGGAGGACTGCAAATTCAAGCCCAGTCTGAGCAATTTAGGGAGACCCTGTCTCGAAAAATAAAATGGAGATGTTTCTTGGTGCAAAGGCCCTAGGGTCAGTCTCCAGTACTGCAAAATAACAATAGTAATAAAATAAATCCAATGCAAAGCCACTGAGGCAGAAGCTCTAGCATATTCCAAGCTCTGAGAGAGTGGGGGTATAGTTCTGCAGTACAGCACATGCCCAGTATGTGCGAGACCGTTGGTTCCTTCCCCAGTTCCGCAAAAGAAAAAAGGGTGAATTTAGTTTAATGTCTCTCCTTCGCACTAGACATATTTCTTGTTGCCGGGTGTGGTGGCACACACCTGCAATCCCAGCACTGGGGAGGCTGAGGCAGGAGGATCCGTGAGCGTACAAGGCCAGCCCGGATGCATAGTGAGACCAAACACTAAATACTTTTATCATGACAAACGTATCGATACGTGGGGGACCCCAAGTCCCGGTGTGCAGGGTAAGAAGTTAATCGGGCCCTCTGGGCAGGCCAGGCTTTTCGCAGCACCCCACAGTTGCCTCATCCAGATCCCAGACACACTGGCAAACCCTTGGTCCCTTTCCAGGCGGGCACTGGCTCCATGGAGCTCCACCCCGGTCTCTCTGGGACAAGCCTCAGCCCCAGAGGCCCCTCTGTGGACCCTCAGACTAAATCTATGCTTCCCTTCTGGCTTCCAGAGTGGCCTTTGCCAGCTCTGTGCCTGTCTGCTTCCCCAGGTGTACCCCTCCCAGGTCAGGGCAGCCACTCTGAGCTGCATGAAAGGCTCTGGGTCCAGTAGATGCTTGGCAAGTGCTGACTCCCCTTCCCTGGTGCCCAAGACTCAGTACGGAGACCCAGCCAACCCAACTTCAGCCCGGGTCTCCCTCCCTCCCAGACCTTTTAGGGAATTAAGTTCCCTCACCTCGAAGCTTCTCTGCAGGTCCCAAGTGGCAGGAGAACCCAAAATCTGAGAGTCGGATCTGCATATTGTCATCTAGGAGAATATTCTCAGGCTTCAGGTCTCGGTGTACAATGTTGTTGGCATGGAGAAAGCGCACTGCTTCCAGCAGAGACCGCAGGATGGACCTAGGGAGGTGCAGTCTCCTACTCTGCTTCTTTCTGCCCACCCACTCCCTGCTCAGCCCAGGGGCTACAGGCTGTGCCATTACCTGGTTTCCTTCTCTGAAAGGGCCACCTTCTCTGTGAGATAGTCAAACAGCTCTCCCTTCCGCATCCTGGAACAGCAGGGGCACAGGCGAGATGCACCCCATGGTAGGGGCTGAGAAAATGAGCCAGGTGGGGCTCCCAGAAATATCACAGAAGAGGCCAGTGTGAGGCTCCCCTGGGGACAAGCCAAGGGGCCTGCAGGCAGAGCACTCCAAGGGTCTATGAGACACCAGGGTAGTTTGTCCTGTCTCAGTCTCACTGTGCTGTGATCGGGCTCTTTACCAAGAGTCAGCGACTTCTTGTGACATAATTTATAAGTGGTCCTTGTCATCTGAGAAAATTATACCTGAAAAGCTCCTCTTAAAATGGAGTATTTACAGCTCTGTGTCTCTTCCAATAGTCACCATCCTGCACAGCTGTCTGAGGGTGGAATGGATACTCCCCAAGCCCCTTGGTACCAATGGCCATTTCTGTAAATATTCTGAAGCCTTCATGGGGTTTTTCAAGGGCCCCTCTTAAATCTTTGGTATTCAAGTCATTCTCTTTTGAAATGACCTTTGCAGTTGGTTTGAATTATTATATAAAATTTGATATTCAGATTCAGACAAACCAGAAAAACAAAGGGCAGCGACAGACAGCATAAGAGGCCGGTGAGTGGACATACTTTATATGGGCTCACTTCATTCCTGAACTCTCTCCTTTTATTTTTTTATTTTTTTGGTACTGGGGATTGAACTCGGGACCTTGCGTTTGCGAGGCAGGCGCCAGAACCACTGAGCTAAATCCCCAGTCCTGAACTCTGCCCTCTTAAAGGAGCTCCCCCTGCTCACTCTATAACCATGGGGGACTGGGTCAAGAGAACTCTTTTACTTGGTCAAAATTATTCAATCGTGGCGCATACAGAAAAGGCCAGAGCTGCGGGCCAGTAGGCGCAACAGACAGCCCTGGCTAGAGCAGAGGAAGGTGTGACAGTGGTCTCCGGGGCAACACGTGCAGGTGGGGACAGGGTGGCGGGGGAGATACTCACAGGTCAAACACCAGGAACATGAAGCTAGGAGACTCGTAGGAATCGATGAGAGTGACTGCAGAAAGACACGGAAAGGCAGAGGTAGAGATGGAAAGCAGTGGCTCCGCCACCCGGGGCAGCAGTGGACTATTACCGGGAAGGAAGAAGGACCAATGGATGTAGGCAGTAGGCTCCCAAAGACTTGCCACTCTGAGGTGGGACAGAGCTGGAGGGAGGGGGCAGGGATAGGGCAGGGGCAGAGGCAGTGGGGTCTTCAGCTAACAGGAACAGAGAACAAGTCTCACTGATGTGGGGGTGGCCGGCGACCTGGAGAAGGATGTGAGTCTCTCGCCGAGTGGCTTCTCGCACCTCCTCCAGCTGCTCAGGGCTCAGCCGCTCAGCTGTCACCTCCATAATCTTCACTGCAAACTCATCGCCAGTGGCTCGATGAACACAACGGCGGACCACAGAGCTCACTCCTCTGCCAAAGCCAGTCAACAGCACAAGTCAGGGCTTCCGGTCCTCTCATTTTCACAAATAGAGCCTCAGCATCCTCGTGCCGGCTCCACTAAACTATGAAGATCCATCTGGATAAGACAACCACCACAGAAACTAACCCTGGCCTACGGTAGAATCATGGTGGCCTCAGGAACCTGGGTACCCAGCAAGGTGCGACAAAGCTCACAGGGAGGCAGGCAGGGGGCCTGATTTGAATCCATCTTCTAACTCCCTCCACAGTTAGACCTAGGCAAGTCCTTCCCACACTGAGCCCTAGAAACCAGCCCTTTTCAGGAAGGGGGAAGAAATAAATCTCTCCAGATTTCACAGATACTTCTCTGATTATTCCATGGTACCCGAAAGCTACCTACAACAACACTTCAGGTGCAGGAAGTGCCAAATAAATATGGAGCCACTGGGTGGGAGACCAAAGTTGAGAATTACATCTTAGTTTAGGCCTAACTCTGCCACCAGTTAACCTCCATATGACCAAAGATGTAAGGTTTCTGGGCTTTAGTTTCTTTAATTGTTTTGTTTTTGAGACAGGGTCTCTGCATGTAGCCTGGGGTGGCCTTGAACTCATGGTGATCCTCCTGCCTCAGCCAGTGCTGGGATTATGGGGTATAACACCACACCTAGCTAGTTTCTGCAACTCTGAAAGGCAACCAACAGTACCTTGAAGGGATGTTGAAGGCATTAATGAGGTAGACATAGGAAAGCCCACTTGGCTTTGGAACTTCCTTGCTTGAGCTCTGTCACCAACCTCACTGGGCCCTGCAACTGCCTCAGGCTTAGATGTAAATACATACAGGTCTTCCCTCAAACCCCATTTCTAAGGCTGGTTCCTGGGCTGCTCTTCACACGACCTCACTGCTCTCTTCTCTTACTGCCCTAGGTCTCACTCCCCTGACTCCTCTGCTTGGAACTGTCTTCCCTGTCTCGATTAGATCAAGGAATGCACTGTCCATCCTCAGGGCATAACAGCCCTTGGCATGTTACGTTTGGCCTTCTCTCAAGTGAGATAAGGACTCCTGCTGAGGCCTTAATACTTACGACTTCCTGCAGTCTTGCCCTTGGCCAAGTCTGTCTCTTTCTTTCATAGTTTCAATTTCTTCTCCAACTACTATGGGCATCAGTATCTGAGTCCCAGGGTTTAATTATCATTCACTTTGTTGTTGTTGTTGTTGTTGTTTGGTAGTAATGCTGGGGCTGAACCCAGGGCCTTGCGCTGGGAAGTGTGCTACCACTACCCTTCACCCTTCAGTTACTGCACTACTTATCTGCAGTGAGCCTCTGAGAACCTGAATGGTGTGGCCCTACCACCCACATGCTTCTTCCCTTAACTAGTCTCCAAACTCTGCAGCACTCGGGACTTAAATCTGGGCTCCCTTTCCCCCTAATACTCTATTTCCTTTGTAATCTCCTTCCAGTCCTAGGAGCTTTAAACACCTACTCCATGCAATGTGTTCCACTACACTGTCTCAATCCTTGATTGCTCTCCAGAATTCTCGATTTCAACTGCCTTGCTGACATGTCCACGTAATATCTAAAGGGTCACAGCCGGTCTGTTTTCCTGGCGTTCCCAGCATTTGACACAGTAGGCTGATAGCCCTGTAGAAGCATGTTCTTCTCGTGTTTCCGTTTTTAACTCACAAAAGGTATCTTTTCAGTCTCCCTTGCTGGCTCCTTCTCTAATTGACCCCCAAATGGTCATATGCCCAGGGCCTAAGCCTAGACCCCTTTCACTTCTCTCTACTCTCTCCCTAGCCACTATCTATATGCTGGTGCCTCCCAAGTTTATAGCTCTCATTCAGCTCATGAAATCAAGATTCCTATCTTGTCTGGAAGCTTTCATTCTTGCCCCTTTCCTATCCACTCTCTACATAAAAGGCAGAAAGATCTTTTTAAAAAATGTATTAAGGGGGGCTGGGGATTTAGCTCAGTGGTTCTGCCACCTGCCTCACAAGCTCAAGGTCCCGAGTTCAATCCCGTTACCAAAAAAAAATGTATTAAGAACCCAGGCATGGTGGCGCAGGCCTGCAGTTCCATCACTCTGGGAGGCACTTAGCAAGCCCCTGTCTCAAAACAAAGAAAATAAGCCCTGGGTTCAATCCCCAATACTAAAAAAAAAAGTAGTAAGAATACCCATATACCCAGGTACTGAGTACTTAGCATGTGTGAGAAGTGTTCTAAAGATATATCAAGTCATTCCATCCTCACAGCAACCTATAAGGTAGGTTCTATTTTTATTGCCAGCTAACTAAGGCACAGAAAGATTAAGTTCCGTGTTCCCAAATCACAGAAATATATGTCACATCATGTTACTACCTTGTTTGAAACAACCCATTTTTTTTTTTTTTTTTTGGTACCGGGGATCGAACTCCGGTCCTTGCACTTGCGCAGCAGGCGGCGAAACCACTGAGCTAAATCCCCGGCATGGGGACCTTGCACTTTCGAGGCAGGCAGTGGAACCACTGAGCTAAATCCCTTGCCTGAAACGACCATTTTTACTATGAGAAAATTAAAATTCCTTATGGCCTATGGCTCCACAAAATGTAACCCTATTCACTTCTCCAAGTTGATTTCTTCCACCTTTTCCCACTCAGTGGATCCTGGGCCGCCTAGAGTTTCTGTTCTTACCTTCCCTCCTGAGAGTATGTGTATCTTGGCTCAGCTCATGACCTAGTCATTCTCTCCCTTCAAATCTCACCTCAAAACTTAACTTATTTAGGGGCCAGGGATTTAGCTCAGTGGTTTCCCCGCCTGCTGTGCAAGCGCAAGGACCTGAGTTTGATGGCCGGTACCAAAAAAAAAAAAAACTTACTTATTTGGGCATGGGGTATAGTTCAGTGGTACAGTGCTTGCCTACCACACACAAGCCCCTGGGTTTGATTCCCCAAGAAACCTGGTTTCTTCACAGGTTCCCCCGGCCTCCCTGCCTTCATTATTCTCATTCTATTGCCTGACTTATTTTCTTAGCACTTTATCTTGTTTTTGCTTATTGTCTCTATTATTGGCATGTAAACTCCAGAAAGACAGAAATCTTATGAGTTTCTGCCACCCCTCACTAGGAGGGCATAACATATCCTGTACAGTGTGTGTGCTTAGGAAACATTTGATGAATAAATGTATCTACCACAGACTTCACAAGTGAAGCTTCCTTCTATTCTCTGTATCCTGAACCCCTATTCATACTTGAAGACCCAGCCTAAAGATCACAGCTCCTAGGAAGCTGTGGTTTTCCAGGATGCCCGAACTCGTCATACAGACCCCTATCTATCTAGTCCAATCCCCTTTTCAGCCACTTCACCTGGAGAACCTCCAGGGCATAGATATCTCTTTCTACCTTCCCACGTGGAGCTGTGTGTCTGGCACACAGTTGGTGCTTCAACCCTCTTCCTTGAGTACATAAATGAATTTGCATAAAAACGGGGTTAACCCAAAATATGAGCCTAGTCAGTTACCAAATGTTCTCCACGGACCACTGACCTTTCCCATCTATCCAGCCCTCAGATGTAACCGCGTATCCTGTCTAGGACCCGACCTCTCCGGAGCTCCTTTCCCTGGCTGCAGCCTCACCTGCCAATGACGTCCTTAGGGTCGTACTTCTGGTAAAACTCCTTGGCCGCGGCCCAGTCGGGCAGCTCATCCTCCGTCCCCACATCCAATGTCATTCTGAGCAAAGTGGGGGCCTGTGAGGAGGAACGGAGGGCAGTGAGGGCAGGGAGGCCCACAGGGTCTGAGACACACATCGCGGGTGCCGGAGACGCAAACCCAGCGACCGGGGCGCCAGGGTCCTGGGGTATGGGATCGGGGCAGGGGAAGGATCGGGACTGGGGAGACCCCACAGAAGGGCCTAGGAGGAGGAGGGGTGACGGGGTAGGGAGGGGCGGAGAGGGGTAAGAAAAGGTGGTCAGGAAAAAGTGGCACCAGGGCCAGCGGCTGTTGCCGCGCAGACGCACTTAGCAGAACGGGGGAGGGGGCTCCGGGGTCTCGTGCAGGCTCACCCGCCAGAGCAGGCGATCAGGGTTTAGGGTCTTTGATGCGAGACCTCGAGGGAGCCGGTTTGCTTTTCGGTCCCTTGCTTTACTTCTGGCTGCGCCTGCGATGACCTACAAAGCCGCCCCTATCCTTTCAACCAATAGTCTGCGCCGCCGGAAGACTGACGTTTAGAAGCCCTTCCGATTGGAGAAAAATGGCCCAATAAGAAGCCGAGAGTTCCAGGGGTAGAGCTCAGTTACAAAAGCCGCGCCCATAGGATGGCCCTTCAGGCACAACCAATCAACTTATGTCATCTGCCGCAGAGGGCGGAACCTACGTCAAGGGTGTTGGAGGCTTAAATTGAAGCCGGGAGTTAGGTTTAACCGGAAGCGTGAATGCTGGGCCGGAGCGACGGAATACTTCCTGAAATCTTCAGTTCCCTGATTTGGGTAGGGCCCCCGTCTGTTTCCAACATCTTTATCTGAATTCGAGTCTTCTATTTTAGCAACCTGGTCCAAAAAGCCTCTTTGGTGGGGCAGATTTCTGCCCTTAAAACAACTTGGGCGCGCGCAGCGTGGGGCACGCTTGGCACTTCGGTGCAGATTTATACGGCCAGAAGCAGCCTCCTGTCCTGTGGCCGTTGACTTCTCTTTAATATTTCCCCAGCCATAGTGCTTACCATCTAGATTTATACACTTTCCCAGTGGTACACACGCGCACACACACCAAAGCCATGGGACTGTATCAACCTCAACCAGCTCTAAGCCCACCAGATTTAAAGATTTACAGGAGAGATTTCAAAATCAGTTCAGCCCTGGCATTCAGCTTGATCATACAACAGATATTTGTTGAAGGTCTAAGACCGAGGCTCTGGAATGACAACAGAACCAGCAAAAGAGGAAGAGAGTGAACCAGTATTCCAACTGCTACTATCTTAGAAAGGTCCCTTTGGGATCACAACCATATAAAGGGAGAGAAATGAATCCAAGTAACTTTTTATGGACTGCTTTGGCTTTATAGTAATATAAAGACAGAAGAATTGCAAAGAAATTTTTGAAGTTTTGATGTTTGGTAGTATAATGGGATAATTATCCTAAAACAAAATATTAATGTAGTTGGAAGCTAGGGTTCTTACTGTAGGAATATAGAATCTGAAATAGGAAAAGGAGAAGGACCCTATGATTGACTGAAATTGGAGTAATGATTAAGAATAGATCTTAGGGCCGGGGATTTAGCTCAGTGGTTCCACTGCCTGCCTCGCAAGTGCAAGGTCCCGAATTCGATCCCCAGTACCAAAACAAAACAAAAACAAAAACAAATACTGGTGAAATTTGCTAGAGAACAGGTTAATTTCTTTTTAATTACACAACAAAAAAAAGGATCATTACTTTGCAAAAATATGACACTACAGTAGTCAAATTGTTACTACTACCACTAGCAAGATAAACCAGCATTCATATGCCTTCTGATGTGAGGTGGCCTTGCTTCAAACACATCATGAAAGACAAAGGATGAGTAACTATCCAAAACTTGAAGCAGACTAAAGAGAAATGACAGCTAAGTACCGTGAGGATTCTCAAGCAGACCCTAAACAGAAAAGGCATCACTGGAGAGAATGTTACCAAGCCAGCTGTGGTGCACACCTCTGATACTAGCTCCTTGGAGAGCTGAAGCAGGAATGCTCCAAGTTCATTGTTAGCCTGGGCAACTGGTTCAGTGTAGAGCACTGGCCTAGCATGCACAAGACCCTGGTCAATCCCCAGTACTTTTCCTTTCCAGAACACTTTGGAACACTGAAAACAGCCATCATGTGCCTCTAATCCTAACTTCAGTGTACACAACTAATTCCTGTAGGTGCTCTGCTAAATTATGGTGAGGTAACCCAAAAATTCCATTCCCAGAGTACATGTACACAAACATCTAAAGCCGGGCCTGTAATCCCAACACTCTGGGAGGCTGAGGCAGGCAGATTCCACATTCAAGCCCATTTTGGGCAAGGTAGTGACTTAGTGAAACCCTGTCTCAAAATAAAAAAAGGGCTGGGGAAGGGCTGGGGATTTAGCTCAGTGGCACTGTGCCTTCCTCACAAACACAAGGTCCTGAGTTTGATCCCTGGTACCACACACACACAAAAAGTACTGGGGATACAGCTCAGTATGAAAGCTCTGGGTTCAGTCCTAAGTACCTAAAAAAAAAGGCAAGCCATAGCAGCATGATTTATATTCCAAACCAGAAACATTCTAATAACTCAACAGAAAATGAACTGATATATCCATGTAATAAATAAACAGCACTGAAAACTATAGCTATACTGAATTGAGTATTGATGAAATCTCAATATTGGGTAAGAGGCAAGACATGGTGGCACACTTGAAAAGCTAGGATAAAAGGTTCATGAGTTCAAGGCCACCTGGGGCTATACAGCAAGACCCTACCCTCATAAAACCAAAAAAACGGGCCGGGGATGTAGCTCAGTGGTGCCACACTTGCCTGGCAAGCACAAGGTCCTGAGTTCAATCTTTGGTACCACAAAAAAAAAGAAAAAAGGAAATGAAAAAACCATCCAAAGAGGCAAGATGTACAAGAATACATATGGAAGCTGAAGGTGTAGTTCAGTGGTAGAGCACTTTCCTGGCAAGTGAGAGGCTGTGGGCTTGATCTTCAGCACCATGAAAAAAAAGTTCAAACGCAGAATTACACTACATCGTCAGAATGACAGCCTGTGGGAAGAAAGGAAGAAGAGATCGGGAGGGTGTGAGAGCAGCTTTAGGGTGGTGGCAATGATCAGTTTCTTTCTTTCTTTTTTTTTTTTTTTTTCCGGTACTGGGGATCAAACTCAAGCCCTTGAGCTTGTGCAGCAGGCAGCGAAACCACTGAGCTAAATCCCCGGCCCCAGTGATCAGTTTCTTGATGGCTGGCTATTCAGATGTCTGCTGTGTGTTAATTTGAGCTGTATTGCTTGGGTACTTTCCTATGTGATATACGTCTCATTTAAAAAAAATATTTAAAATATGATGAGGCCAAAGATTATAAATAGGAAAATTCACATCATCATACAAATGTCCATCTATAGGGTAGTTGTTACTGTTACCCAACCCTTTTACTTCTCTCAACTCTGGAGCCAAACTTTCAGTCCAGTTCTGCCATGGAGCAGCTGAGAGACCATGGGCAAATCTGTGCCCATTTCCTCAACTATAAAAGAAGAACCTGCTGGGTATGGTGGCACACACCTGTGAACCCAGCATTAGGAGGCTGAGGCAGGAGGATTGCTGAAAGTTGAGGCCACTCTGGGCTAAATATGAGTTCAAGTTCAGCCTGAACTATAAAGCGAGACCCTGTCTCAACACCTACCACTGAATCATTATGAAGAAAAAATATAATTTGAACACAGCCTGGCATAAGTACTCCAGTAAATAGTAGCTTCTGCTACTACACTTCCTCTCCAGCCTCAGGGTTTCTGCTGATGTAGAAGGGAAAAGCTGTGAGTTTTTCCAAGAAGGGAAACTTCTAGAAGAAAGCAATTGTTTCCCTCTCATGGAGCTCCTAGAGAGGCCAGAGACTAGCTCCAGGCTCTGCCAATGGTCACATGTCCAGCTCTTCTCCCCAAAGGCCCCAGGGAGAGCAGAGAGAATAATTAGACAGGAGCATTTGCAACACCAAAAGAGGTTTTTATTACAAAGCAGATTCTAATAAAATTAGGCCTGGTGGTCAATCCCCTCCTGGGCCCCCAGGGAGAGCAGAGCAGGGCAGACAAAAGGTGGAGGGCACTGAAACACCTGGCCGACCTTCCTCCCGTCTCGGCGCTGCGCTTGTTAGAAAGGCCCTTGAGAGCCAGGAGCATGGCTGTCGCCAGAGCTCAGCACTCGAGCGGTGGCTCCAGCACGTCCAGCTACCCCTCAGCCTGAGCGAATGCGTAGGAGAGCAGCCACAGCAGCCCAGGGCACAGCAGGAGGACAGCAAGCCAGACGGCAAAGCTGGCCAGGATGAGCCTCCGCAACTGGGCCCCCCAGCGCGCTGCCCTCTTCGAAGCCGCCTGCCTTGTGGCGCTCTTCTGCCTGTGGGGGCAGGTGCTTAGTTAGGTTCTCCCCTACTTCTGCCCGCCAAGTACCCAGTGCCCCACTCCACTCCCCCATACGTCACAGCTTGAAACCTCACATCCACTTCGCCTTCCTTTCTGGTTTCTTAGGCCTCATCTGCAAAATAATGAACCCATTTTTACCCTACTTTTCAGAGTGGCCACAGTTAGCTCACAAGATGACACATAAGGAGCCAAGTGTGGTGGTGCATGGCTGTGATCCCAGCATATGGGAGGCTGAGGCAGGAAGATCGCCACAAGTTCAAGGCCAGCCTGGGCTCCATAGTGAGTCAAGGCAAGTCTAGACTACATAGCAAGACCTTGTCTCAAAACAGACTGTACCTTAAAAAAGTACTTTATAAGCCGGGTGTGGTGGCGCATGCCTATAATCTCAGCATTCAGGCTGAGGCAGGAGGACTGCCTGAGTTCAAGGCCAGTCTTGGGCTACAAAGTCAGTTCAAGGCCAGCCTGAACTACATAGCAAGACCGTCTCCAAAGACAAAAACAAAAAAGAAAGTGCACTATAATCTTACCCCCCCCCCCTTTTTAGTTTAACAGGGTCTCACTATGTAACTCAGGCTGGCCTCCTCCTGCCTCAGCCTCCCAAGTGTTGGGATCACAGGTGCATGCCACTACACCTGGCTTATTCCCTTCCCCATTACCCATTCCAGTCACTCAGGTGTTTTGTTTTTTTTTTTTAAAAAAAAACGGTCTCACTGTGTTGTTTAGGCTGGACTTGATCTCCTGGTGATCTTCCTGCTTCAGACTCCCAAGTGCTGGGACTATAGGTGGGCGCCACCATACCTAGCAGAATTTGGAACTTTTTTTTTTTTGGTACGGGGGATCGAACTTGGGACCTTATGCTTGTGAGGCAGGCGGCGGAACCACTGAGCTAAATCCCTGGCCCATGGAACTGATTTTTGATTCATGTCCAGTCAGACCCTATGTTCATAGCTCAATGGGGATCACTTTCTCACCATCAGGGATCCTTTTTATGATTTTTCCCTAATGAAAGCCAGAGATATTTTTGTTTTTGAGACAGGGTCTCACTATGCAGTTCAGGCTGGCTTCAAACTTGGCAATCCTCCTGCCTCAGCCTGCCAGAGTGCTGGGATTAAAGGTATGCACCATCCCCAGTTTAAAAGCCAGAAATTGGGCCAGAGATTTAGCTCAGTGGTTTCGCCACCCTGCCTCACAAGCGCAAGGTCCCGAGTTCAATCCCTGGTACCAAAAAAGAAAAGAAAGAAAAAAAAAAGCCAGAAATTCTTACGGTGATAGAGATAGTTTGTGAGTTACTCTTTTTTTTTCTGGTGGGACTGGGGGACAGAATCCAGGGCCTCACAAGTGTTAGGCCAGCTTACTCTGCCACTGAGCTACACCACATCCTGAGTTTTGTTAAAAACACATCTAGGGGGCCAGGGATTTAGCACAGTGGTTTCACCGCCTGCTGCGTAAGCATAAGGACCCGAGTTCAATCCCTGGTACCAAAAAAAAAGAAAAAGAAAACACATCTAGGGTCAGATGCAGTGGCACACACGTGTGACCCCAGCAACTTGAGAGGGTGAGACAGGAGGATCACTCTGAGTTGGAAGCTGGTCTGGGTTCCATAGTGAGAGTTCAAGGCCAACCTGAACTACATAGTGAGACTCTGTATCAAAACAAAAATAGGGGGAATCCACTTTCCAGTCTCCCTTCTGTCTCTCTTAGGCAGAAGCTTTCTTTCTCCCCCAGAAATTTTTCCTACTTTTTTTTTTTTTTTGGTTCCGGGGATCGAACTCAGGTCCTTGCGCTTGCAAGGCAGGCGACAGAACCACTGAGCTAAATCCCCAGCCCTTTCCTACTCTTAAAAAAAAAAAACCACAAAAAACATCTAGGGGCGAGAAAATTCCAGCGTGTTTAGATTAGCCTGAGTAGCCTAAGAGGTACATGTGAATGCTGGGTATGTAGCTCAGCCCTAGAACACTTGCCTAGCACATGTAAGGCCCCACGTTCAATTTCCAGCACCTCCAAAAAAAAAAAGCGAAAGGTGTATATGTGTAACTGAAGCTCTCTCAAAGACCCCGTTGCTTCTTCCACTCTTTTTTTAAATTTCTTTTTTGAGACAGGGTCTCACTATGTAGTTCAGGCTGGCCTCAAACTCATGGCAATCCTCCTGCCTCAGCCTTCCATAGTGTTAGGATTACAGGCGTGCACCATCACACGCTCTTCCCACTGGCTCTTCCAGACTTTTCCTTTGCTTTTTTTGGTACTGGGGATTGAACTCCGTCCTTGCACTTGCAGGGCAGGCAGCAGAACCACTAAGCTAAATCCCTGGCCCCTTGCTTTGCTTTTTTGTGACAGGGTCTGTCTATGTGGTTCAGGCTGGCCTTGAAACTCCTAGCAATCCCAGGGCTGGGATTACAGGCGTGTGCCACCAAGCCTGGCTCTTTCCAGACTCTTAAATAAAAAGTGCTCTTATTGTTGCTCAGCCGCCTCTACTCTTGCACCATCCAATTCACCTTCCATGTAGGCCTTGACAGTGGATCTTTCTGAAACACAAATCTGACCATGTCCCTCCCTCCTGCACAAACGTTTGATGATTCCCAGTACTTTCAACATAGTCAAAATTCCTATGCATAAATCAGAAGCCCTCCACAATCTGGATTCTCTGGCTTCCTCTGAATAGACCGGCCATGCTAAATAGTCCAGGTCTTGGGACACACTGGCCTTTCCCTCCTAGGAAATCTTCCCAGTCACCTGTGCTACCAAAGCACACACATCTCTCCTGGCCTCCTCAGTACCCTGTGCTTCCTCTGTCATGATACTGTGAACTGCACCCTACTGGTAATTATTTTCACAGCCAACTCTTGTATAGACCGAGTCCTCTGACAGCAGGAACCCTACCTGACTCTTATCTTACTCTTGCACTAGGCCCTGACACAGAAATTGTTCATCAGTGTAGCCAGGTCAGATACTCAAGACCATTCCTTATACCCAGGCCCCACTCCCATAGAAACTGCATTCCTCACCTTTAGCGCAAACACAAGAGCCATGATTCCCAGGCAAGAGCAGCCACAAATAATGCTAGTAGCTGCCAAGCAGCGGAGGAGGGGCCAGCAGCGGCAGATGGGGGGATGGAGGAGCAGCTGCCATGTTGCCCACCACAGTCTCCACTGCCTTCTCCTCATCCTCCATCACCTGTGGGCGATACAGTCAAGGCACTGGTAAGCCCAACAAAGGAACCCTTGACCTGGCTTGCTGACTCCACCCCTCTCAGAGCCTGATGTCCTCATTGCCCAGCTCAGCTCTCAGGAATGCTGCCTTACTTGGGAGTTCCTCCAGTGACTCAGACCAGGAGAGGAAATGTGTGGCTAGAATCCTTATCCCTCAGCTTAAATTTCTGAGTTTTGTTGTAAGCAAATGTGTACCTATTACTGTTTTGAAAAGTGCAACTGAGAAGCAGAAGATACAGAATCTTAAACACTCAAGACCAAGTGATTCCCCAGAGGCTGAGTCAATGAGCAGGACTCTACATCCTGCACCCCACTCCAAGCAAGGAACCACTTCACATGAAAACAACAGTTCTAGAGATGGAGGAGAAAAGGGAAAGTACACATCTAAACCTTTTTTACAGCTGACAAAACCAAGCACTAGAAAGCCCTCGCTTCTCCAAGCTGGGGCCTTTTTTTCTATGATGACTCCTTGCCATCTCCTGTCTACATTTAAACCCAGACCACAAAGAACAGCAACAGAGTCCAAGTGACGCATTACCCTCACACACTTGCATGCTACCCTACTTACTCACTTCTCTTCTACTTCTCAGGCCCTCTAAGCTTCAGTACCAAACCTCCTTTCCACTCTCACATCCAACCATTCCACCACAGCTAGGCAAAATCAAGTCCTGTGGTCCCCTGCAAACAAGACAGGAAGGGTGGGCCGGGGATTTAGCTCAGCGGCACCACACCTGCCTCCCAAGTGCAAAGTCCTGAGTTTGATCCCTGGTACCAATTTTTTAAAAAAGCAAGGGTACAGGAGGCAAAACAAGCAGAGAGCAAAGAATGATGTACACCACAAAGCTGTAGAGAGTCAGGTATGAGGACAGAACTCAGGTAAGAAAAACAGCAGGGAGAGAACCAAAGGAGAGGGCCCAGGAGTTGACAAAAAAATGTAAACATGAATAGGGGCTCTTATCTGGCTACTGGCCTTGAGGAACCCTGAGTTTTGGCTCCGGCCTCAGGTTTGGTTTGGCTCAGGTGGATGGAGCTGCCTCAGGGCTCCAAGGCAAGCCCAGAGGTGGGGCTAACTGGCCAGCCATCCTCGGAAGAGCCCCAGGAGCAGGGAAGGGGGTGTGGCTGACTCAAACCAGTTTGGCTAGGTGGAGAGCGGAGGGCCACAGGAGGAAGCTAGCAGTAGGTAGGGTGCCTTTCTTCTGGAGAAAGGAAAGAAAGCACTTCAACAAGAGGGTTGGTTGGAAGAAAGAAAAAGGCTAAGGCACTGGAAAGCTGAGGGAGATCAGGAACCAAAGCGATAGACTCGGGAAGAGGGTGTATCTGAATGAATTACAGCTAAGACTTCTGGGAAACACACCCTGCCAGCAGATCAAATCTGCCAGTCACTCCTTTTCTTGAGGGTGGAAGTTTCTACCTCAAAAGCATACAATCGGGTTAGAGATCAGGTCCACGATCTTTCCAAGAGGAAAGGGAAATGAATGATGCCCAAGTCGCCCCCCCCAACCCTCCACACCAGAAAATCAGAAGCTTCCTTACGCGGATGCTTGTACAGAAACTAAGTTTATTATTTTTCCTTCTTAAAAAAAAAAAAAAAAAAAAAAAAAAAAAGAAAAAAACCCTCATTGTAGAGAACCCCCTCCCCTTTCCCCTAAGGGGGTGGGGCTATGAAAGAGAGCTGGGGAATCAAGTACAAGGGGGTGGGACAAAGACTATCTTGCCACCCTTAACACTGCCCAGCCATGTAGGTGGAAGGGAAGCAGGATTGTGTTAAGCCCCATTTCCACAATAAGCAGTCGCCTATCCCCTACTTTGGTGGAAAGAAGGGAGAAGGGCCTTGTCTCCCTGGAGGCTTTCCCTCTCAAGACTTCAAGTAGTGGTTAACAGAGTCAGGCCTGGTCATGGAGGAGGGAGAGTGGCCACGGTGGAAAGCCTAGGTGGAAGGGCAGCCCACTCACGTCTTGGCCTTCCGGCCTCTGTGACTAATGGTAGGGCCAGACACGTGGGGAGGGGCACTGCTGCGCAGGATTCGCTGGTCCCCTTGGCTGGTGGTCCCAATGAGCCTGCGGGGGCCAGGCCGGCGTCGTAGGGTTCCTTCCCCTTCCTCTTCCTCACCTGAGGCTTCGGCCTCAGACTCTTCTACTGAACCCTCAGGCCCCAGGGGACTTGGGGGTTGTGGGCGGCCCCGCTTTGCCAACCCAGGACCCCCACCAACTGGGGCCCCTGCCCGCTTGCGAGGCACCTTTTCAGTCTCTAGTGGGGGCACTAAAGACCCTGGGCGTAGCCGGGTCGAGCGCAGTTTGGGGGCTAACGAGACCACAGGAGGTGTCAATTCTAACCCGCCTGGCCCACTATCTGCTAAATCCAGATCATCCTGAATCACAGCCACCACCATGGACCCTTCACTCTTTCGTCCCCGCATCCCCTCTGCTTCAAGTCGCAGGCGAGCCAGGCGGGTCAGGGGGCGGCTTCCATCCTCATCAGAGGAGCTGCTCTCACTTTCCCCCTGGCCCTGGGTTTGCCGCCGCCTTCCCAGTCCACAGCTCTCAAGAACAGGAGAGCTGTCACGGTCCAATACAGGGAGCTGGCTGGCTCGAGGTGAGGGTGGATTCTTGGGAGGTCGGCCCCGCTTTCGCTTGGGTGGGGACATGGAAATAGTGACTGTGGTGACAGTGTTGGCGACAGGAGCAGGAGGACAGGTTAGCAGGGGCAGGGGTGGTGGCAGTGGTGGGGGCTGCTGTGTCCGGCTGTCTAGGCTGCCGTCCCCTGGAGATGAAGTGGTCCCAGGGACAGGCAAATCTCGTGCCTTGGGGGGCCGCCCCCGCCTTCTTTTCTCCACAGGTGACAGGACGGTCTCTGGTCTCTGAACTGGAAGGGGTCCAGGAGGCCGCAGGACAGGCTCTGCAACAATTAGGGTCTCAACTCCGGGGACTGAGTCAGTCCCATTGGTTTTTCCTTTAGAGGTGGATGAAGGTGCCTCATCTGCCCCTCTCCCAGCATCTGCTGGAGACCTGTTCTTGGGGGGCCTCCCCCTCCGACGTTTCACAGCAGGTGGAGAGATGGCAAGCACTGCTCCTTCTCCGTTCTCTGGGCTGCCCCTGCCAGCCACCCCTAGCTCAATGTGACGCCGAGCTACGAAGGGCTGCTGAGTTAGGGTGGGCAGTGAGGAGAGAGCAGCTTCACCGGGCCCACTGGGGGGAGGGGAGGATTCTGGCCCAGATGTGCTGCGGGTGGGTGGGCTTCCTGGGCTGGCACCAGTCTCAGGGACCCCAGGCACTGCGGTGCTGGCAGGCCCTCGCTGCTGACGTCGGCGCCTCACAAGCTCCTTTTCCTCCACCACAGTTACTAGCCGTCCTGGCAGCTTTCGAAGCACTTTGGGGCCCGGAGGTTGCCCTGGTCGACCAGCCCCCTGACCCCGAATTTCTACATCAGCACTGGTGCGACGCCGAGGGGGCCGAGCAAGTGAAGGACCCTCAGGAGAGGAGGTGGCTGAAGATGAGGTTGATGGGGCTGTAACTGTAGATGTAGCAAGTTCTTGTGGCTTCTCTGGGCTGGAAGTTGGGGTCTGAACCTCTACCAACTCTTCCACATTCCTATTAGCCTCCTGGAGTGGCTCATCAGATGGTAGTGAAGGTGGGAGCTCCAGCCCATTGCTCTCACTCAAACCCGTGGGCAACTCCTCACAACCCAGCATTGTGAGGATGGTCCCTTCAGCAAGATCTTGTACTTCCTGCTCCTGACCATTGGGGATGCTGCCAGCCTCTGGGGTTGGGCTGGGTGCAGAAGGGATGAGAGGAAGGTTCTCTGACACAGGCAGGATCTCAACAGCAACTGGTAACAGATCCTTAGGAGGCATAAGAGTAAGTGGGGAAGTCTCAGAACTGGTCATACCAGCCATCTCCAGGGGCTCTGCAGATGCCAACACTTGTGCACAAAGTTCTGCTTCAGGCCCCAAGCCCAATGAGAGGTTATTAACTGGGGAAGAGATGGGCACAGAAGGTGAATCAAGCAGAAGAGAAGGAGGAGTTAAGAGAGAGGTCTGGTCTGATGGTGGGGTATGAGGTGCTGGAGGAGGGGTACAGGCAGAAGAACATGAAGGAGGAATATGCGGAGGTGGGGGAGAAGGGAAGATATGGACAGGAAGAATAGTTACTGGGTTTGGGGCTGAAATGGGTATCGAGACAGGGATTGGGACAGGAACTTCGGGAGGAACAGGGGCAGGAATTACAGCAGGAGCTGAAGCCTGAGTAGCCCGAGGCCTAGGTGCTGGTCTGGGAACCCGTTCCCTGGCAGGACTACAGCGGGGGGGAGTGGAAGTGCTGCGGGCATGATGGGTAGAAGTGGCAGGAGTATGATTTGTCCCTTGAGTCTCGGCCCGGGCTCCACGAAGACGCTCACTGACACGAGTCCCCAGCCTCTCTGGGCCCTTGACCTTCTTATTGCGTCGGTGGCTGCCTCCACTAGTCCCACAGGAAATCTCATCCCCAGCCCCCGGCCCCTCCTCCTCTTCTTGGGGTAGGCGGAACACCTCCTCTTTGGCTTGGTCCAGGTCTTTTCGGGCAGCCTCCACTTGTTCCTACCAACAGAGCCCGCAGGGTGGTCAGTAGAAGTAGAACAAAGATTAAGAACAGCAGCTTTCAGCTGCAAACCCCAGGCCCTAGAACTACTCACTTCTGCCTGTTTGAGCTCCTCTCGGCTCACTTCTTCCAAAGAGGCTTCCAGGAATTTCATGGCGTATCGCTCAATGGGGGTGAGCTAGAGTGAAGCAGACACTATGAACATAGTGATCTGGTGCCCAGGACCCCCAAAAAGAGCCTTCAATCCAAGGGAAAATGTTATGAAGGCAAGAACTAGTGGTTCCAGCACTGACCTGTTCTACAAGGGCAGCAATCTCCTGCTCAGCCCGGGACATCTCCTCATCATCAGCTCCTACTCGACTGGCCTCCTCTCCCTCGCCCACAGCAAATCCATCATTCTCATTAAATTCTGCAAGTTCAGCCACTTGTTCAGCCTTGGCCTGGGTGGCTGCACGGATATCTTCTTCATCCTCTGCCCGACACAATGCCTAGAGTGTACAGAAAAGAAAAAAATGACTTAAGGATTATTACATCCTGTGATTTGATTCTGGCAAAAATATGAGGCCAAATTTACATAGAACTAGATTTGTAACAGCAACAGCCTTCAAGGGTCCCACAGTGACCAAAACAATTCAGTGGTCCAGATAGGGTGAAATGGATTTCTCTCCTACTCCTGCTAGGGACAAAAGGCTACTTTAGAAACGGTTGGCTCTAGTTCTTTCCATTATAGTTAGCCTGAGTTTCTTTTTTTGGTACCGAAGATCGAACTCGGGTCTTTGCGCTTGCACAGCAGGTGGCAAAACCACTGAGCTAAATCCCCAGCCCAACTCCTTTTTTAAAGACAGGGCCTCACTAAATTGCCTAGGCTGAGTTCAAACTTGCAATCCTTCTGCCTCACCATTCCCGTGTTGGGATTACAGACATACACCACCACACCTGGCTTGTAGTTAATTTTTGCACTGAGATGGCTGAAGAAAACATACTAATCATGTCTGATCTCTTCTTGAAATGAGTATCAAAGGAATTCACACTGAAGCCACTGAGAGAAGTGGCTTAGAGCATGTCCAGCAACAAGATGACACTCCATAGGGAAAAACACTTCCATGATGCTCTATCCTATAGTTCTTAAACATCTGTCTACACCTGGAGAATTTTGAAAAAACATACACAGATCCAATACTCAAAAAGAAATGATTCAGTCAAATTTGTGATGGAGTCGGGAAACCAATCCTTTGAACAACTTTTCCAAGTGACTATTATACTTCAATTTGGAAAATAGGGTTTTGTATCATATACGAGGCACTTTTTTTTTGGTGGTGCTGAGACTTGAACCCAGGGTCTTCACATTGGCCAACATCCTCAGCACATTTTTTAAATTTTCAGACAGGGTATTGCTAAGTCTGTAAGTAGTCCAGGATGGGCTTCAACCTGTGATCCTCCCAACTCAGCCTCCCAGAGTGCTAAGATTACAGGCCTTGACCACCAGGCCAGCTAGCAGGCACCACTTTTTTTTTTTTTGCTTTTTGAGACAGGGTCTCACTATGTAGTTCAGACTGTTCTTGAAGCCTTATAGCCCAGGGCGGCCTCAAACTTGTGGCAATCCTCCTGCCTCAGCCTCCTGAGTGCTGGAATTACAGGTGTGTACCACCATGCCTTGCTACCAGGCATTTTTTTTGGTACAGGAATTGAACTCAGGACCTTGTGCTTGCCAGGCAGACACAGCGCCACTGAGCTACATCCCCAGCACAATCAGCACTTTTTACATGCATCAGATCACTTAATTCTAAGAGTTGCTATTTCCTCATTAGCATTTTGGAGATATGGAATGTAAGACTAAGAAGAGGAACACATTTGTAATTTGGCTTAACAAAAACAATTATTAAGAAGCACTACTGTTGAGGCTGGAGGACTGCTTGAACCCAGGAGTTCAAAACCAGCCTGATAACACAGTACAAACCCTACTTTTATTTATTTAAAAAAATTTTATTATTATTATTTTTTTGGTACCAGGGATTGAACTCGGGTCCTTGTGCTTTTGAGGCAGATGGCAGAACCACTGAGATAAATCCCCGGCCCACAAACCCTACTTTCAAAAAAAGCAGCTGTGGGCCGGGGATTTAGCTCAGTGGTTTTGCCACCTGGTGTGCAAGCACAAGGACCCAAGTTTGATCCCCAGTACCAAAAAAACCACAAAAAACGAAAAAGCAGCTGAATTTAAACCTTGCACTCAGAGCTCCAAATCCTGTGAATCAATAAGCAACATACTTGAAACTATCAAAGGCTGACTATAGTCTGGAAAGTAGTTCTTTCCTATGAACAAATGCAGCCAAGTGACAGCTCGCACTTTATTTTTTCCAGTACTGGGGATCAAACTCAGGACCTTGCACTTGCAAGGCAGGCGCAGCACCACTGAGCTAAATCCCGACCCAAGACAGCATGTACTGTAAGCAGTAGCCCTATTTTAGGACTGCTCATTCTTTTTCACCTGTTCCAGAATATGGGTCTGCTTGTTGGCCACAGCCTCCTCTTCTTCCTCAGGGGCAGAGGGTGCAGATGAACCAGACGGCTCCTCCAGAGGCATATCGAACAGTTCTCGAATGGTCTGCTATTGGATACAACAGAAGGAAGGTATCAGCCAGTGAAATGCTAGTGCCAGGGCTACAGGTGAATAGTTTCTAAGAGTTTCAGAGGTGCCACTGGTGCAGAGGTCAGGTCTGTGAAGATGAAGGCAACAACTCTTTAATAAGCAACAGAAACTCCTATAAGCACAGGAGTTCTCTTCTGCCCCAGCAAAGAGATCTTATTTTATACCTGTTTGAAATAGGCTGTGGTGAAGTTGCCTCCCTCAATGGCCATGTCTCCCAACATTCTCTTCTGATTTGCCTTTTTTAGGATGTTCTCCTCCACAGTCCGTTCACTGATAAGCCTAGGAAACAGAAGCCAAGTGGAAACACTGAAATATACTAAGGAACTCCTATCATTAAAGAGAATGTAGCTGGGCATGGTGGCACATGCTTATAAGGCCAGGACTCAAGAGGCTGAGGCAGGAGGATCACTGTGAGTTGAGGCCAGCCTGGGCTACATAGTGAATTCAAGGCCAGCCTGCATAGCGACACCCTGTCTCAAAAACAGAAAGGAAGGAAGGAAAGAAGGAGAGGGAGGGAAGGGAGGGAGAGAGGGAGAAAAAGAGAAGAAGGTGGATGTAAGGTGAAGGGAGACTGGACAATACCTATAGATGTGGACATCTCGAGTCTGGCCAATTCGGTGACAGCGATCCTGGGCCTGAGCATCCATGGTAGGATTCCAGTCACTGTCATAAAAAACAACTGTGTCTGCTCCTGTCAGGTTCACGCCCACACCCCCACTTCGAGTTGAAAGGATGAAGCAGAATATGCGTTTGTCTGCATTGAATCGTTCCATCAAGGCCTAGAAGGAAAGGAAAAAAAAGATCGTATTGGGAGACTTATCCCTAAAAATGGTCCAAGGCTTAACAGGGCCCAATCTGGTAGTTCAAGGCTTGAGGAAAAGAGACAAAAGGTGAGGTGAGCCTCTAAAGGGCTGTGGATGCCGAGTTACCTGTCTCTGTTCAACTCTGGTAGATCCATCCAGACGCAAGTAGAGGTGGCCATGGTAGGTAAGAAACTGCTCCAGCACATCCAGCATTCGCGTCATCTGGGTGAAGATGAGCACTCGGTGGCCCCCTGCCTTGAGCTGCCGTAACAGCACTGCCAAAGTCTGCAACTTTCCTGAAGAGATATTAGGGTAGAGGGAGCTAGCCACAACCTGGAACATGAAGAACACTTAGCACTGGGAGGCTGTAGTCGAAAGGTAATCAGGCTTTCGGCCTAGGGAATCAAAAAGAATCAACTCCAAATGCTTTCATCCCTTAAAGGTTCCCTGTTCAGAGTGTTCCTGCCTGGGGTCTGACTTGTTCATGTCTAATTAGGGTACAGAAAGATGCTGACAGACCATGGGTGTGTGTGTGTGTGTGTGTGTGTAATCCTCAATGATCTAAGAGCATGAGATTCATGAGTGCTATAATACTCATACCAGCTAGAACCAGAACAGAGTCCCAGGACAGACATCAACAAATCTATGGTCATGGCTTTCTTAGGGGGTTATCTAGTTCACCTCTCATCAAACACAAAAATAACTCCTATAGCACTTCTGATAAGTAAGTCTGAACACTTTTATTTTCTTTTTTGAGATGAGATCTCAGCAAGTTGCCCAGGCTGGTCTTGAACTCCTGGGTTCAAGTAATTCTCCCGCTTTAGCTTCCCAAGTAGCTGTGATTACAGGTGGACATGCTTGGCCTTCGTTTTTTACATGCTGGGGACTGGACCTAGGTCTCCTTGCAAATGCTAAGCAAGCGCACCACTTAGGTATGACCTCCAGCCCAATTTGAACACTTTTAACAAAGACTTTGAATTCCTCTATTCTGAACAGTTTTAAATATAAAAAACAACTGTTACTAAAATAGTTATTAAGGGCATATAAATTAAAATTCTGGTTTTCTTACACTCTAGGACAGTGGTGGCGAACCTATAGCATGTGTGCTGCAATGGGCTGTTTTTATCATTGAAAGATCTAAAAGGTTTGCCATCGCTGCTCTAGGACTTTTAGAAAACCCCCCAAATAAGTTATTATAGAAATATCTGCAGGAATACCTGTACCGGCTTCTTGGGAGGATCCCAATTTCAAGGCCAGCCTGGGCAACATAGTGAGACCCTGGTCTCAAAATAATGTGAGCTCAGTGGCACTGGGCCTGCTTCACAAGTGCAAGGTCCTGAGTTCAATCCCCAGCACTGGAAAAAATGAAAAATAATAAAATAAAAAATAAAGTGAGCCAAAGCTGGGTGTGGTAGTGCATGCCTGTGATCCCAGCAGTAAAGAAAGAGAATCATTGTGAGTCTGAGACCAGCCTGGGCTACACAGTGAGTTCAAAGGAAGATCTCATCTCAAAAAATTAAAAAAATAAAGTGAGCCAGGTGTGGGAGCACACAGTCTGTCATCCCAGCACTCAGTAGGCCAAAGGAGGAGGACTGCAGTAAGTTCAAGGCCATCCTGGGCTCCACAGTGAGTTCAAGGCCAGCACAAGGATGACAAGTTTAAGCCCCACCTGGGAAACCTAGTGAGACCCTGCCTCAAAAAAGAGGGGGCTGGAGGCTGGGGGTAGGCAAGGGATATTGCGCAGTGGTGGAATACCCCCAGGTTCAAATCCCCAGTACAGAAAAAAATAAGTGATGTCCAACAGCCATTTTCGGTGAACAGACCGCAACCAACACTGGGGACACCTGGGAAGACCCTGCCTCCCAGCAGAGGCAGGCCCAAAGCCCATGCTAGCGACTGCCCTGAGGATGGGCCTGCAGCTCAGCTTGACCAACGGGTTTTGAAGCATGATCACCTGAGAAGACTTTGGGGAGGCCTCACTAGGAGTGTTTGTAGCTATTTTTCTGAGACAGGCTCTTGCTATACAGTTCAGGCTGGCCTTGGGCTCAATGTGCTGCCCAGCCATGTCGGGCCTCCAACTTATGGCGACCCTCCTGCCTCAGCCTCCCGAGTGCGGGGCCGAAGTGCACTGCTGTGCCCAGCTTTACCTCAACACCTGAATCCCTGCCTGGGTGACTGGCACCCTCTACGGAAGCTGCTTTAACGCCAGCAAGAAGTGAGGGGAGATCAAAAAGCTGAAAGCCACAGGTGACAGGCAAAGTGGAAAGACCAGAAGGTCCTGGGTCCACAAAGACACTCAACTACTGAGCCGCCACACACTATTCTCAGAATTTCTCATTTAGTGAACAACAGATACTTGGGGTGGTTTAAGCCATTATCAGCTAAACACTCTATCCAATACAAAGGTCCTTTCCATTCTTCAAACCAAAATTTATTATTGTCTTATAGCACCTCACACCATCACCCACAAGTTTAAAACCTCTAAGCTCTGCTGATTCACTATTGTATCATAAATAATTAGCAAAATATGACAGATGCTCACAAACCAATCACTGAATTAATTATTATATACTTTCAACTTTCATGAGAGTCAAATTCATGAATGCCAAGGATCCCTTTCATAGCTAGGCACAGTGGCACATGCCTGTAATACCAGCACTGAGAGGTTACGGGAGAACAACTGCAAGCCTGAGCTCAGCCTAGGTAACTAAGTTGAGACCCTGTTCTCAAAAAAAAAAGAGCTAGTAATGTAGCTCAGTTAAAGGTCCTGGATTCAATCCCTAGTAACAAAAAGAAATTTATGAAAAAAGAAAATGAATTCATCAAAGGCCTGCATGACTCATTTTGCCCATAAGCACAAGCTAAAAAAGCCAATGATTTATAGAAATCCCTAGAGATGTGATGTGCAGCATCTCTGATGTCTCTGTGTGTACATGTGCCCACGTGTTCTCCTGTGCATGTGTTATTGGGGACGCATTCCCAGGGCCTTTGCTGAGCTACATCCTCAGGCCTTTTCTATTTTTAATTTTGAGGCAGGATCTCACTAAGTCACTGAGTTGCCCAGGCTGGGCTGGAACTTGTAATGTTCCTGCAGCAGACTCTGAGTCTCGGGATTACATGCATGTGACACCACACCTGGCTGATACAAAAGTCTCGCCACTATGAAATGAAAAGAGAGCGGGCCGGGGATTTAGCTCAGTGGTTCCACCGCCTGCTGTGCAAGCGCAAGGACCTGAGTTCAATCCTTGGTACCAAAAAAAAAAAAAAAAAAAATGAAAAGAGATCAAGGGTTCTTTACTGCCTAATGAACTCACCGCAATCATACTGGATGAGTCTCAGGTCGGGGAACTGGGTACGCATGTTACACACAATACGATGCAAAGGGCGAGCCCGGGGCCAGAGCTCACAGGCCAGCTGCTCCTGGAAGGCTGCCTGCCGTGGGGCCAGCCAAGGAGGTGGGTGACAGGCATGCAGGGATGGGGGAGGTGCCTCCACAGGAGGCATGACAAAGATGAACCTGTGGAAGGAAAAAGGCAAGCACTATAAAGGATGGAATGCTAAAACACCCAGAAGTTAGCATCTTCACCAGCCCTAAGAACTACATCTACTCGGAGGCCCCAAGACCCACTCCCCATTAGCACTTAGCCTGCCAACCTCTCAACGATTTCTGACAGCTGGTCTAGTCGCTGCTGGGGTAACAGTACAGCCTGTTGGGCAGCCTCAGTATAAGTCCAAAAGGTGGGGTGGCTGGGGCCAGGAGAATGAGGGCCGATGGGGCTGGCAACAGGTCGGGGCAGGGTACAGAAATCCAGGACTTCAGTCCCATACATGGGTGCCAGGGCCCCATGAGCCTCACTAAGTTGGAAAATCCTTTCCAGGCGTTCAGATCGCTGCCGCTTCCTCTTTTCCTCCAGAGAGTCCTAGGAATGAGAGAGCATCACACAGAAAATAATCACTGTCAAGAGTTCACATCAAAACATTCACTACAGAAAACCAGACAAGTCTTCTCAGATGGAGCTGGGTGTGGTGGCGCACACCTGTGATCTCATCACTTGGGAGGCTGAGGCAGGAGAGTTGCCATGAGTTCAATGCCAGGCTGAACTACATAGTGAAACAAAACACCAAAAAAAGAGCTGGGGGGGGGG
>NW_004624782.1:13779670-13851728 GCF_000247695.1 Heterocephalus glaber | reverse complement strand
CCTCCCTCAAAATCGCAAGGTCCCGAGTTCAATCCCCGGTACCAAAAAACAAACAAACAAACAAAACCAAAATAAAACAAAACAAAAAAAGAGCTGAGGATTTAGCTCAATGGCACTGTGCCTGCCTTGCAAGTGCAAGGTCCTGAGTTAGAACCCCAGTACTGAAAAAAAAAAAAAGTCTTCCTCGATGGACATTAACATAGTCTGTAAAAATCATGACACTCTGGGCCGGGGATTTAGCTCAGTGGTTTTGCTGCCTGCTGCAAAAGCACAAGGACCCGAGTTCGATCCCTGGTACCAAGAAAAAAAAAAAATCATCACACTCTGGAGGCAAGGACAAATTTGCAAAGGAATGCAAAGTTGAGGCTAGCCTGGATTACACAGTAACAGTAAGCAACATGAGACGCTATCTCAAAAAAAAAAAAAAAAAGAAGAAACTGTGAGATCCAAAAAAATATTTTTTGTACTTTTTGCAAGCTGTAATAAGAATCATTCCATTCACAATGTTAAATGAGCTCTACAAGAAAAACAAACAAACCAACATTTTGCCCTTATATGCTACCAAAACAGAATACTTGAATAGTCAAGATTTAAAATCCTGTAATCCCAGCACTTCAGAGGCTGAGGCAGGAGGATTGCCATGGGTTCAAGGCCAGCCTGTGCTACATACTGAGTTCAAGGCCGGCCTGAATTACATAGTGAGATCCTGTCTCCAAAAAAAAAAAAAGACTCAACTCCAGTTCTCACTTCAGCAGCACATATATTAAAACAATTCAACTTCAGAAATCTAACTTGATTATGGTGGGTCCAATTATTAGAAGCTTTTCTCAGCCTGGAGTATTAATCAATTATAGAGTGCTTGCCGAACATGTGTCTGAACCTGGGTTTGATTCCCAGCACTGACAAAACAAAACTACCTGAGCACAATGGCACACATCTGTCTCAGAAGGCTGAGGTAATTTAATTTGATTCAAGTCCTCACTGGGCAATTTAGTGAGACTAGTACTTCAAAATTTAAAAAACAAACAAAAACAAAAACTGGGGATGTAGTTCAGCATAACGGTCCTGGGTTCAATTCCCAGTACTACCATCAATCAATCAATCAATCAATCAATCAAAAAGGTATTTACTATGCTTGAAGCTTTACATCTGCATTAATTATTTAGCATCTTCTACTAGCCCCATATAACATGAACAACATTAACTGCTGCAACTGCTCAGGACGTGGCAAAGTAGGTTCTCAATAAATATATCTACTATAGGAATAAAAAAACCCCAGGCCCTACGAGTCTGTCATGTCCCAGCAGAGTGAAAAATCAACAGAAGCCAGCTCTCTGCAGCAGCAAAATAAAGGATTTGCAAATCACACATCGGAAAAGGACTTGCAACCAGAGTATACAAAGAATTCTTATAACTCAATAGTTTAAAATACTCCATTTAAAAAGAGTAGAGTATCTGAACAGACACTTTGAAGATACACAAATGGTCAAACCCTACATGAAAAGATGCTCAACATTAGTTAACAGGGAAATGCACATCAAAACCAGACATAGTGTCATATGCCTGTAATCCCAGCAACTCAGAAGACTGAGGGGGGAGAATCCCAAGTTTAAGTCCAGCCTGGTCTAGTTAGTGAGACCCTGAAAAAATTTAAAAAGATAAGGATATTGGGCCAGGAATTTAGCTCAGTGGTTCCGGCGCCTGCCTCAAAAGTGCAAAGTCCCGAGTTCGATCCCCCATACCAAAAAAAAGAGATATGGCTCTGTAGTAGAGCATCCTTGGTTTTGAGTTCCAGTACCACAAAGAAATAAGTAAATGAATAATAAATGATAAATGTATAATAATGATAGTAAGGGCTAGGTGTATCACTCCATAGGAGGCCACTTGCCTTGTATGCATAAAGCCATGTATTCAAGCCCCAGCACAAGGGGCAAAAAATGGAGATATAGCTCAGTGGTAGAGCATCTGTCTAGCATGTGCAAAGCCATAGGTTCAAGACTTTGTCTTAAAAAGTAAACAAACCACAATGTCTTTCAGAGTCAAATAAACCCTTCTTCCTTTTAAGTAAAAAAAAAAAGGAAATGAGATTCTATTTCAAACTCACTAGAATGGCTGTAAGTAAAAGGACAAATGGGGCTGGGGATTTAGCTCAGTGGTTTTGCCATCTGCTGTGCAAGCTCAAGGACCCGAGTTTGATCCCTGGTACCAAAAAAAAAAGACACAATGTTGGAATTTTAGCTGGCAATTTAGCACAATGGTTCTGCTGCCTGCCTCGCAAGCGCAAGGACGGGAGTTCAATCCCCGGTACCAAAAAAAAAGAACAGCAGGGAGGGGAGAAAAGGGGAGAGAGAGCAGAAATAAACGTAAAAAATGACTAAATTGTACTGTTTTTGGCAGTGCTGGTGCTCAAACTCAGGGCCTTGTGCACACTAGGCAAGCACTCTTACCACTGAAGTGCATCCCAGCCCCTAACATAAGAATATACTATACAGCAGCAAGATGTGGGATACGTGATGTATGTCTCAAACCACTTAAAGGAAAATTCAGTGGCAAAAAGCTACTACTTGTAATCAAAATTCAGCACAGACCTTTGGCCGCTGCCTGGGTGGGATCTCAACTCTATTCAACTCTACTTTCTTCTTTTAAATGAGACAAGGTCTCACTATGCAGTCCAGGGCGGCCTTAAACTCAGCATGGTCCTCACCCACACGCACCACACCTAGCTCTACTCCAACTGGCCAGAGCCACCCAGAAGACCGAAGGTGGAACAGAGAAGTAGAAGTTCAGCAAAGAACAAGCAACAGCTCTAAAGCAGAGTGGGCAAAAGAAAGCCCTTAGAGAGGCTCACTGCACCTTTCGCATTAGCTTCTAAGTTATTTTACCTCACACTGAGCTGTTAAGGTTCATACACAGAACTATATACACAGCAAAGGGGTTAATATGGGTATCAGAAAGCTCATTAAGGGACAAAAGAGTTTTCTCCTTTTTTGTGTGTGGTTGTTGTTTGGTTTTTGGATATAGTTTTTGGATAGGGTCTTCGTATATAGTGAAAGCTGACCTTGAATGTGCCATGAAGCCCAGGCTGGCCTCAAACACAAGATCCTCCTGCCTCAGCATCCCAAGTGCTAGGGTTACAGGTGTGCACTAGCACACCTGGTAGAAAAGTTTCTTTTATTGCCCATTCATGACCAATGGAAATTAAAAACAAAAAATCTAGGGGCTGGGGATTTAGCTCAGTGCCACCGCACCTGCCTCGCAAGCACAAGGTCTTGGATTTGATCCCCGGTAACAAAATAAAAAAAGAAAAAGAAGTGACTATCAAAGTCAGAGACACTGCTTATCTGAAGCCTGCCTCTTGTAGAGAAAAGGAGAAAACGATGGCGTCAGCATATCTGTATTCTCAAGAACTGTGTGACTTTCACAGCCTGACAAAGTGGCCTATACCTGTAATCCGAGCACTCTGAGGCAGGAGGATTACAGGTTTGAGCCCAGCCTGGGAAACTTAAGTGACTTAGCAAAACCGTGACACACAATTTTTAAAAATTGAAAAAGGGCTTAAAAAGAGATGTAGCTTAATGCAAAGGTCCTGGGTTCAATCCCCAGGAAGCTAATTAACTCATCTATAAAATGGGGTACTTATATGCCAATACTAATGCCAGTGATTAATACTTTTTTTTTTGGTACCAGGGATTGAATGTAATTAATACTTTTTAAGCCAGGCCCAGTGGCACATGCCTATCATTCCAGCACTTAGGAAGCTGAGGCAGAAGGATTATCACAAGTTTTATTTTTTTCTTTTCTTTTGGGGGGTAGGGGGACTGGGGATTAAACTTAGGACCTTGCGCTTGCAAATCAGGTGCAGTGCCACTGAGCTAAATCCCCAGCCCTAGGATTGCCCCAAGTTTGAGGCTAGCCTGGGCCACAAATGTGTTCAAGGCCAGCCTGAACTACACAGCAAGACCCTGTCTCAAAAAAAATTAAAGGACTGGGGATTTAGCTCAGTGGTTTTGCCGCCTGCTGCACAAGCGCAAGGACCCGAGTTCGATCCTTGGTACCAAAAAAAAAAAAAAAGAAAAAAAAATTAAAGAAAAGCACATTTGAGGAGACAGGCAAAGTACAGCAAGTCCATGGTCTCAGCCACTAGAGAGGATGGAGGAGGAGGATCACTTTTTTTTTTGGTACCGGGGATCGAACTTGGGACCTTGCTCTTGCAAGGCAGGCGCCGTAACCACTGAGCTAAATCCCCAGCCCCTGAGGAGGATCACTTGCACAGGAGTTCAAGGCCAGCTTGGGTAACATAGTGAGACCCCGTCACCATAAAACAAAAACAGCAGGGATAGAGGTGGGAGTTCAGTTGTAGAGCATTTGCCTAGAATGCACAAAGCTCTGGGATTAATCCCTAGCACCACGAAAAAAGAAAGGTAAAAGTTCAGTGGTAGAATACACACTTAGCATGTGTGAGGCCCTAGATTCAATCCACAGCACCAAACAAGAAAAATCACACTACACTGGATCTTAATTACCTCTCTGGGAAAGGTAGAAGATGGAGTAATACTCTCATTTTAAAGACGAGTACAGACCCAGGAAAAAGGAACTTTAAATTTCAATCAAAGGGTCAGGGATGGAGCTCAGTGGCGCACGAAGTGCCTGCCTGGCACGCCCAAGACCCTGAGTTTGATTCCCAGTACCACAAAAGAAAACAAAATAAAGACAAAAACAAAAACAAAAAATCAAATACAGTGGTACCACACTTGGGAGGCTGAGGCAGGAGGATTACCACGAATTCAGGGCCAGCCTGAACTACAAAGTGAGACCTTGTCTCAAAAAAACAAAACAAAACAAAAATACAGTGGTACCTTAGTTCACAAACTTAATTCGTTCCAGGATTCTGGAAAAGATGACGATCTATGGCCATGCCATCTGGAACATGCCCGATCTTGTCTGGGAAAGATGGCCATGCTCATGTTTGTGTTCATGTGGGAAAGATGGCCTCAATGGTGTTGGTCACCCAATGCAGGGTTCACAGACAAAAAAATACTTTGCCAATCGCATCTGTGTACCAAATTGTTCACAAAACATTTGTGAATCGAGGTACCACTGTACTCCATCCATAAAATAGTGATGTTATTTTGTCCCATCCACTCTACCAACACTCTAGAAACCCAATGCCTTCTCTTGTTCCTTTGAGCAAACAAAACTTACGAGATAGAAAGGGGAGCGAGGTGGTGGTGGGGGCTGGCGTCGAGGCCGGGGGCCACTGAACGAGGTAGCAGTGGAGGGAGGACTGGGGGGACCAGAGCGCAACGTCAGTGTCTCAGGCTCATCCTTAGGAACAGCCAGCCGGTTTACCATGGTAACAGGCAAGGAAGCAGCGCCAGATGCTGAAACCACAAGGGAAGATCCCTGGGAAGCCAGGCCCTGTGTTGAGGCTGGTGCCAGTGCCAGGGTCTGAACTGCAGGTGGACCCAAGGTGGGCACAGGAACTGGGGCTTGGCTCAAAGTCAGTGTATGCACTGAAGCTGGGGCCAGGAGTGAAGCAGATGCTGATGCTGGAGCCAAAGTCAGTGTGTGAGGTGGGGCAGGGCCCATAGGAGAAGCTGGAGCCAGAGACAGCGTCTGAGTTGGACCCAGTTGTGCTCCTGGTGCCAAAGACAGTGTCTGGCCTGGAGTTGCTACCAGAGATGATGATGGAGTCAATGACAATGTCTGAGTTGGAAAGGACCCCTGAGGGTTTCCTGTTCCCAGAGAATGTGTATGAGATGGAGATGAGCCACCAAGAGTAGATGCTAAAGCTGGGGCTACGGCCAGTGTCTGTGTAGAAGCCAGGCTTGAAAGAGGTGATGGAATTGGGCTGGGCACCATAGTTTGAGTTGATGATGTAGCCAACACAGGAGCTGGAGCTGATACTGATGAAGAAGAGGCTAAAGGGGTTCCTGGAGTCGGGGATGGAGCCATAACTGGAACTGGAGTCTGTGATGGAGCCAGAACAGGAGCAGGACCTGGTGATGGCGCCAGGACTGGAAGAGAAGCCAGAGGAGGAGGTGCAGGACTCAGGATTGCTGTTTGTGGAGCCACCATAGGAGCCAAAGAGGTGGCTAAAGCCTGGGATGCAGAAGGTGCTGGAGCCAGAATGGAAGCCTGAGCTGGAGCTGGATTTGGTGCTGCCGGAAAAGGACTGGCCAGAGCTGAAGCTGGCACCAGGACAGGTGAACATGCTGAGGCCACAGCTGAGTTCAACCCGGGAACATGGGAAGTGGTGGGAGCCAACAACAGAGGGTGACCGGGGGTTTGAGATGGGGACAGGGGTGGCGCTGTGGCCAACCCTAGAGTCAATGTTGACGCTGATGGGGAAGCCCCAGCTGGTGCCAAAGGGAGTTGTCCAGGGGTCGCTGAGACAACAGGTGCCAGGGCTGGAGTCACACTGGTCAACAGAGGTGGGCCCGATGCTGAGACAGCCAAGGGGGACGAGACAGGGATGGCGAGTGGAGCTGAGACTGGAACAGGAGGCGTGCTAGGAACAGAGATGGGGAGTGACGATGACACTGGGACTGAGGCTACAGAGGACACAGGGCTAGTAAGGGGAGAGGAGTTAGAAATTGGCATTGGAGAAGACAGTGGTCCGGGGAGAGAGGATGGCACATGGAGAGAAGAAGAGATGGTCATGGGCGCAGGTCCGGGAGTTGAAGCTGTGGAGACAGAAGATGGGTTAGCTTCAGCATTATTTTCCTGACACAGACACTTCTACCACTTCTTCCCACCCATCCTCTCACTCCCAAGCTTCACCTATTTCCTAGAAACCCCTTCATTCCCATAAGATAAGGTCAAAAATTCAAAGAACAGGACAACTTAAAATTTTCTTCTCCAAAATTCCAACAATGTATGCTGGAATTAGGTCAGGAATAAGGCAGCCCACTTCTGGGGCCCAGCGCTAATAAAGACAGCAGGGTGATGAAAAAGACTGGTTATCACTGAGAAACCTTTACAGATATCCCATCTCCAGCTCCGGAAAATATTTCTGCCTTCGGCTATCTGGACTCACCACTGACTTCAGGCGAAGGACCGTGGACCAGCTTGAGAAGGGGCCTCACCAGAGTGGGCGTGGGCACGGAGGCACGGGCAGTGCCTAGAGTAGATGTGGGTAGCCGGCCAGGGGTTAATGTGGGGCGTGGCGTCAACACAGCTGGAAGCCCAGAGCTTGGAGTACGGGGTGCTGGTGCCAGAGGTGGAACAGGAGTCAGTCCATCCCGAGGGGCCTGTCTCACTACAATCTTCACCACGCCAGTATTATTTACCATGGATGGTGGCACTGTAAGAGGAAGCTATGTTGAGGGGAAGGTAGAAAAGAAACAAAGAGTCCCAAAGGATGGAGGAAGTCCAGGAGAGGAGAGGGTGGCAGACAGATATTGGAGATACTGACAAGGAAAACCACCACAGAGAACAGGTTCGACAGACAACTGCCCAGGGCATGCCTTGAAAGAACAAGGCCAGCAGGGCTAAGTAAGTAGGAAGGCCAGGAGCCTCACCCTGGTTAGCAGCAAGCGGAAGGCTGAGGCCAGTGGGGGCAGGGGTGGTGCTGGGGGTCGAAGAAGGCAGCACAGAGACAGGGGTGGGGCCAGGGGTCGGGGCCACGGCCTGGATGAGGGCCACATGGGCAGGCTGGCTGATGAGGTGGTGCTGCCCCCCTGCTGACACCAGGTGCACCACATTCCCTGGGTTAAGGGAAGAGAAAGAGAGAAGCAGCTATCAGCCGGAGGAAGGCAGAGGCAAGAGCAAGACAGGGAAAGAATAGAAAGAAAGAAAGAAATATCTGTACAAATGACCTTTTCCCTATTTTTATTAAAAGACCCCTTCCAGGGGGCCAGGGATGTAGCTCAGTGGCACCACGCCTGCCTCGCAAGCACAAGGTCCTGAGTTCAATCCCCAGTACCCCCCCCCAAAGACCCCTTCCAACTTTTCCCCTTGGCCCCACCCACCAAAAGCTAGGAAAGAAACAAAGCCTGACATCTAAAAAGAGCCACAAAAACAAGAGGACAGGGAAGAGGAGGAAAAAGGCAGGGCAGGGGGTGGGTTTTACCTACTTTGCAGCGGGCGGGGCTGCCCCACAGCAAGCTGGCGCACCTGGGCACCAGTCAGAGTCAGCTTGTTGCCCTGGATTTGGAAGGTGAGAGGTTTGCTTCCCCCAGCACTAGCCACTGGACGTTGTGCCAGTGAGGCCAACTGCCCGATGCTGACCACTTCACCTGCTACAGAGAAAGCCTTATTGTACACACGGGTCACCCTGTTCCACACAACATCTCAGACTTCCACAAAGCACACATCTCTCCCCAAGTCTCCAGATCCTCCAGGCATTCCCCACAGTTTACCATGTCTCGATACATGAAACCTCCACCTACAGCCTTACAGCTTGTTGTTCTTTCAAACCCACTTCACTGCTTAGCAATCTCTTACATTCTCTAATGGCCTGCTACAAGACTGAACCAATCACTACCTCCTGCTCTGTGCTTCCCTTTTACCCCAACTACGCTTTTTTACACAGTACTGAGGGTTGAACTCAAAAGAGTCTTATGTATGCTACACAAGCACTACTGAATCACTGAGCTCAAATGCTTTTCTATTGCCAGGTTTACTACTATTTACTCACCTGTGAGTCACCTTCTCTTCTATTCTGCGAATTCCTTGAGGGCTCTTCACTCAATTATGGCAAAATACTTTATATGTTACCTGCCTAGAACTGCATGCTCTCAGGTACCGTTTGTTTTCCACATTAGCTCATCAGCTTTCCTCCCACCTCAAGTCCCTCGCCACAGGGCCCTAGGAACTTACAGGGCAGGCGGGCCTGCATATCAGGAGACAGAATGAGGCGCTGTGGTGCAGGAGTAGGAGCCGGCACTGCTGCAGCAGGAGCAGTTGCTGCGGTGGTAGAGGTGCTGGTGGAAGCAGAAGGGGAGAAGCTGTAGCCTGGTGGCACTGTCAGGGGCTTCAACAGGCCAGAGGAGCCTGGAGGTGGGGCTGGACTCAAGCGAACTGGGGCAGGTGGGGCTGGCTTCAAAGACAGGGTTGGCGTAGGAGGCCGTGAGGTCCCACTCAGGACTCCCAGGGAGGATGGCAACACTGTAGACAGAAACCAAAAATACCTGTCAGATGTATCCTGATAAAAGCCTTAGTCTGGTCCCAGAACTCTCCATATTCCCTGTTCCAGCATATCAGATACCACACTCCAACCAGCTCCTCAAACTTCTTAGGGTTATTACTTTTTCCCTAGTTGGAACAACCTTCCCATCACTGTTAGCTCCCTTTCAACTCACCCTGGGGGAGAGGACCACTGTTCGGCTGCAAAGCAGGCAAGAGAACAGGTCCAGGGGGCCGGGATGCAGGAACAAGTGGGGGCCCGGCAGGCGGGGCTGACAACATCAGGGGTGCTGGCAGCACTGGGGGGGTCGGGCCAGGGATGGGCTGGGCTGAGAGCTCAGGGCCTGGAGGGGGTCGGACTGGGACAGGGCCAAGGGGCGTCCGGGGACTGTTCACAACCATCACTGTGCGGCCTTCTTGCTTGGGGACAGGCTGCAGCATCCTATGAGGAAAAACCAAGGAAGTGGATAAAAGGGGAAGAAGAATAAGGAATAGCGAAAGAAAGAAAGAAGGAAAGTGAGGCAAAAGATAAGAGATTTTATTGGTTTTTTTGTTTTTTGTTTTTTTTGGTGCCAGGGATCGAACTTGTGACCTTGCACCTGCAAGGCAGGTGCCAGAACCACTGGGCTAAATCCCTGGCCCCAAGATAGACATTTTAAAAGCAAAAAGAGGAAAAAGACAGGGACAAAAAGAGAAATAGGGAAAAATATCCAAGAAAATCAGATAGTACTAAGCTAAGCAAGAGAAAACAAAATAGCAGTTAACAAACACAGAAGCCCATCCCAGAACCTCTTCTACTTATTCTCTTCCTTAATTCCTCCAGTGTTTAGCACCCATCCCACATAATCGCTCTAGCCTAGCCACCAACTCTTTCCACCCAGTCTCCTTCAGCCAGCTGTAGCCACCTTTTCTAGGAAACCACCCCTTATTGCTTAGTCCTGGTACCTGTTGACCTTCATCTTGACTGGCTTAGGCCGGGGTGGAGGGTCAGGAGCAGTAGCCACCTCTAGCAGTACCCGGCGAGAGAGGCGGTGCCGGGGCAGAAATGTGTCAGCCTCATATCGGGAGATGCGACCTTCCAGGCCAATAAGGTCAAATCGACCCATGTCGATCCGCTGCCACAAGAAGGAACACAAAGCATGGAGTCAAAGGGAACAATCTGGCAATGACTTCTTGGATATGACACCAACAAGTACAGGTAACAAGAGAAGGTAAATTGAACAAAAATTGGTAAATGGGTAAATTTAAGAACTTTGTTTTTGTGTCTTTAGACAAGGTCTCACTATGTAGTCCAGGCTGGCCTCAAACTCTCCACCAATCTTCCTGTCTCAGCCTCCCAAGTGCTGGGTAGTGTGCGCCACCACACCCAGCTAAGATGCAAAATGTTTGAACATCAATGCATGCCATCAATATGGTGAAAAGGCCACCAGGGCAAAATATTTGCAAATCATATACCTAATAACAGGTTACTTTATAAAGTATACAGAGAAGTACAACTCAACAACCACAAAAACAAGTTTCCCAGTTCAAAAAAAATTACTAAAGGTTTTTAATAAGCATTTCTCCAAAGAACACATAATAAATGATCAAAGGGCACATGAAAAGATGCCAAAACTTAGTCATTAGAGAAATAGAAACCACAACTATAGCCAGGTGTGGTGGCAGCGCATGCCTATGATCCCAGCACTTGGGAGGCTGAGGCAGGAGGAATGCCATGAGTTAGAGGCCAGCCTGGGCTACATAGTGAGACCGTATCTCAAAAAACCAAAATAAATAAATAAATAATAAATTTTTTAAAAATAGAGAAATCACAACTATAATGAAATACACGTATTAATGTGCCTCTTACAAAAAAAAAGAAAAATCCCCTGGAAGGATGTGGAAAAATCAGAACCCTGCACTGCTGGTGAGAATATAAAATGTGCATTTGCTATAAAACAAAAAGTACTCTCACAAGCGCAAGGTCCCAAGTTCGACCCCTGGTACCCACCCCCTGAAAAAAAATATGGCAATTCCTCAAAAATCAGAAAAAAGGGCCGGGAATTCAGCTCAGTGGCACCACGCCTGCCTGGCAAGCACAGGGTCCTGAGTTCAATTCCCAGTACCCTAAAGAAAGTTAGTTAGAAAAAGAATTCTCATATGATAAACCAACTCCACTTTTAGGCATATATACCCAAAAGACTAGAAAGCAGGGACTCAAGCAGGTATCTGGACTCCATGTTCATAGCAGCACTATTCATAATAGCCAAAAGGTGGAAACAAATGAAAAACAAAACAACAAAAAAAGTTTGGGTGAAGTGATGAAAATCTGTAAATCCCAGCACTTGGGAAGCTGAGACAGGAGGATCACTGAGTTTGAGGCCAACCTGAACTACATAATGAGAGCCTGTCTCAAAAGATTAAAAACAAAACAAAAAAACAAAAGGTGGAAACAAACCAAGTACCCAACAATACGTAAGTGGATAAGCAAAGTATAGTATATATCGGCAGAGTGAGATATTATTCAGTCTTAAAAAGGAAAGAAGATTTCACACATGATACAATATGAATGAACCTTGAAGATATTCTACGAGGTGAAATAAACTATTCACAAAGGGACTTTGATTCCATTTATAGCAAGTAACCAGACTAGGTAAAATTCATAAAAACAATACAATGGTATTTACCAGAGGCTGGGAGAAAGAATGGGCAGCTGTGAATAGGTAATGGAATTTCAATTTGGAAAAATGAAAGTACAGTAGTTCTGGAGACAGATGATTGTTAATGATTGCACAACAATGCAAATGTACTTCATGACACTGAAAAATATATTTTAAAAATTGTTCAAACAGCAAATTGTTAAATTTATTTTATCACAATAAAATGAAATTGGGGAAAGTACTCTAAAATAGGGAGGAAAAGCAAAATAATATTTACAGAGTATCTATAAATGTTTTGAGACAGGGTCTTGTATTGCAGTTCAGGCTGGCCTTGAAGTCACTAGGTAGCCCAGAGTGGCCTCAAACTCATGCCAATCCTCCTGCCTCAGCCTCCGAAGTGCCTGAGATTCCAGGGGTACGCCACCATGGCTGGCTTAAAGAACAGCCTTTATACTCTTGGTTAACTCTTTGGGTTAGAGATTAATAAACTTGCCAAATCACATGGCTAGAAAACAATAAAACTAGTGGAACAGTACAGAAGGGATGAAATGAAGGAAGTAGTAAGGATGAAAAAGGTCAGACTCAAGAGGTATTAGGTCCCGTGGGGGGCAACCACTTACCTGGAGTGGGTGGACATCAGTGGCACTAAGCACCAAAGAGGCGGTGCTGAAGCAGATGCCTGGGGTGATGAAGGGGGAAGTAACAGGTCGAGGGTCAAATAGATTTGGATGATTGCAGACTTTTCGCAGCTGCATCAAAATGTTGATGACACTCATGAAATGGCCTGTGGCTAGTGTCTCCTTAGTTCTGGAGAGAGATGAAAGATAAATCAAACATTCTGACAACCACCCATACGCCAGTCTAAGGCTCACTACCCTCACCCTCCCTTACGTGGTCTGTGCCATGAAGTCATCATAGAGACAGCGCTGGCGCTTGGAGAGCCGACAGCGGATAACATGCTCATACTTTTTGGGCATCTGCTTCTCAACATCCACCTTAACTCGACGCAGCAAAAAAGGCCGCAAAACCTAAGTAAAGAAGCAGGAGGTTGTCTGGAGAACAGTGGGCTCTAAGTCCCACCCTACCCCTTCTCAATGGAGTCATGTGGCACGCCAGACACCACCACACAAAGCTGAGTCAGATGCAAGCCCTCCTCTCAAGGGACTCGTGTCTGCTGAAGACAACAGACACAGAAGGAACTGCAGGTCACATACAAACTGACAGGAGGAAGCAATGAGTAAACCAAATAACAATGCAGGAAAGATGCTTCCAACTACATTTCAAGGAGTGACACTAAGTTTACCAGATTACAAAAATAAATCCAGGAAAAAAGCTATGAACAGAAATTTTTTTTTTTTTGGTACCGGGGATTGAACCTGGGTCCTTGTGCTTGTGAGGCAGGCAGTGGAACCACTGAGCTAAAACCCCAGCCCTCTGAACAGAAATTATGATCTCGGGTGTTGTGGTATGACTCAGTTGTAGAGTGGGTCCTCAGCATACATAAGGTCCTGCGTTCAATTCCCAGCAGTAACAGTAATTTCAGCTGGGGACATATCTCAGCACTACAGTGCCTGCCTGGCATGTGCAAAGTCCTGAGTTTGATCCCCAGCACCAAAACAAAAAAACTGTGGCTTTGACAGGATAATATACAAAATCCTGTAAGACATCGACTTCAATATCCATAGTGGCCATGGAGGAAGTGAAGCGAGGTAAATGAAGGAAATACAGTTGTTAAAGAAGACTTCCTGGTTCCTACCTTGGTTTTACCAAACAATGGTGCAGCTAGAAAAGATTATAAAACCAGAGATTTTTCGCTGACAAATAACAGGTTATATGGCCAGAGATATTTGGCTGAGAAGACAGTGAATTCAAGAGGAACTTTAGGGCCGGGGATTTGGCTCAGTGGTGCCGCTGTCTGCCCCACAAGCACAAGGTCCCGAGTTCGATCCCTGATACCCAAAAAAAAAAAAAAAAAAGAGAGAGGAACTTTCAGGGATAGGAAGGTACCCCAGTGTTAAGAGCACTTCCCTAGAATGTGCAAGACCCTGGGTTCAATCTCCAGAAAGAAAAAAACAGCAGGTCAGGGATTTAGCTCAGTGGTTTCGCCACCTGCTGCGCAAGTGCAAGGACCCGAGTTCGATCCCCAGTATCAAAAAAATAAAAAACAGCAACTTTCAATTAAAGGCATCAAGTCAGAAATTAGAATTCAGCCAAGTGATCTAGAAACTCGAGGGATTACAAATTCAAACCGAGGTGTCATTATCACACAGGAAACAGCCAAAATCCCTGGGAATGAGGATGCCTGTGATATACACACAGATTGAGAAGACAAAAAAGTAAAAACTAGAATGGTGAAAGACGTGCTGCCCTACCTTGTGGAGCCGTTTGACTAGACCTTCATTATACTCTTGGCTGCCCTCAATCATGCCAGTTAGGGGGTTAGAGAACCATTCTTTGAACTCTCGATGAGACTGGAAGACATGGGGCATCAAAAAGTGCATCAAGGACCACAGCTCCATGAGGCTATTCTGCAAGGGTGTTCCTGTGAGGAGCAGGCGCCTCTGGCTGCAAAGACAAGGAGTCAGGAGGAGGACGGTTAGCAAGGGCCCAGGCTTCCCAACAGCCCTGACACTTCTCATCCCACGCCAGCCCTCCAGTGATTCCCCACCTCCATCTCTACCTGTTGAAGTTCAGCAGTGACTGCCAGCGCTGAGACTTAAAGTTCTTGATGTTCTGAGCCTCATCCAGAATTAGATAGCGCCAGTTCTTGCGACGGAAGGCCTGGTGGTCCTGCAGCACCAGCTTGTAAGATGTGATACACACATGGAAGGCATTGGGCTTGGTCCAGCCCTGAGGGATTAAGGAAAGAAAGCAGAAGGTAAGGTAAAGCAGACATGGTGACCACCTGAAATCTAAATATTTTGGGGAGGCTACGGCAGGAGGATCTCAAGTTTAACCCCAACATGGGCAACTTACCTAGACCTTGTCTTAAAAACAAATAAATAAATAGCCAGGCATAGTGGCACACACCTGTAATCCCAGCACTTGGGAGGCTGGGACAGGGGAACTGCCAAGAGTTCAATGCTAGCCTGAGCTAAATAGTGAGTTCAAGTCCAGCCTGACTGCTATCAAGGAATCAACCAATAACAAATGCTGGCAGGGGTGTGGGGAGAAAGGAACCCTTCTCCACTGTTGGTGGGAGTGCAGACTGGTGCAACCACTGTGGAAATCAGTATGGAGATTCCTCAAAGAACCAGGGCTAGAGGTCCCATTCGACCCAGCTATCCCCCTGCTGGGTATCTTCCCCAAAGAATTAAAAGAATCATACCACAGTGATATATGTGGCACCCATGTTTATAGTGGCACAGTTTGTAACAGCTAAAGCTTGGAAACAGCCCAAGTGTCCATCAACTGGAAACTGGATAAAGAAGATGTGGGGTTTTTTTATAAAATGGAGTATTACTCAGCCATAAAGAATGAGAAACTAGAGACATTTATAGCTGAGTGGATGCACATTGAGGCCATACTTTTTAGTGAGATAAATAGGACACACATGTGTAAATACCAAATAGTTTCTCTAGTGTGAGAAACTGAAAGTGTAAATAAGGATTAAAATGATTAAAATGAATAACTGATAATCTGAAATAGGAAAAGGTCCAAAAGTGTAGGGGTGGTGGGAGGGGAAGGGGAAAAAAAAAGAAGGGAAAGGAAAAATTATGAGACAAGGAAAAAATGGAAACAAAATCTATGTAAATAGGGAAGGGTGGAGGGGGTGAAGGGCGCACAGGTAACGGAAAAAAAACTAACCAAGATACATCAGGTACAGGTACAAGTACCCAATGATAAATGTAAATGTACTGTATACCTAAAATGTACCAATAAAAGAATAAAATGTTAAAGAAAAAAAAAAAGACCAGCCTGAACTATAGTATGACCTTGTCTCAAAAACAAAATGGGGGGGGGGGCAGGGGGGCAGGGCGGGGATTTAGCTCAGCGGTTCCACCATCTGCCTCGCAAGCGCAAGGTCCTGAGTTCGATTCCCGGTACTGAAAAACCAAAACAAAACAAAATAGGGGCTGGGGATTTAGCTCAGCGGTGCTGCCACCTGCCTCACAAGTGCAAGGCCCTGAGTTCAATCCCTGGTATTAAAAAAAAAAAAAACGCTTGATAGCTCAGTGCAGAGGCTCTGGGTTCAATCCCTAGTACCAGAAGAAAAAAAAGAAAAAGCACTAAGAGTAGGGGGAAAAAATAGGCCAAAGGGAAGACTTAAATATTAAGATCCTCAAGGTAAGATATAGCAGAAGAAATGGAAACTTTCCAGCAGAAGAAAGCAGCAATAAGCAGATAAGGAAAATGAACTAATCTGAGAAAAGAGACTAAAAACAGAATTCGAGTGACATCAATGGGTTAATGTGACCATATGGAGAATCGAACCTGCCGCTTGAGCTTCCTCTCTTTCTGGGCTCCATAGTAAGTAAGGATTTTAAAGCTGGGGCACCATCGTTTCAACTCCATCTCCCAGTTCAACATCACGCTGGTAGGAACAATGATTAAATGGGGACCCCAGTTACCTGTTTAACAAAGGAATGAGACATATAGTAAAGGTATGTGAATAGTGGTTTCCTGACCACCCTCTCCTGTTAATGACCCTAAGAATACTAGCACCTACACTACCCTCCAGGAGCAATTACCGACAAGAGAACAAGTATTTCACCTTAATACAGGTGGAGTCACCACTAAAACAGCTCCCCAGGGAGCTGGCCAAGACGGGTCCTGCCTACTTACCTTTCTCACAGGCCAAATGAGCAAGCAAGGAGATGGTCTGGATAGTCTTCCCTAGCCCCATCTCATCTGCAAGAATGCCATTGAGCTTCTTCTCATACATAGTAACCAGCCAGTCGAGCCCAATATGTTGGTATTCCCGGAGCTGACCCCGCAGGAGGAGGGGGATGGGTGTCTTCACCTGACGGGAACAGAAAAAAATAATTACCATGGTGGAACTGAGACATCGGACACCAGACACTGTAAAGGTAAGACATAAGCAGGAGCTGGGGCCTGAGGATACCTGGGTAGTGGCCAAGGTGTACCCCTTGGGCTGGAGACTTTCAGCTGCTGCAGCAATGTCAGTAATTTCTTTCTTTGGACCTAGAGTGGTGGTGGGCCCTGGGGTGGGAGGACCACTCCCTCCATCTGCCTCACTCTGTTCTTCATCCCGGGCAAGCAAGTACTCCACCCCAAAATCATCTTCTTCCTCTTCCTCATCTGCCTGGCTCTGTGATTGGGCATCCTCAGATTCATCAGACTCAGATTCTTCCGATTCTGAACTCCCACTTGTTTCTTCCTCTTCTGAATGTTCATCTTCCTCATCCTCGCTCTGTTCTTCTGAAGAGTCTAAATCGTAAGACCAAGGCTTAGTGCTCACCACACCTGCTCCACCCACACCTGCCCTCCCCAGTTCCCACCTAGAACACACATTCACCTGACTGGCTGCTACTGTCCTCATGGGGAGCCTCTTCAGCTGCTGTGGCCCCCTCTGGCTCACATTCAAAGCTATTAGCTTCAACCTCTTCTTCATCTTCTTCACTACTCCCAGATCCTGGAGCAGAAGCATCAGAGGCATAGGCCCCTGCATACTGCTGAAGTAGCTCCTCCATAGACAACTCACCTGGTAGGGAAATGAAGGAGGGGAGAAGGTGGGGAGGGGCTGCATGATGCCAGTTCCTTTTATCTAGGCCTTTGAAGACACGACTATGCCGAGGTGTAAGGGGAGACCAGTTTACTCTGAGCACTAGCTACCGATGCCAGCCCTACAACCTGGGCTACAACCAGGGAAAGTGGTGCTTTCTTCTGAAAAGGACGTTACCAGTCTGGTGAACCTCCTTTTCAAAACTCAAGTGAAATATTGTTGATATCCTTTCAAGAGAGGGCAATTACGAGCCTTAAATCCAAGGGTGCACTACCACTTCATTTTGAGACAGGATCTTGCTAAACTGCCTGAACTGGCCTTGAATTTGTAATCCTCCTGCCTCAGGCTCGAGTTCCTGAGATTACAATGTGCAACATCCTGCCCAGTACCAATATTCTCTTACAATTATCTCTACTGAGCTTCCATATCACTTTGTCCAAACTTCCATGAGAAACACTCATCATTTTCTACTTATAAGTTCTTAAAGAACTTATTATTCCCAAGTCTTATGCCTATCTTTGTCATTAGACACTCCTTCCATCAGAGATGACATCAGCTCTCTATCCCTGGCACTCTGCACAGGGGAGGTGCCAAATGGATGCTCAGTAAAGTATCTGATGAGTGTCACCTTCTCGAGCCAATTCACTCAGCTCCATGGCGTGATCCACCTCCCCTTCCAACTGTTCCTCAGCTGCTATGGTGTCTTCTTCATCCTCAGCTAGGAAAAAGAAGCAGCCCAATCAATGAGGACAAAGACACAGAACACATTCTAAAAGAAAAAGGTGAAAAAGCCTGAAAGGTTAGGGCCAAACAATTAATTCTAGGGGTATGTGACAACCAGATAAAGTGAACAGGCCTGACCTTCATCCTCATTGGCAGTAAACTCTTCGTCATCTTCATCTGGATGCCAAGGCCGTTTGCTGCACTGTGTGACAGACAAAGGTGGGGGCTTCACCTGTATGCCAAAGGATAACAAGTGGGAGCACCTAACGTGTTTTTGTTTTTTTGCTTTTTGAGACAGGGTCTCACTATATATTTCAGCCTGGCCTTAAACTCACTATGTAGCCCAGGCTGGCCTCAAACTTGCAGCAATCTTCCTGCCTCACCCTCCCAAGTGCTGGGATTACAGGCGTGCATCACCACACCTGGAAGCATCTAAGGTTAGAGAAGCAGGAAGGCATAATGTTGACAATCACAAAATGGTGTCTGTCCCACTGAGTGACAGCTGCCACTGGTGTAACACCAGGGCAAGTATGCCATCAAGGTTTTCTTTCAGCACCAGCTACCAAATCCTGGCCCCACTGTCTAGGGGAGGACCTGTGAAAGTGCTAAGTAAGAAATAAAGGCCTCCAGGGCTGGGGATTTAGCTCAATGGCACCGCATCTGACTCACAATCACAAGGTCCTGAGTTCGATCCCTGGTACCAAAAAGAAAAAAGAAATAAAGGTCTCCAACACCCAGATATGTGAACAAAGAGAACACAGAAGTCCTGAAGAGACATCAAGGTGACCATTCCAGCTCCTAATTTACAAACCAATAAAAGAATATTAGGGTCATTTTGCCAAAGTGGCAAGTAAGGGTCAAAAGAAGATCACACAGCCATTTAAAGAGGGAAGTACTGGGCTGGGGATTTAGCTCAGTGGTTTTGCCACCTGCTGCCCAAGTGCAAGGACCGGGAGTTCAATCCCCGGTACCAAAAAAAAAAGAGGAAAGTACTGAGGATTTAGCTCAGTGGCACCGTACCTGCCTCACAAGCACAAGGTTCTGAGTCTGATCCCCAGTACCAAAAATAAATAAATGAATAAATAAATAATATAAAGAGGGAAGTAATCTCGTCCAGTGGTACACTGTTGTAATTCTAGCTACTTAGGAGACAGGAAGATGGTAAGTCTGAGGACAACCAGGAAACTTAATTAAATCCTGTCTCAAAATTTAAAAGCAAAAATGGCTGGAGATGTAGCTCAGCACTCCTTGGGATACCCAGTAACCCTCCTCCCTACACAACATAAATTATAGTACTTTTCTGCTACATCAGACACTCTGCCAAATGTAAGCTACAAGTTGCCCAAACCCAAGTTCTTCCCCAGCTGTCCCCAAATGATAGTCCCACCAACTCTCCTTAACAAGGGAGGACTCAAAACCCACAGCCAACCTATGAGCCCAGGACTCAGACCTGAACCTCCCGCTCTGCTCCCACCCTGAGGCCTCTCTCCACCTCTCTTGCCTATACCTCCAAAACACTCGAAGGTTCCTCTTCAACACTTTCCTCAGGCCCATCTCTGGTGTCACTGTCATGGGAGGAGGTGGTCTGAGAGGGGCTTGAAGGCCCTCCCAGCAGCTGAGGAGGGAGGGAACGGATCAGCTCTTCCAGTGGCAGTTCTCCCTCACGTCGAAGTAGCTCAATCTCACGCCTCTGGGTCTCTGCATCATTGCCTTCCTGTTGTTCTTCAACCTCAATGGTCTCCTCATCATCCTCCTCCTCCTCTTGGGGTTGGAAGTCCCCATCTATAGCAGGAGAACAAGGTCACAAAGTCCACGGGCCCTGCAAGCCACAGGGTGGATTTTTCAGCTCTGGAACGGGTACATAGGGAAGAGTAACAGAGCCCAAGAGAACACACACCTTCATCATCCAGCCTGGAGGCAGGGGGTAGAGGACTGGAGGCAGCTGAGGAAGAGCCAAGGCAAGGGGAAGAGCCAGCTTTGCTGGAGGCCAGTGGCTGGTTGAGGCTTTGAGACAGAAGGTCTGAGTACTTTTCAGTCTGACCCACAATGAAGTCCAAGTGCAGGTCCAAGGCTTTTTTGCGCTTTTCCTCAAGGCGAGACTGTTGCTTAAATTGTACCACCTGCCATAATCATGAAAGGAATAAATCACAAAGATAACTTTATTTATATACTTTTATTCAATGTTTAACATGTTCCCACCAGCTTGAAATGCCAGTGCTACATGCATGACTGTCCCATCAGGCAGCTTGAACAACCAGTGGTTAGCTATCTAGCATCCGTCCATAGAATTCAAATCAGAGGCACCTAGCAGTGAGATATACAAGTCACATCCCTATTGTGAATGTTAAGGGACATCTCCCTGAGGCTGGCCATTCAGGAGAAAAGAACTAAATGATTTTAAGAGACTCGTGATTAACAGGGTGCTTCTGAGGAAGGAAGAAAGGAAAAAAAAGTGAGAGAAGAGCCAGATTAGCATTGAATGATTTGCAAATGCATTTGGAGCTAGATCTTAAAAAATAAATAGGTTGGGCCAGGGATTTAGATCAATGGGTTCTGCTGCCTGCCTCGCAAGCGCAAGGACCCGAGTTCGATCCCCGTGTACCTAAATAAATAAATAAATAGGCGAAGCCTGGGGTGTCACTCAGGGGTACAGCACTTGCCTAGCATGCACAAAGTCCTGGATTTGATCCCTAGCACAGCAAAATAAGGAAGATAAAAAGAAGAAAAAGCCAGGCATGGTAGCACACACCTGTACTCCCAGCACTTGGGAGGCTGTGGCAGAAGGACTGTCTTGAGTTCCAGGCCAGCCTAGGCAGGCTACCAGTAAGTCGGAGGCCAGCCTAAACTACTTATTAAGAGCCTACCTTGAGGCCGGGGATTAAGCTCAGTGGTTTCACTGGCCTGCTGCAGAACCGCAAAGACCCAAGTTCGATCCCTGGTACCAAAAAAAAAAAAAAGACCCTACCTTGCCAGGTGCATTGGCACACATCTGTAATTTCAGCCCTCGGGAGGCTGAGGCAGGAAGATTGCAAGTTCGAGCCCAGCCTGGGTAATTTAGCAGGGACTCTGTCTCAAGACCAAAAAAAAAAAGACCCTATCTCAAAAAAATAAAATAAAACAAGAGGTAGGCATGGTGGCACACACCTATAATCCCAGTGCTTGGGAAGCTGAGGCTATCAGTTCAAAGCCAGCCTGGGCTACACAGTGAGTTCAAGGCCAGCCTGAACTACATGTTGAGACCCTGGCTCAAAAAATAAAAAGAAATAGAAAAGGAAAGAAACAAGGTGTTTCCTAAGTGCAAATGAGAAGAAAAGCATTCCCAACAGCAGAAAGAATATAAGTAAGTCACCAGGGATGTCCACCAACCTGCGACTGAAAATGTTCAAAAAGGGTAGAGATACAGGACAACAGTAAAATGAAAACGTAGTATGCACAAGGCCCTGGGCTTCATCCTCAGAACAATAAATGAATAAACTGCTGCCAGATGTGGTGGCCCACACCCATGATCCCACCTACGGGGCTGAGTCCAGGAGTTCCAGATCACTTTCCACAATGAGCAAAACCTCATCTCAAAAAAACAAAAAGCAATGGGACCTGGAGCCAAGGACGTGGCTCAGTGGCAGAGTACCTGCCTAGCATGCAGGAGGGCCTGAGTTTGATCCCCAGCATGACAAAAACGATAGAACAAAATACACTTCTACTGAACAAATACAAGTCTTTTTCTTCATCATTATTCCTTAAACAATACAACTACTGGGCTGGGGATTTAGCTCAGTGGTTCCACAGCCTGCCTGTCAAGCACAAGGACCTGAGTTCGATCCCTGATACCAAAAAAGAAAAATAATAATAATGATACAACTATTTACACAGCACTCACATTGTATTAGATAGTACGAATAATCTAGAGATAACGTATTGGTGTGTAGGTTATCAGTTAATATGCAATTTTACATATAGGACTTAGCATCACCAGATTTTGAGGCCCACAGGGCGTCTTGGAATGAATCTTCCATGGACACTGAAGAACAACAGTACTTAAGAAATATTTACAACTTAACATGGGGGCAATGGGAACTTTAATGGTACTCCAGCAAATAAGTGAGTTGTAGGTTGTTTGCTTTTCGGGTTTTTTTGTTTTTTGTTCTGGTTGATTTTTCAGAGTCTTGTTATACAGCCCAGGCTGGCCTCAAACTCGTGGCAAGCCTCCTGCTTCAATCTCCCATGTGCTTGGATTACAGCCTGTGCCACCAAGGTCAGCTTCCAGCAAATAAATGCAACAAATGTGTTTTAGAAAAAGCAGACTATAACATATAGAAAGCAGTGTTTGAAATAGCATTTAGCCAGGGATTTAGCTCAGTGGTTCCACCGCCTGCCTTGCAAGCTGAGGGACCCGAGTTCAATCCCCAGTACCAAAAAAACAAATAAATGTTATTTCTTTTTTCTGGAACTGGGGATCAAACTTGGGACCTTGCGCTTGCGAGGCAGGCGGTGGAACCACTGAGCTAAATTCCCAGCCCAGAAATAACATTTAAATAAGTTATAAATTTAAATTTAAGTATATCGATCCTTCTTGAATATTATGGTGACTTAAAATTGACAGGAATCAAGTATCTGATTATAAAATTATATTTTGGGCCGGGGATTTAGCTCAATGGTTTCACCGCCTGCTGCGCAAGTGCAAGGACCTGAGTTCGATCCCCAGCACTAAAAACATAAAATTAAATGAAATTTAAATTAAAATAAAATTATACTTTTAGGAGCCAGGGATTTAGCTCAGTGGTTCCGGCAACTGCCATGCAAGCGCAAGGTCCCGAGTGCAATCCCTGGTACCAAAAACAAAAAGAAACAAAAAACAAACAAAAAAATTGTATTTTTAAGTTTTAAAAGAAATTAATTCAGCATGTAGTGAATGGTATTTCATCTGGTGTATAATATAGTGTTACTTGTTTATACCTGTAAACAGCCTTTTTGGGGGGGCGGGGGATAATGGGGATCGAACTAAGGACCTTGCACTTGCACGGCAGGTGCCAGAACCACTGAGCTAAATCCCCAGCCCTAAACAGCCATCTTTTATGAAGATGTCCTTCATTAAAGGTACTGGTCTGTGTATATATAATAAAAATTAATATGAAAGAAAGAAAAAAACAAAAAAGAAAAAGCAGATTAGATACCTGGCAAAAGGGAAATGGGCTATAAGGGTAAATCCAAAAATGCATGGCCCAATTTTTGGCACTATACCTTCTCATATCACTCCATGCTAGAAAAGTCCCATGCACAGCAGATGTGGCATTAGAGCTGCCTGAGAATGTTCACTCCCTCAGGAAGACTTGATCATCCCTATTACCAGACCACCCTCCAACCTAATCCAAGGCCCTTTCTCTTTGCCAACCCCAAATACTTACTTTCTCCACATTGCTCCAGAACTGTCTGACATCCTTGGCCATGGTGGAAGCAATTCGACGCAACTTGGCCTGCTCTTCCCTCCGAGCCCGTTCCTCTTTCTGCCGCTGCTCCTCATGATGTCGGATCACCATGCGCACTACCTATGGGAATAGACTCAGTGTAAAAACATTCAAAGCCAGATATTCTAACCCACCAAAGGCAAAGAAAACAATCAAGGCCAATAACTCTAGGATGTTAGAACTGTGCTCAAAATGCTGTAAGACAAGCATCAAAAATGACTACACTGGGCCGGGGATTTAGCTCAGTGGTTCCGGTGCCTGCCTTGCAAGCGCAAGGTCTCGAGTTCGATCTCCGGTACCAAAAAAAAAAAACAACACACAAAAATGACTATACTGTTCAATCCCATGAACTAACCCCACAGATGCATCAACGAGATGCCGCTGAGAAGTAAATGAAGACGGACCCAGAGAACATACCTTACGGGCCACACCCCGTTTCCATCTGCGCTCCTGAGCGAAGTCAGCAGACAGCCACTGCATCTCCTCACACAGGTAGTCCCAGTGGCCTTTGGGGCGGGGGGGCTCTGGCACCTTAGGTAACCTCTTCAGGGACCAGAAACCCTCTTTCCGCAGCTCAGCAATCCGAGTCTCAATCTCAGCTTCCTAATGAGAGGGATCTAAGTCCATCAACAGTTCCATTATACCTTTTAGTCCTTTTTTTTTTTTTTTTTGGTCAATTCTTTTATTGGTACATTTTAGGTATACAATAGTTACATTCATCATTGGGTGCTTGTACCTTTACATGATGCATCTTAGTTCTTACTTTTCTCCCCATTACCTGTGCACCCTTCACCCCCTCCACCCTTCCCTATTTACATAGATTTCGTTTCCATTTTTTTTCTTTTCTCATAATTTTTCCCTTCCCTTCTTTCCTTTCCCCTTCCCCTCCCACCACCCCTACACCTCTGGACCTTTTCCTATTTCAAATTAACAATTACTTGTTTTAATTGTCTCCTTCTTACTAGATATAAGGGCTCCTTTCACTGTAGAATTCTATTTCCTCGAATATGTCCAAGCTGTATTGAAACTAGAAATATACCACACAGCCCAATTTACACAATCATGTTTCTGTTTTTAGAAATACAATTTGGGGCAGCTGGGGGACATAGCTCAGTGGTACAAAAATGCCCAACACGTGCAAGGTCCTGGGTTCAATTACCAGCATACAAAAAAAACTTACATGAGATATACTGAAAAGTTACACAAGACTAACAACAGGTAGGTGTAACAAAAAAAGATAACAAGGTGGTCATTTTTACTAAAAAATCCATATTGATTAAATTTATAAGGAAAAAACTAAATCAACTGGCTGGGTGTGGTGGGACACATCAATAATCCCAGCGGTCAGAAAGCTGAGGCAGGAGGACTACCACAAATTCAAGGCCAGCCTGTGCTGCATACACAGTGAGTTCAAGGCCATCCTGAACTACACAGTGAGATTCTGTCTCAGCAAAACGAAATCACCTTCAGAACCAAATTATTTCTGTTCTCTCCTCATAAAACTCAGAGAAAATACAGTCAGAGATGAAACAAGGAACTACATGGCCATACTGGCAAAGGAAACAAGAAAGTCACAGCGGCTCTCAAATTTGACCATGTATCAAAATCACCTGCAGTGTTTTACAGCAGATCCAAATTTTTCAAAAAGGGCTGGGAACATAGCATAGTGTGAAGCCCGTAGATTCAATCCTAAATACCACAGGGGAAAAATAAACCCAGGTGTGGTGACACAGTCTATAAACCCAGCACTTTACAGGCTGATGCAGGATTGCTATGAGTTCAAGGGCAGCCTATGCCACACAGAGCAAGACCCTGATGCAAAAAACAAGTAACAAAAAACAAGTAAAGGATCTGCATTTCTAAAAGATGTTGCTGATATTACTGGCCTAAGGGACCACACTTAACACCATATAAATTTAACAGGCTGCAGGATAGAAGCAGAAATAAGTAAATCATAAGAGTACCTACCACAGTTTACAAACTTGCATGTCTAATTCCTCCCTTCATCTTCATAACAAATCAGGCCATAATGGTACCAGCCTACAACCCCAGCTACCTACCAAGAAGGCTAAAGCAGAACTGTGAGTTCAAAGCCAGCCTGTACTACAGTGAGCCCTTGTCTCAAAACTCCAAAACAAAGCCAGGCACAGGGCACACCCTTATAGTCCCAGTCCTGAGAAAGGCTAAAGCCTGAGGATCACAAATTCTAGTCTCATCTAAGCAATTCAGCAAAACCTATCTCAAAATAACAACAACAACAAAAAAGGGCTGGTAGCTCAGCTGGAGAATGCCCTGGGTTTAATCTTTAGCATCCCAAATAAAAAAAAGAACTTATAACAGGGCTAGGGGTTTAGTTCAGTGGTAGAATACTTGCCTAGAATTCTCAAAGTCCTGAGTTAGATACCTAACAACACACAGGAAAAATAAAATAAAATTTCACAGTAAACCAAGTAGCAGACGCCTCTATTTTTATTTATTTTTGTTTTCTGAAACACGGTCTATGTAGTCCAGGCTGGCCTTGAACTCATGGTGAACTTCCTGCCTCACCCACCCAAGTCCTGGGATTACAGGCATGTGCCACCATGCCCAGCTGTCCCTATTTATAAAGAAGAAAATGAGGTAGCCAGGTATGATGCTATACTTCCATAAGTCCAGCTACTCAGGTGGCCGAGGCAGATCATAAAGTCAAGCTAGGCAACAAGATCCCATTTCAAAACAAAACAAAAGAACAAAAAAAGGAACTGGGTTTAGTGACACATGCCAGTAATCCCAGCACCAGGGAGGCTGAGGCAAGAAGGCTGCCAAGAGTTCATGTCCAGGGCTGGGATTTAGCTCAGTGGTGCTGCACCTGCCTCACAAGCACAAGGTCCCAAGTTCAATCCTTGGTACTGGAAAAAAAAAAAAAAAAGAGTTCATGGCCAGCCTGGTCTACACAATGAGTTCAAAGTCACCCTGAATAACACAGTAAGACCCTGTGTCAAAAACAAAAACAAAACAAAAAATGACAGTTCATACCCTAAATCCTAAACTCACAATAAGAAACAAAGACATGTAAAATACCCATGGAGTATGACAGTTAAGAGAAGACTCTCAAAAATCCTCATGGGTGCCGGGGATTTAGCTCAGTGGTTCCGCCACCTGCCTCGAAAGCAGAAGGACCCGAGTTCGATCCCCAGTACCAAAAAAAAAAAAAAAAAATCCTTATGGGCCTATAATTCCAGTACTCAGGAGGCTGAGGAAGGAGGACTGCCGCAGGTTTAAGGCCAGCCTGCGCTACATAATGAGTTCAAGGGCAGTCCAAACTACATAGGAAGACCCTGTCTCGATAAATGAATAAGAATGGTCATGGGCCTTTCCAATACATAATACATACATGCTTGGCCTGCTCTGCAATTTCAGCATGGCTCTTCTCCCACTTTGGGCCCCTGTTAGCCAGGTCAGCAGCCTGGGTTAAGCTAAGTCCCTCCAGAGGTACTGTGACACTATCTGGGGGGCCTGGAGGTCCATCCAGAGAAGAATCTTGAGCTATGTGCTGAGGAGAGATACCACCTGCCCCACTAGAGGCTGGGGAACTAGATGAGGCAGGGGACACAGGATTGCTGCCTGTCATGCCGTCCGACACCATCTAAAAAAGAGAAAAATGAAGAAAGTGAATGCTAGATTTTCACTGCATATTTTAAGTGTATTATTTTGTTCTGTTTTCAAAAGGAAAAAGTCTGAAATAAAATGTAAATCTCGGTTTTACAAACACCTAGAAAGAAGTTCTAACAAGGTGCTTATGATAGCAGAATCATACTTATAGCAGATGCTTGACTTGCAAAAGTTACATACTAACATTTACGCACTTTCTAAATTCAAGAACATTACTATACTACATTTCAAATTTAGTGATCCTTCCAGGGCCTCAATGACTTCACTCAATAAGCAATTCTTTGTCTCTCAACTTCCCAGCAAATATGGGAAATTGACCTATGCAATATATCTGAGCTGCCATCAAATTCATCAGACACCAGAAAAAAGCTCCTCAATAGGGCCAGGGATTTAGCTCAGTGGTTCTGCCTCCTGCCTCCCAAGTGGAAGAACCCGAGTTCAATCCCCGGTACAAAAAAAAAAAAGGGCCAGGGATTTCACTCAGTGGTTTTGCTGCCTGCTGTGCAAGCGCAAGGACTCGAGTTTGATCCCTGGTACCAAAAAAAAAGCCCCTCAATATATTCACTAGGGATGTGGGGTTGGAGATGAACATGGCTCCCAAATATGCACACATCACTTTACATAGTGAGTTCAAGGCCAGCCTGAACTATATAGTCAGACCCTGTCTTAAAAAACATAAAACAAGCCGGGTGTGGTGGCACATGCCTGTAATCCTAGCACTTGGGAGGCAGAAGCAGGAGGAACACTGTGAATTCAAAGCCAGCCTGATGGGCCGGGGATTTAGCTCAGTGGTTCCGGCACCTGCTTCAAAAGCACAAGGTCCTGAGTTCGATCCCCAGTACCAAAAGAAAAAAAAAGGAAAGAAAACAAAGCCAGCCTGAAATATATAGTGAGACTCTGCCTAAACAAAAAACAAAAACAGGGCGAGGGATTTAGCTCAGTGGTTCTGTCACCTGCCTCGAAAGAGCAAGGTCCTGAGTTCAATCCCCGGTACCAAAAAACAAAAAACATACAAACAAAAGAATCAAACCCATAAACTTCAAAAGCCTGCTGTATCCAAAGCTAAATCTATCCAGTTGCAAAAGCCAGGCTTTTCTCCTACCCTCCATGCTTACTTGGCTTACCCTCTGCCAGTTCCAAAACAAGTTAAACTAGTCTCAAAGCCTATATAATCTTAAAACCATATTGCACAAACACTTCGACCTTTTTCAAGAAAGAAGGAGCTTCTGTACTCTTGGAGATCAATAAATACTAAAGTCAAATCGAACTTGAGTATCCAACAGGTTTTACACTAGAGTCAAGTGCAGCTGAGCACCAAAGATGCTCCAGACTCAGCTACTCAGGTAGCTAGCACGTGGCACATTTCTTCTGCCTCAAACCCTGTATTCACAAAACAGAAGCAGAGAAGGAATCTTCCCCACTTTCAAACCTGTGTCTGTAGAATTGAGAGCTGAGGATGAACAGGGGAGGGGCTGCTCTGCATGGTCCCACTCCCAGGCTCCTCAGTGGATGCCTGAAGAATGACTGTGTCCTTATTACCACTGCTGCAGGCCAAGGGGCTGGCGTCCGGCTGCAGGGCATGCTGGGAGCTGGCCTCATTCTGGGCCACCGGCCACCGGGACCCGTCTTCCAGGGCCCGGGGCCCACCAGGGCGTCCCAGCCTCCGCTCAGGTCCACCAGCCTCTGGAGCACCTAAAGTAAAATAGAAAAGACAAAAATGAAGTTGAAGCTTTTTTGGGGGGGGGAGGGGTGAGATACAGTCTCCCTGTTTAATCCAGGCTGGGCTCAAACTCCCAGCAATCCTCCTGACTCAGCCTCCCAAGTGCTGGGACTACAGATGTGCACCACCATACCTGGCTAAAGAATTCTTAAAAAAAAAAATTAAATCAAATAAACATGTCAAGTAAATATTGTTTGATGTTTCTAAAATTCCCATCTCTGCTTATGAACCAGATACATTTCACACCATAAAAATGTTCACATAGTAGCCAGGCACCGTGGTACACACCTACAGTGCTGGCACTCGGGGAAGGCAAGGCAAGAGGGTGACAAAATCAAGTCCCACTTGGGCAACTCGGCCAGACTCTGTCTCAAAATAAGAAAAATAAAAATAAGTCAGGCATAGTGGCATACACAGCTCCTGGGAGGTTAAACCAGGAGAAACTGCCATGCGTTCAAGGTCCTCCTGAACTACATAAGGAAACCTTGCCTAAAAAAAGCCACAAGCAATAAAAATAAAAAAGAGCTGAGGATACAGCTCAATGGTAGAGCAGCTCTAGGTTCAATGCACCAGTAACTAAAAAAACCAGGGCTGGGATTTAGCTCAGTGGTTCCGCTGCCTGCTGCACAAGTGCAAGGACTCGAGTTCGATCCCCAGTACCAAAAAAAAAAAATACACCAAAAGTTGGGCCAGGGATGTAGCTCAGTGGCACTGTGCCTGCCTGGCAAGCACAAGTTCAATCCCCAGTACCAGGGGGGAAAAAAACTTTACTTACCCACAGCAGGCATAGTGGTGCACACCTGTAATCCCCAGCATTCAAGAGACTGAGAAAAAATTATCATAAGTTCAAGCCCAGCCTAGGCTACATGAGTTCAAGGGCAGCCAGTACTACATAGGAAGGCTTTAACAAAACCAAAGCTGGGCACTGCGGTGTATGCCTGCAAACTCAGCACTATGGGACACTGAGGCAGAAGGATCTCAAGTCTGAGCCAGCCTGGGAAACTTAGTAACGTAGTAACCCTGTCTCAAAATAAAAAATTTTAGAAGGGCTGGGAATGTAACTTCAGTGTGAATGCCCTAGGTTCAATCCCCAGTACAGGCAATCAATCAGTCAACCAAATATTAAAAGGCTAAACCTGTAGTTCAACCGTAGCACACTTACTTAGCATGAACTAAGCCCTAGGTTGGGGGGCCCCACAGAAAACACATCTGATCTAAATAGATTATATTCCAATACTACCTCTTTTTCTCCTGTCTCAGCCTCCCAAAGGGAATTACAATTGAATACAATTGTATGCGAAGGGGGCTGGGGATTTAGCTCAGTGGTTCTGCTGCCTGCCTTGCAAGTGCAAGGTCCCGAGTTCAACCCCCAGTACCAAAAAAACAAACCAAAAAAACCAAACAATTTTATGTGAAGGGATTACAATCGTGTGCCACAACATCCAGCTATGTCTACTTCTTTTCTTTGGTATGTCTACTTCTTAAGTTAGGAAATGAGGGCAGAGAGACTAAAAGATTTGAATAAGGTCACACAAAAAGGAAGTAGCAGAACTTAGAGCCAAGTTGTATCACACCAAAACCATAGAAAACTTGATTTTTTGTTTGGTTTTTTTTAAAGACAGTCTTGCTATGTAACCCAGGCTGGACTCGAACTTGCAGTAATCTTCCCACCTCAGCCTCCCGAGTGCTGGGATTACAGATATATATCACCATGTCCGGCCATAGAGAACCTGTTACTCTTCCTGGTCAAACGAAGGTGACCCTATCTTCCTCCATCCACAGCATCAAACCCTCCAAGAGAAAATCACATACAGATATTCCTATAAGGTTGTAGAACAGCTGAGCTGTTGAACAGCTCCAAGATGGAACTCTTCACTACTTAAAACAGCAAAGTTCAAAAAAAATCTGTCCAGTGATCCTAACTTTGCTTGATAGTCAAACCAAAAATCTGACTTAAACCCATACAGGGGCCGGGGATTTAGCTCAGTGGTGCCGGTGCCTGCTGCGCAAGCGCAAGGTCCTGAGTTCAATCCCTGGTACAAAAAAAAAAATCCTATACAGGCTGAGACTGGGTCAGTCACACACCATGTCTTGCTGCATACACAAAGGGATGACACTTCACTCTCACCTACAGGACATACAGAACTTCTGTTCATTAAAACATTTGTCACTGTGCTTTTTTTTGTGCTTTGTGTAAAATACTGTAACCATGGCTCCAAAGAAAGTTAGTGATACCCCTAGAAAAGCTAAGGAAAACTGTGAGAACCACTACAGAGTTAAAGAAATAAATCACTGGGCCGGTGATTTAGCTCAGTGGTTTTGCTGCCTACGCAAGCGCAAGGACCCAAGTTCAATCCCCAGTACCAAAAAAAAAAAAAAAAGAAATAAACCACTGCAAAATCTGTTAAGGTCCTGGAAAAATGAATTTATAAGTGTAATTTTTGGGCCTCAGAACCAATCATTTGGTTTCTCATTAATTCATATGGGAAAAGTATGTTCAGCTCTTGAACTTTTCAGAGTTCAAACACGAATTTAGAACAAACTGAGTTCAACAACCAAGGTATCACTGTAGCTCTTCAAGGCAAAACTCCACAAGTATTGACCTATAATTAGTCTCATTCTTATATTTTTGCCCACTAGCATCAGTACACAAAACGGCATCTGTACCCTCACCTGTGTGAGCTGAGACCACACCCCCTGTGAAAGTCTGCACTTCCACGGTGCCGCCGTAATGAGGGGAATCACACCTAAAATAGAAGGGGAGGAAACCAGCAGTGAGAAATCAACCCATATTTACCAACATCCATCAGAATCCATTATTTACTCCAGCTTTTTTGGTTGGTTGGTTGGTTTTTGGAGTCAAGATCTCATTACATAGTTCAAGCTGGCTTGAACTCACCATGGAGCCCAGGGCTTGAACTGGCATTCTTCCTGTCTCAGCCTCCCCATTGCTAGTATTACAGACATGCACCACTACACCTACCTTACTCCAGCTTTTTGAGACTTTAAACTATACCCAAATCAGTTCCCACAATAGTAGGAAAAACTCGTATTTCAGAAAAAATAAAAGCAAATCACCTCATGGCCAGCACTTGGGAGGCTGAGGCAGGAGGATTGCCATGAATTCGAGGGCAACCTGGGCTACATAGTGAGTTCAAGGACAGCCTGAACTACATAACTAGACTCTCAAAAAAAAAGCAAATCATGTTTTGTGACAGAATTCCACAAGAACATAAAATTCTGGCCCGGTTGGAACAGGAAAGAAAACGAACACAAAAGTTGAAAAAGCTTAAACATAAAGCCTCCACACAATGAAAGGCAAACAACAAAGCAGAAATAGCTGTCACAACTAGAAATTCACACACATGCTGCCTGTCCAGTTGGCTGCTTCCCTTTGAAGTGTGGAATCAACCGGAATAAGAACAGAAACCCCAAGAAAAGTAAACAAACATCCCGATCACAGGAAACTATACCCAAGATTCAGGGCAGGAGCGGGTAAAGCCTGTACCTGTGCCACCAGACACTTCCCTAAACCTGAGACATGCAGCAAGAGACTAAGGAGCAGTCAGATGGGAGGATGGCCATACAGGGAAGAACCACGCGCCGGAAACGGGCAGGGTTAACGGAGAGGGAGCCCGGAAGTGTTTCCGCAGTGTTTAAGGAAATTCCTTAACCGCCAAGCAGCCTTCGATTCTTCCACAAAATTTTCTGATTCTTTCTCCTTTGATTCTTCCTCCACAGAATCCCCAGGACCTGGGCTAGCCGACCTAAGAAGCCTGAACTCTTGACCTCGGGCTTTACTTCCCCGGCCCGGCCGAGCCCTCCCCGCGGACTGACCCAGCGTGACCCCTGACCTCCGCCCCAGTCGCCACCGGCCCACAAGCCCCGCCCCCGGGCTCCCGCCCCACCCAACGTGCGCGCCGGTGGGGGAGGGGCCGCGCGTGCGCGGCCAGGGCGGAGGGAGCCGGCAGCGCGCACGGCCCGGGGGCTCCCGCCAGAGCCCGAGCCCACGCACACGAGGGGTGCGGGACCGCGAAGGCCCCGGCCCATGCCCGCCCAGGGCCCGCCATCACCAGGCCACGAGAAGCTCGGAGAGGGTGGGCTCCTGTGGCAGGTCCGGGCCCGACTAGATGCGGTGGGCGCGCGCCACGACCCGTCCCACGCCCCCCTTCCCGCGCGCCCGGAGTGACTGGTGCAGTGGGCGGGCAGGAGCCCACCTGGGTCCGTTCTCTCAGGGCTCGCTGGCTCGGGCACGCGTGCGCAGAAGGGCGGGAGGGAGCAGTGCCGCGCTGGGCTCGGCGCCGGCCGGCTTCGGCCCCGTCTGTCTCTATGGGCGCGCGCCGACAGCCTCGCGCACCGGCCCCGGGGCCCCGGCTGGAGGTGCGCGCGCAGCACCCCGGGAAGGTGGGAGGGAGGCGGCGGAGGAAAGATGCGCGCGCAGCCCCCTGTCGGGGCGGGGGACTGTGAAACGTCCGCCATCTTATCTCCCTCTCCTTACCTGCGTCCTCGGGGGCGTGCGCACCACCACCCCTCCCGCCGAGGAGGGGGGAGGGCCCCCTCTTGGCCGCAGCCTTCACGGCCTTTAAATTCCCCTGGGGACCGCGGCTACTGCCACCGCCTTTCCTGCACTGCCTCCTCGGCACAGAGTCGCGGGCAGTGAGTTGGGAAGAAGGCAGACGCTATTCTCAGCAAGCTGCTGCCGCCGCCGCCACCGCTGCCGAGGCCTCCCCAAAATGGCCGCCGGCGCCTCGGCCGCCACCACCACCACCACCACCACCACCACAACCACCAGGGCTGGCTAACACTACCGCCGTCGCGGCCCGTCCTCTCGCGAGAGACAGTGAGGGGTCACGTGTCGGTGTAAGACGCTGGCGCGCGCGCGGAGCACACTGGGAGGCGTAGTTCGCCCTGCGTGCGGCCCGCGCTCCTGAGCCCTTTTAACCCTGGGTCTGAGGCTCGCTTGGGGTGAGCCTTGCCTGAGACTCGGACCACCGTCTTCCCACCCCGCTTTTTTAACAGATCCCCCACTTAGGGGAAGCCAGTTAGCCATGGAACCGGGGTCTTCTAATTTCCATGGCGCCGCGCCTTCCCGGCCAGCCCCGTTTTATGTGAGGACAGTTTCCCGGCGGCACCCAGCAGTTTATGCCGTCTGTTCGCAAACTTTCTAGGTTAAGAGCCCCTTGCAGAATCGGGAACCCCACCCCAGAGTAGAACAATGACCGCTACTTTCTACTGAGGCTATTTTGTGTCTTTATTACCTTTGAATCTTAACAATGCTCCAAACAGTTCTCCATCTTACAAACAAACGCTCATAACCAAGCCAGGAGGAGGTGCTCTGCCTAGGACACAGGGTTGTGAGACCCTGAAAGAGTTTTCATTCAGCTCCCCTTAGAACAACAGCTCAGTTGTGGGAAGAAGGGATTGTTGGTTCATTTTACAAATGAAGTCTTCGTTGAATGAAAAATGAAGCCAGGCTTCGGGACACTACCAGCACTCAGGAAGCTGGGGCAGGAAGATGGCTGTGAGTTCAAGGCCAGCCTGGACTACATACCGAGACCCTGTCTCAAAAAAAAGAAGAAGAAGAAAAGTGAGTGATGCTCATATTCTTTACACCCTTCCCCATCACCCTCAGAAGGGTGGAGGCCAGGCCAGAGTCTGACTGGGTGGGACCTAACCTTAACCTTATGCTACTAATCTCTTGCTATGCAATCCTGAGCAGTTCACTTCACCTCTTTGAGCTTCAGTCTCTTCATCTGTAAAGTGGGGACAGAGTTGCTGATGTAAAGTTGCTTCAAAAGCTCTAAAGAACCACCCAAGTGCAGAATATATTTGGGACATATCTTTTTCTTTTTCTTTGTTTTGGTACCGGGGATCGAACTTGGGACCTTGCACTTGCGAGGCATATCTTTTATTGTCTCAAACTTAATGATCTTAAGGTCAAGTTTAACCTTCGTGTGCTTTACAGTGTTTTTGTTTTAGCGGTACTAGGGATTATTTTTTATTTTTTTGTTGTTATTTTTTTTGGTACTGGGGATCAAACTCAAAACCATGCGCTCGGCAGGCAGGTGCCATACTGCTGAGCTGTACCCCCAGCCCAGTATTAGGGATTGAATCCAGGAGTGCTTTATCACTGAACCACATCCCCAGCCTTTATTTTTATTTATTTATTTTTTAATTTTTGAGACAAGGTGACCAAGTTTCCCAGGCTGGCCAGAAACTTGTGATCCTCTTGCCTCAGGCTCCCTAGTAACTGGGAGTAGAGACTTAACCAAGCCGCTATCACACCAACCACATTTACATAGTGTTGTGGTTTGTTGGGTCAGTGTCTCCCCCTGCCCCCCAGCATCAGGGATTGAACTCAGGGCTTTGCACTTGCCAGGCAGGTGCGGTGCCACTGAGCTACATCCCTGGTCCTACATAGTGTTTTAATGTTCTAGGTGTCATTGCTGCTTCCAGAAGGAGAATGAGGTGTCCAAGTCAAGGTCAGCTCCCACCATTCCCAGTCCTCTTGCACTGGGCAAACTCACACATTTGTCTCATCTGTCTGAGTTTTTTTTTTTTTGGTACTGGGGATCAAACTTGGGTCCTTGCTTGCAAGGCAGGCATGGTGCCACTGAGCTACATCCCGGCCATGAGGCCCTGAGTTTGATCCCCAGTAGTGCAAAAAAAATAACCTGGCATAGTGGCTCGTGCCAATAATCTTAGCAGTCAGGAGGCTGAGACAGAAGGATGGCTGCAAGTTCCAGGTCAACCTGGGCTAAATAGTGAGTTCAAGACCAATCTGAACTACATAGTGAGACCTTGTCTCAAAAAACAAGCCCAGTGTGACGGTAATCCCAACACACTCAGGAGGCTGAGGCAGGAGGATCGCAGGAGTTCGAGTCCAGCCTGAACTACATAGTTCAGGGCCAGCCAGTTAAACTAAATAGCAAGATGGTCTCAAAATACAAAAAAAGCAACAAAAAAGAATTCAAGGCCCATATGGGCTTCATAGTGAGACCCTATCTTTAAAAAAATTAGGCACGAGGGGCTGGAAATGTAGGTCAGTGGCACCATGACTACCTTGAAAGTGTAAGGTCCTGAGTTCGATCCCTGGTAGCAGAAAAAAAAAAATGTTTTTAAAAAATTAGGCATGGGGCCTGGGATTTAGCTTAGTGGTTCCAGCGCTGGCCTGGCAAGCACAAGGCTCCGAGTTTGATCCCCAGTACCAAAAAAAAAAAAAAAAAATTAGGCATAAAGGTAGGTATTCCAGGCAGATGGCACAGCCTCAACAATGTTGGGTGGAGTGGCAAATAGATCCAGTATTTTCTTTTCTTTTTTCTTTTTTTAATTTTTGGTACCGGGAATCGAACTCGGGTCCTTGCGCTTGAGCAGCAGGCAGCAAAACCACTGAGCTAAATCCCCGGCCCGCTTTGCTTTTTTACCTGGCTATGTAGTCCACGCCAGCCTTGAACTCACTGTGTAGCCCAGGCTGCTCTAAAATTTGCACCTTTCCTGCCTCAGCCTCAGAGTGCTGGGATCACAAGCTTGTGCTACCACGCCCCAGTCTGCACAGGCTGCATGTGGGCTGTTCTTTCAGAAGCGATGGGGAGACACCAAGCTGCTGAGGAGAGGGGGCGTGATTCTGAAGAAGAGTGGTCTAACAGGAAACTTGGGATGGCTGCAAGGACGGCTGAAACGCTGGAGACCGGGAAGGGGAGGAGCAGCACCCAGGTGCAGTGGGGGCCACAGCCAGAAGGTGGCAGTGGAGATGGAGAGAGAAACTACAGAGGAAGAATTAGCACAACTTGGCTGACCCTAGAGGGTTGGCTGCCTGTGAAGATGCCCCTCTCCACAGCCCTTCAGTCACCTCTGTGAGGCCAGTGGTTCCCAGGTTCCTCCTCCCTTCCTGCTCGCTCCTTCTCAGCCTTACAGGGGACTCGCCCCAGACACTTCTGTCATTTGTTGGGGTGACTAAGGATTCTTTCAACTGTCCTCTCATATCCGACGTGTTCTGTAGGACAAAGCGATGTTCGGGTTCTGGGTGAGGTGAGCAAGTCAGGCTGTACCCAAAACCATCTGCATATGAGCATTTCTCGTATTTGCCTAGAAAGATCCCGGAAGGGCCTAAAAAGACCTCGCAGCCTCCAGTAACTTATTATCCCCATGCATTCTGATTATCATCTTTCAAGCCAATGACTCCCAAGGACTGTCCCCGGCTCAGAACATGGGTTCCCCTCTAAGTCCCATATTTTGCCTGCAGGAACCCCCCCCCCCAGGAACCTTGAATTCGCAGGTCCAGATGAAAACTCGGGATCTGAAACATAACATCTGTTCCTCTGACCCACTTCTGAGGAGATGGCATCACCATAGCCAGAAATGGGTGTCTGTGGTCCCCATCCAGGCAAGTGTGTGTGTGTGTGTGTGCACGCGCGTGCATGTGTGGGTGTGTGGCACTGAAGAGATCTAGGGGACCCAGAGCTTCACATCTTAAATATTTCTCCCTTCTATCCATTTCTTTCCAGCTCCATCAACATCCACCCTAAGCCCTTGATGATTTGTAATCAGTGACAGTCCCAAGAACCAGCTGGTCAGTCGGGCTTTTTAGCTCCCTCCCCTCTACTGTTCTGTCTCACAGCCTCCCTGCCCTCTTCTTTGGTATGCACAATGGACATTTTCTCAGTCCCTCTTAGGTAAAGTGACGTGCAAATAAAACTTCTGCTCCCTTACTTTTCCTCTTTCTTTCTTCCTGTCCTTTTTCTTCTTCCATCTCCTTCCTTCCTTCCTTTCCTCCCTCCTTGTTTGCTTGCTTGATAGGGTCTCACTGTGTAGGCCAGGCTGACCTTGAAGTCCTGAGCCTCCTTCCTCAAGGATGCTGAGGTCACAGGCAGTGGCCACCACGCGGGGCTCAGACACCTGCTTCCAGTCCTCTGGCAGGTAACCTTTCTGGGTTCACGGCAGTGTCCCCTGGCCTCCCACTAATCGCCCTGTGGCCAGTACCTCCCACCCACCAAAGTCCTAGTTCCTGTGGGTTTCCATTCCAACGTGAGAAACAGCAGAAGCTGGAGAGTCTAACATCCAACACTGGGGCAGAGGGAGGCTCCTGGCGTCAGAGCTGGGGAGAGGAGTTTGGAGGTGTCATTGAAGTTCTCCATACGGCAACCAGGGAAAGAAATTTTTTCTAACTTCAAGTGTGGGTGTCACTCTTAGGTCCTTTCTGGAATCACAGGAAACCCCAAGACCCCCAGTTCCCCACATGGTAAACCACTGGACTATTCTGTGACCTGTTCCTCCACAGCTTTCTCCACCTGAGCCCCCTCACATCCCTTCCTCCATCCCCCACTTAGACCTCGCACCTCCTCAGGGTGGGTGTGAGTTCCTGGAGCCTTCTCAGCCTGCAGGTACAACGGATTGAGACAAGCTGTGTCTTCTGCTCCTCAGCACGGTAACCCGGGGAAAGGTCTCCCCAGTTCACACCTGTCTGGTTTGTGTTAGTGGAGGTGTCTGCACTGATCATCTGGGCAGTGCCGGGCACGTGGGAAATACCAGCTGCTGGGTCCTGGTTGAGGGTGCGTGTGTGCATGACAGCAGTAACCCCGTGCTAAGTTCACCCAAAAAGCTAATTCAGCAGGATGTGGAGGCACACGCTGGTAATCCCAGCACCCTGGGAGACTGAGGCCAGAGGATTTCAACTCAAATCCATGCTATACAACGTAGCACTTTTCAAAACAAAGAACATAAAGACTTGGAGATGTAGCTCAGTTCAAAGGCCTGCCCTGGGTTCATTTCCCAGTACTAAATCTAATAATAATAACAATAACAACAACAAATACTAAGCACTAACCTGTGTTTTTACACAAATGAATTCAGTTCTCACAAAAACCCTAGTAAATACATTATCACCCTACTTTTGCAGGGTAAGAAGGGTGGCTAAGTAAAGTGTCCCAAGTTACACAGCGGGAAAGAAACAGAGCAGGAACTTGAACCTAGGAAGACAGATTTGTGCTCCTAACTACTGTGCCTAACATACCCAGGTCTAACTGGGTGTGATGGCACAGTCATGCAATGCCAGTGGTTTGAGAGGCTAAAGCATGAGAATCACAAATTTGAGGTTGGCATAGGCAACTTAGTGAGTACTTGCTAAAAAAAATTTTAAAAGGTCTGGAGATGGGCTGGATGTGTGGCTCACAGTTGTAATCCCAGCATTCAGGAGGCTGAGGGAGGAGGATTGCCACAAGTTCAGGGCCAGGCTAGACTACATAGTGAGTTCAAGGCCAGCCTGGACTACATAGCAAGACCTTGTCTCAAAAAAAGCAAAACAAAATTTTTCATGAATCACATTTGTACAATCAAAAAAAGTACAATTATTTCCAGGGGATTTTTTTGGTACCGGGGATCAAACTCAGGACCTTCTGCTTGTGAGGCAGGTGGTAGAACCACTGAGCTAAATCTCAGGCCCTATTTCCAGTTTTAGAAACAAATGATCCCATAGGTATGTAGTTAGCACTGACATCATGTATGATGGCCAGATGTAGTGGTGCGCACCTGTAATGCCAGCACTGTGGAAGACTGAGGCAGGAGGATTGCAAGTTGGACTCCAGCCTGGGCAACTTAGTGACTTACTTAGCAGGGTCTCCAAATAAAAAATAAGAAAGGGGCCTGGGGATTAGGCTCAGTGGCACTGTGCCTGCCTTGCAAGCACAAGGTCCTGAGTTCAATCCCCAGTACCAAAAAAAAAAAAAAAGGGCTGTGGATGTAGCACAGTGCAAAGACTCTGGGTTTAATTTCCAGCACACCCACAAAAATTATAATACAATTCCATTTTGTATTAAAAAAAATCTAGGGCCGGGGATTTAGCTCAGTGGTTCAGGCGCCTGCCTCCCAAGTGCAAGGTCCCAAGTTTGATCCCCAGTACCAAAAAATAAAATAAAATAAATCTAAGGGCCGGGGATTTATCTCAGTGATTTTGCCACCTGCTGCACAAGCACAAGGACCCAAGTTCAATCCCCAGTACCAAAAAAAAATTAAAATTAAAATTTAAAAAATTTAAAAAAAAATCTAAACAAAAGATCAAAAAGTGTGGAAAAAATATACCCTAAACCAGTGATGGTGAACCTTTTAGAGCTTTCAGTCATAACAAACATCCCACTGTGGGACATGTGCCATAAGTTCGCCACCACAGCCCCAAATTGGTAAATGTGACTGTCTTATTAAAGATGAAAAAAATGAGCCAGGTGTGGTGGTGCATACCTGTAATCCCAGCACTCAGGAGACTGAGGCAGGAGGATCGCTGTGAGTTTGGGGCCAGCCTGAATGCATAGTGAGACTCTGTCTCAAAAACCAAAGCAAACAAAAGATGAAAAAAATAAAAAAGGTTTTTCCTTTATATTCTTCTATATTTAAAAATATTTTTTCAGTTACTTCATATTGCTTCTTTTAATTTATGGACTATTAAAATATTTTTTTTTCTCTTTTTTTGGTACCAGGGATCGAACTTGGGACCTTGTGCTTGCAAGGCAGGCGCCAGAACCACTGAGCTAAATCCCCAGCCCAAAGAGTAGGTACTTTTTAAGATTTCCATAGACACTAAATATTGCTTCCCAAAGAACATGTACCCATCTCTAACGCAGCCACTAGAATATGAAGATTGTGCCGGGCGTGGTGGCACACCTGTAATCCTACCACTCAGGAGGCTGAGGCAGGAGGATCACCAGGAGATCAAGGCCAGCCTGGACTACATAGGGAAATCCTGTCACAGCCAAACAGACAAAAATATGAAGATTGTTCCTCTGTCATGAATACCACCAATCAACAAGCTCTGGGGATTGAATCGGGATTTACACCCACTAGGCCAGCACTCTGCCACAAAGACTCATCCCCAGCCCTTCCCTCCTGCTTGTTTCCTTGATTCATTGACCTTCATTGATCTTTGGAGGCCTTTAGACTTTTTTTTTGTTACTGGGCATCAAACTCAGGACCTTGTGCTTGCCAGTCAGGGGGTGGAACCACTGAGCTAAATCGCTGGCCCTTGATATATATTTTTTAATTATATGTAATAGTAATGTCTCTTCCAATTTGTGACTTAAAATTTTATCCATTTATTTATTTTTCAGTACTGAGAATTGAGCCTAGAGCCTTTGCACAGAGCTATGTCGTTGCCCGCCCCCGCCCCCCCCCGTCCCCCCGAGACAAGGTCCCACTATGTAGCTCACCTTGAACTCACTATGCAGCCCAGGCTGGCCTCAAACTCACTCAGAGATCCTCCTGCCTCAGCCTCCTGAGTGCTCGGATTACAGATGTGTGTGACTTCTCTTGGTTGTAGTTTTGATTTGCATTTCCCTTGAAAATTTTATTTAATCAGTCTCCTATTTTGGACTGTTGAGTCCTTCCCATTCTCTAGCCCTAAAACTAAGGTTTTAGTGGCGACCTTCGTAGTGAATGTCTTCACACACGGAAATCCTGTTTGTGCCTGAAGCGTCGCCATGGTTCTCGGCAGCGCCTGCCCCGCGCCTGAGACGGCTGGAGAGTTCTGCTTCCCCCGTCCCTCCAATCTTCCCCTGGAAACCCACGGTGCCACTGTGATCCCCAGCTTTAGGCCTCTGAGTCTAAAGGACTTTGAGTCACTCGTCACGGATTAGGGTGCGGCGGGGAGGATGGGGTGAGATACACTGATCGTGTCAGGTGACGTCGTCCGTCCCTGTTACCCCTGCGCTAACCCGCACCCTAGAGCGCCTAACATTTTCTTTTAACATTTCATTTTTTTAGTTTGAAAGTGTTATTAGTACATGTTTGCAATACATAATGACTGTGTTCGCTGTGAGGCCCTGCGCATGGCCACGAGCATCTTTTGAAGACCTCCTCTGCCCGGCCCGGCGGCCGCGCGGGATCTGACAGGGTCTGGCAGTTTGGTTTGGTTTGCGTCGGGGATGGAACTCCGCACCCAACCCGGGGCTGCGGCCCAGGTCCTGGATGTCAGCTGACAACGTGGAGCTGGGTGCGAGTGCGGCGCTCACCCCCATTCACCGGTTTCTCCCTTTCCGAAGTTCTCGGGGTCTCGGGCGTCGGTGGGGCAGTGCGCTTCTGATCGCCGCCCAGGGAGGCCTTTTTCGTCTGCACGTCTGTCTGTCGGCGAAGTCTGTGGCCTGGTCCCTTTGACGGCGACGTGACCAGCTTTACACCAGAGCCAGCAGCCCAGGCCCCCACTCTGCCCATCGTGAATCTTTTCACCAAATTTAGGGGAGTGCTTTTCACCTTTGTGCCTCAGATGCTCGCGCATAAAATAGATTCTCTCTTTGTTCTCGGTATCCGGGATCGAACTCGGGACCTTTTGCTTTCAAGGCAGGCGGCGGCATCATCACTGAGCTAAATCCCTGGCCCTCTCATGGAATTGCTTTCTTTTCTTTTTCCTTGGTTCTCTTTTCGGGGGGGTGTGCGTGTGTTCCCGTGCGTTGGGGTTGAACCCAGGGCCTTGCACATCCCAAGTGTGTGCTGGTGCTGCACTGCTGAGCCATACCAACACTGAGCATATTTACATATTTGGTTTTTTAAAATTTTTTTTATTTTTATTTTTTTTTCGGTACTGGGGATCAAACTCAGGACCCTGAGCTTTTGAGGCCAGCACCAGAACCACTGAGCTAAATCCCCAGCCCTTGTTTTTATTTTTGAGACAGGGTTTCACTATGCTGCCCAAGCAAGCTGTTCTCAAATTCATGGGCTCAAAAAAATCCTTCTGTCTCAGCGCCCCAAGTGTAGCTTTCTAGTACGATTGGTAGCAAATTATACTATATACAAAGTTTTGGGTTCTTCCTTTAACTTCTGGGGATTTAAGGGAGGCCGTGCTGGGGATTGATTCCAGCACCTCTCACGTGCTAGGCTAGTCCTACACACTTTGTTGCTTTGAGACAGGGTCTGGCTGTGTGGTTTAGGCAGATCTTGAACTCAATGTGTAGTCCAGGCTGCCCTCAGACTCACTGCAATCCTTCTGCCTCAGCCTCCCAAATGCGAAGATTACAGGAGTGCCCCACTACCCCTGGGCCAGCCCAGTGATGTTTACCCCACTGATGATTGTACTAGTTTATTCAGTAGATCTCTGCGGATATATTTTGTTTAATTCTAGTCTTCCTGCTATGACACAAAGGTTTTTGGGCAGTAGTCTTTTCTTTTTTTTTTTCAGTACCGGGGATTGCACTCAAGGCCTTGTGTTTTCGAGGCAGGCACATGCCATTGAGCTAAATGCTGCTGTGGCTGCCGCTTCTTCCTCTCCTCTTTCCTCTCCTTCATCTTCTCTTTCTTCATTATTATTACTATTATCACTTGGACTGGGGATTGTTTGCTTTTGGTACTGGGGATAGAACTCGGGTCCTTGCACTTGAGAGGCAGGCAGTGGAACCACTGAGCTAAATCTCCAGCCCTGGACTGGGGATTGAACCCAGGCTTCACACTGAGCTACCTCTACAGCCCATTTATATTTTTTAATTTTGAGACAGGGTCTCACTAAGAGCCCAAGTTGCCCAATCTTGGCTGGAACTTGAAATCCTCTTCCCTCAGCCTCCCAGAGTTCTGGGTTTGTTTGTTTATTATTTATTTATTGGCTCTGGGAATGAAACCCGGGCCTTGCACATGCTAGGCTAGCACTCTACCACTGAGCTACACACTCAGCTTGTCTTCTCTTTCTAAACTTTAATGTCCCAGAAAAGATTATCTTTGTCTTTTTCTCAATATAAAAAATATTCCTTAGCTGGGCATGGTGGTGCACTGTAATCCCAACACTAGGGAGGCTGAGGCGGAACGATCTTGCCACGTGTTTGAGGCTAGCCTGGGCTACACAGTGAATTCAAGGCCACCTGAACTACATAGCAAGACCCTGTATCAAAAAACAAAAAAATATTTCTTTTCAAAAGCTGAGGATGTAGGTCGGTGGTAGAGTGCTTGCCTGGCATGCATAACACCATGGTTTAGTCCTCAAAACTATAGAAAAAAAAGTTGTTTTTTCTTGCCTTGTTTTTTTTTTTTTTTGGTACCAGGGATCAAACTCGGGTCCTTGCGCTTGCAAGGCAGGGGCCGGAACCACTGAGCTAAATCCCCAGCCCTTCTTGCCTTGTTTTTTGAGACAGGGTCTCCCTAAGTAGTTGAACTCAGGCTGGCCTCAGGTGATCCCCCTGCATCAGCCTCCCATCTTTGTGCCTTAAGCAGAGGTGGGGATCAAACCCAGGGCACATGCTGAGCACTCTACTTCTGAGCCAGGCCCGCCACAGTTTATTCACTGCCGTGTTACTGAGGCAGAGCCTGATGTGCAGCAGGAGACTGATAAATATTTGTGGATGGACTACCTGAGGGAGTAGCTTTTACTGGGGCCAAAACACAGGCTGTAAAGACTCTGGTTTTGTGTTTTGTTTTGTTTTTTTTTGGTACCGGGGATCAAACTTGGGACCTTGCGCTTTTGAGGCAGGTGGCGGAATCACTGAGCTAAATCCCCAGGCCCAAGACTCTGAAGACCAGGGTGGCAGAGCATGTGCAGACCTGACACCTTCGGAGACAGTTCTCAGAAAATGAAAACAGAACCAGTTTTTTCATTCTAGTTTGTTTCATGCAGTTTAAAGTGAAAGTTAAGACATACAAATCACAGAAGCTTTCCTCTCTTTCCTTCTTTCTTCCTTTCTGTTTTATTTATTTTTTTGAGACAGGGTCTTGCTATGCAGCCCAGGCTGGCCTTGAACTCGGCAATCCTCCTGCCTGAGCATGTGTGTGGCACCATGCCCCGCTATACCATTTTCTTTTTTCTTTCCTTTTTTTGGGGTACAGGGTATCAAACTCAGGGCCTCAGGCTTGCCAGCCAGGCCCTGTGCCACTGAGCTACATCCCCAGCCCTATACATTTTCAACTAGAGTATTTGGCAGCAACCAAAAGCTTTTTCCTTCAAAGCTTTTTCCTGGCGAGTGGACCTGGCGAACGTGTGCAGCACGTGCTCACAGCGCACACCACATTCTAGGCCAGGGCTCTACCACTGAGCTCTGTTCCAGCCCAGCACCTGAATCCTGAAAGCATATCCTCTGGCTGTGCAAATCTGTGTGTAGGAATTCATGGTGCAGATGTATTTGCTCAAGAGTACAGATATGTGGGTATTTGCTCATGTTGTTTTAGTAGAAGACTAGAAAGAATGGAAATGTCTATGGGCAGAGATGTCTTAAATATGTATATGTTGGCATTGTCTTACAATGGAATACTATGCAAATGATAAAGAAGAAGGTAGAGCTGGCTGCGGTGGTGCCTGTCAGTAATCCTAGCACTCTGAGAGGCCAAGGTAGGAGGTTTGCAAGCTTGAGCCTAACCTGGGCAATTTAGCAAAACCCTGCCTCAAAATAAAAAAGAAAGTGCTGGGGCTGTATCTCAGTGAAAAGGCTTTGTTGTGTAGGGGGTAGACCTCTTCTGTGTGCTGAGGAGGAACAGTCCCAGGACACAGAACCTTGTGTACTCTATGTAAACGTTTGTAATTCTCCAGGAGAAACAAAAAAGAAATGAACAGGTGTCTCTGGGGAGGTAAAGTTCACCAGCGAGGGAAAGAAACTTTGTCAGTTGTTTTTTTGTTTTTTTTTTAATGTTACATTAGTAGCAGGTAGTGGCTGCAAGAAATTCCAAAGACACAAAAGGATGAACAGGACAAAGTAGGTTTCAGTGCTAGAAACACCTCTCCCCTAGGGATGGAGCTATGTCAAGGGATTTAGATGCCAATATAAAACTGGAACAATTTAGCCAGGGGCAGACGTCTGGGTTCCTAATCCCAGCATTCTGGGTGACTGAGGCCACAGAAATGCATGTTGGACCAGCCTGGGCAATTTAGCAAGACTTCTTTTCTCCATCCTCTGGAAAAGGGGTGGGGGCAGGGATCCGAGGGGACGTAACTCAGTGAGAAGGCCCCCTGGGTGTGGTGGTTCCTAATTCCAACATTCAAGAGGCTGAGGCAGGAGGATCACCTCAAGTGCATAGCGAGATCCTGTCTCAAAAAGCAAACAAAAACAAAACCAAAAAATTGTGGACCAGTACTCTTCCAAACTGTCAAGATGGGACTGAGGATGCAGCTTAATAGTAGAATACTTGCCTGGCATGCTTGAGGCCCTAGGTAAGATTCCCAACTACACACACACACACACACACACACACAAACTCTCTCCTAGCTCGGCATGGAGGTGCAACGCCTGTACTCCCAGCACTCAGGAGGCTGAGGCAGGAGCATCGCCATGAGTTCAAGGCCAGCCTGGGCTACACAGGGAGACCCCGTCTCAAAAAACCATAAAGAATTCTCCCCTAAGCCTATCAAGATCCTCAAAACAAGGGTTGGGGATTTAGCTCAGTGGTTCCGGCACCTGCCTCACAAGTCCAAGGTCCCAAGTTTGATTCCTGGTACCAAAAAAAAAGATCCTCAAAACAAGGAAAGTCAGGAAATCTGGGAAATAATCTCAAGAGGCTCCTAAGGAGAGGAGACTCAGTATAATGCAATAATCCTGGCAGTTCCAGAACCAAGGACATCGGGTGAACACTAAGGGGTGAGTGAGTGGACTTTGGCTAATGACAACATTGTTCCAGTTGAGCATTTTAACAGTTGTGCCACACAATGTTAGGTGGCTGGGTACAGTGTAAATGGGAACTCTGTACTATCTAAAAAGTATTTTTTTCCCTCAGTGCTGGAGATCAAACCCAGGGCCACCTGCATTTTAGGCAAGTGCTCTATCATGAGTTACAAAACAGTTATTATTTATTTGTTTGTTTGAGATAGGGTCTCATTATGTAGCCCAGACTGGCCTCAAACCACAGATCCTCCTGCCTCAACCTCCCAAGTGCTAGGGTTACAGATGTGCTCAACCACGCCCAGGTCTAAAAGTTTGGTTTATTATTATTTTGGGGGATGGGGTTGAGACAGAGTCTTGCTCTGTAGTTCAGGCTGGCCTTGAACTCACTATGTAGCCAGGCTGTCCTCAGACTCATAGTGAGCCTCCTAACTCAGCCTCCCAAGTCCTGGGATTACAAGCGTGTGTCACCATGCCCAGCGGGAGTTTGTGTTTTTTTTTGGTACGGGATGGAAGTTCTCTTACAGAATTCTTCGGTAATGCTGGGGAAGCTGCTGACACTTTGCACACACTGCTGGAAGGAATGCGAGGTGCTGCAGCCACTGTGGAACCGAGCCTGGCAGTTGTTACAGGATGCAGCAGTTTCACCCCTGGGTCTGTACTCAAGAGAACTGAAAACACGTTCATACAAAAAGTGTACACGAAGGGCTGGGGATGTACCTCAGTGGCACCGCCCCTGCCTCGAAAAGTGCAAGGTCCTGAGTTCGATCCCCAGTACCAGGGGAAAAAAAGTACACTATGTATCATATTCATGACATTGTCATTTGTTGTACTGGGGATTGAACACAGGGCCTTTATATATCAGGCAAACAGGCCACCACTGAGCTACATTTCCAGCCCTTTTTATTTATTCATTTTTGTGCCATACAGGACATTGAGCCCAGGGTCTTCACACTGAGCTACATTCCTAGCTCTTTTTATTTTTAAATTCAATTAATTAATTAGTCAATCTGGTTTTTGATACAGGGTCTCATTATGTAGTTCAGCTAGCCTTGAACTCACTGTGTAGCCCAGGCTGGCCTCTTGGTGATCCTCCTGCCTCAGGCTCCCCAGTGCTGGGATCACAGGCATGTGCTACCATGCCCAGCTGGGCTTTTTTTTTTTTTGAGACAGGATCTTGTAAAGTTACTGATTGGCCCAGGCTGAGTTTGAACTTGCAATCCTGCTGCCTCAGCCTCACAAGTAACTGGTAAGGCTACAGTACAAGGTGTATGCTATACTTTGTTTTTAAAGCCAGGAGCTATGCTGTGTGCTTTGTAATACAACCATTCTGGCATGCAGAGGCAGGAGGACAAATTCAAGTCCTGCCCGTGCAATTTAACAACTTAGCAAGACCTTGTCTCAAAAAATAAAAAGGGCTGGGCCGGGGATTAAGCTTAGTGGTTCTGTTGCCTGCCTTGCAAGAGCAAGGACCCGAGTTCGATCTCCAGTACCAAAAAATAAAATAAAATAAAATAAAAATAAAAGGCTGGAGATGTAGCTCAGTGCTAAGTGGCCCTGGGTTTGACCAGCAGGACCACAAAAATTATTTTGAGTAGGGTCTAAGTTGCCCAGACTGGCCTCAAACTTGCAGTTCTCCTGCCTCATCCTCCTGAGTAACTGGAATTACTGGTGGGTGTTACTATACCCAGCTGTAGCAGCATTATTTATAATAACCTACCATAAGTGTTTATAATTGAGGAATAAACAAAATGTGATATATCCACATAATGGAGTATTATTTGGCAATAAAAACAAGAGGAGAAAGGAACCCTTCTCCACTGTTGGTGGGAGCGCAGACTGGTGCAACCACTGTGGAAGTCAGTATGGAGATACCTCAAAGAACTAGGGCTAGAGGTCCCATTTGACCCAGCTATCCCCCTGCTGGTTATCTTCCCCAAAGAATTAGAATCATAGCACAGTGATATATGTGCACCCATGTTCATAGAGGCACAGTTTTTTTTTTTTCTTTTTTTGGTACCAGGGATTGAACTCGGGACCTTGCGCTTGTGAGGCAGGTGCTGGAACCACTGAGCTAAACCCCCGGCCCAATAGTGGCACAGTTTGTAATAGCTAAAGCTTGGAAACAGCCCAAGTGCCCATCAACTGGAAACTGGATAAAGAAGATGTGGGTTTTTTATAAAATGGAGTACTACTCAGCCATAAAGAACGAGAAACTAGAGACATTTATAGCTAAATGGATGCATATAGAGGCCATACTCTTTTTTTTTTTTCTTTTTGGTACCGGGGATCAGACTTGGGTGCTTGTGCTTGCAAGGCAGGCAGTGGAACCACTGAGCTAAATCCCCGGCCCCAAGGCCACACTCTTAAGTGAAATAAATAGGACACAATTGTGTAAATACCAAATAGTTTCTCTGGTGTGAGAAACTGAAAGTGTAAATAAGGATTAAAATGATTAAAATGAGTAATTGATAATTTGAAATAGGAAGAAAAGGTCCAAAGGTGTAGGGGTGGTGGGAGGGGAAGGGGAAAGGAAAGAAGGGAAAGAAAAAATGATGAGAAAAGGGAAAAATGGAAACAAAGTCTTTGTAAATAGGGAAGGGCACACAGGGAATGGGGGAAAAAAAAGAACCAAGATAGTCATGTACAGTACAAACACCCAATGATAAATGTAAATGTATACCTGAAATGTACCAATAAAAGAACTTAAGCAAAAAACAAACAAACAAAAATAAACAAGTTAAGCTACAATGTGGGTGAAACTTGAAACCATAGTGCCAAGAAACCGGTTATATTTTCTTTTTTTTTTTTTTTTGGTACTGGGGATCGAACTTGGGTCCTTCTGCTTGCAAGGCAGGTGGCAGCACCACTGAGCTCAATCCAAGAAACTGGTTATAAAAGACTGGGTGGATCCAGGCATAGTGGCACATGGTGACAGTCCCAGCACTGGGGAGGCTGAGATAGGATCACTGGGCCACATAATGAGTTAAAGGCCAGTCTGAACTTTATAGCAAGATTCTGTCTCAAAAAACCAAAACCAAAACACAACTGGGTGAATTATATGGAATGGTATGTGAATCATATCTCAATTAAGTTGGTTTGTTTTTTTTTTTTTGGTACCGGGGATCAAACTCGGGTCCTTGCGCTTGCGAGGCAGGCGGCAGAACCACTGAGCTAAATCCCCGGCCCTCAATTAAGTTGTTTTTAAAACTATTTCACAAATTTAAAACAATCTATAGAACAGGGCTGGGGATTTAGCTCAGTGGTTTCGTCACCTGCTGCACAAGCAAAAGGACCCGAGTTTGATCCCTGGTACCCACCCCCTAAAAAAAATCTATAGGACAGAAACAAAATACACTGCTTGACACTACCCGGCTCCCAGGCTGCACTTGTTCCAACCAAAGTAATGCACTTCCTAACAGCAAGGTCACTGGTACAGGCTGTGGGCTTCACCTTCCTAAGAGCTGACATCCTCTCTGCACTGCCTGAGGAGTCGCTCTGAGTGAGGACCGGAGGTCAAGGGGGTCTTGGCAGCTGAGAGGACAGACAGACCAGGCAGCCCTTGGGTCTCCTCCCCTAACCTCTTCAGTTTTTATCCAGCCTATGTTGTTGGTCTTCTCACGGCAGAATGGAAATCCCAGACAGCTGGGGTGTGATTTGCTCACTTCTGTTATCCCCAGCCACCTCAGAAAGGCTGAGAGAGTAAAAGGTAGCGGCCGGGTGTGGTGGCACCCACCTGTAATCCCAGCGCTTGGCAGGCTGAAGCAGGAGGATCACTGTAAATTCCAGGCCAGCCTGAGCTATGTAGGGAGATCCTGCCTCAAAAAAAAAAAAGAATAAAAGGTAGAGCCAGGCGTGGTGGTGCACACCTTCGATCCCAGGGCTCTGCCAAGGCAGGCTACACGTCCAAGTGCAGCCTGGCCAATTTAGCAAATTAGCAAGACCTTGACTCAAAATTTAAAAAATAAAAAGGGTTGGGCCAGGGATTTAGCTCAGTGGTGCCACTGCCGGACTCACAAGCCCAAGGTCCCGAGTTCAATCCCTGGTACCAAAAATAAAAATTAGGGCCGGGGATTTAGCTCAGTGGTTTCACCGCCTGCTGCGCAAGCGCAAGGACCTGAGTTCGATCCCTGGTACCAACCCCCCCCCCCAAAATTAAATGAATGAATAAAATAAATAAAAAAGGCTGGTGATGTAGCTCAGTGCTAAAGCCTTCGGTTCAGTCTGCAGTACAGCCACCCCTTCCCAAAGGGCAACTCAAGCCGGTAAGGAGAGCAGGTTGACTGGGGAAACGGGAGATGGGAGGGAGCAGACAGCAGACTGGGCACCCCAGCTGGGTACACCGGCATCCGGGAGGACGTGCACACACAGATGTATGGGCGCTGGCGTGCAGGGCCACACTCGCGACCGCAGCCTGTTGCAAGGGGACGGACGGGCGCTAGCAGTCTGGAAGGACTGTGGCCATCTCAACTTGGGCCAGCGGCTGTTTTCAGAAGTTGCAAACCAAAACTCGCACGCGAAGTCTTGCCTGGTCACTGTTCCTGACTTAGGTTTTGTAGAACTCCAGGCCCCAGCCTTCCCTAGAAGTCTGGGGTATGTGTGGTGGTGGCAATGAATGTTGGCTCTTTACCAAAGCAAAGCTCTGGCTGGAACAAGCCGGGCTAGTTCTGGGGGCCCAGGAGAGCCAGTTCTAGTAGGTGGGTTTAGTAGTCACTGATTATTTTCCCCCTTTGCTGTACCAGGCTTCCTCACACTGTACCATGTTCTTATATTTAGTATATGTGCTGCCAAAGCAAGCACCATGTACTTGTATTTAAACTGTATGTTGAGTCATAGTGACCCTGGATTACTTAGCAAAAACCAGCAAGTCTGCAAAAATCACCATGTTCTCCTACAAAACCTCATGAATACACTGCATGTGCAAGCAACCCTTGGAGAGGAACCTAACAGCAGAGCAAGGCCACGGACAGTGGCTGCCTGTGGGAAGGGTTGGGTTGGAGCTGGCTGGCAGGTGACGGGGAAATCTGGTGCTTCTCTCAGGCTGTAGAAAAGCAGCATAAAAGCTTCCAGGCCAACATGGAGCAGCTCACCAAGAGCAGCAGCTCAGCCCCCAGCCCTGCGGGAAGGGACCCTCCCCAGGCCGTGGCCCTGGAGGTCCTCACCCCCTCACCCCCTCGCCCCAGGCCCAGCCCAACCGCCGGCGACCCACAGACTGAGAGCGCCAGAGGGCCTCATTGTAACACTCATTTTTATATAAATATCCGCAAGTCATGTTACAGAATAAGCCCCACCGGGGGAAAAAGTCAACGTTAGGGTTTTGTTAACTGAGCCCTGCCTTCCAGACGGGCCCCACTCTGGAGACACCTGCTGCTTTGGGAGGCTGGGGCTGCCTCGCTCTCGAGGCTGCTGAGGAGGAAGCTGCCTTGTCGCCCACCCCCGGGCCAGGCCCTTTCTTTGGTGTGTGGTACGGGGGACCTTTTCTGCCCACCCCCAGCCTCCAGCAGGGTTCTGGAGCACGGTTCTGTGGAGCAGGGCACTGAGCCGCAGAGGTGGTCCGGGGCTTGGCGCGGAGGGCAGAGCTGAAGGCGCGGGTGGCGCCTGGGCTGTGGCCCGGCGGGAAGGACCCGGCCTCCCCTGGCCCAGGCCGGTGCCTTCCCAGGGACAAGCCCCGGAGCCCTGCCTCCCCTCCCCCAGAGAGGCTGGAGGCTAGGAACACAGCACCAGTCTGAGGGTTTAATGAACCGGGAGGGGTCTGCGGGGAGGGCACCCCTGTAAAAATGTACAAAAGGTCTGAGGGCTGTGCGGAAGGGGAGATAAATATGTACACGGAGCCCCTTCTCTCTAGCCCCTCCTCCGCCCCGGGAGGTGAGCTCAGCCTAGCTGGAGGGGCGCCGGCCTCTGGCTGAGTGAGCCCTTGAGTAGGCGGCCTCTCCAGAGGCCCCTGGGGCAGCGGTGCACCTCAGCGTGGCAATGGCCTGCTCACACGCCCTCTAGGCTGGAGGCCTCTGCCCTCCCGGTGACCCCACAGTGCATGTGACCCTTGCCCTCATGGGGTCCAGGGCCTCAGACTGCTGAGGTTGTGACCCTTGCCCTCCAGCCTCGGCTTCAACCCCAGCCCCAAGGCCCGGCCAACAGCAAGGGGAGCTGGAGCTCTGTCCCACACACACTCCCCTCACCTGTCAGCCCGTGCTGGGCCGGGGGCCCTCGGCGGGGAGCTGGGCCGGGGGGCCGGCACGAGTGGAGGTGGCGCCCCCAAAAGGGCTCCTGGGGGGGTCTTGCTGAGAAGATGAGGGGTTCCTGGGGCCGCGGCAGGTGGCGGTGGCGGAGCCAATCGGCTGTAGAGTAGCGGGTGAGTGGGCTCCAGGCCGTAGAGGCGGGCAGCAGCCACAGCCCCAGGTCCCGTCAGCTCCTCGCCTGCCTCATAGAAGCGGGGCGGCCTGGCGAGGCGCGGGGGTCCTGCCAACCAGGCTGGCTCCAGGAAGCCTGCGCAGCGCTCTGGCGGACTAGGGCCCAGGAACGGCGGTGGCCGAGGCCTCTCAAACAGCAGGTGGAGGCCCTGAGGCCCAGTGGCTGCAGCAGCGGCGGCGGCAGCGGCGGCAGCGGCAGCGGCAGCGGCGGCGGCAGCAGCCTCCTCCTTCCGCTCTTCCTTTACCCGCACCGACTCCTTGGCGGGCCGAGCCCCTTCCTCGCCCGCCCGGGCCTTGGGCGTCGCAGGAGAAACTCGGAGCTGGGGCCGTGAGAAGGGGAGGTCCCTGGGGGTGCAGAGGGAGAAGATGCCGTACACCAGGAGGACGGGCTGGCAGGCAGGCGGCGCTGCGGGCTGGGGACTTACCTGTCCTTCTCCTCCTTGGAAATCGAGGGCTCCCTCCGCTCCACAGGCCGCTCCTTGTCTGAGCCTGGGGTCCGAGCGGCCTCAGGGGGGCGGACCCAGGCTGGGAAGGCCAAGGGGCTGCGGTGCAGGCGGCCCCACGGATCTGGGGGAGAGGCAAAGGCTGGCGGGGCCCCTGGGCTTTCTTTCTGGGCAAAGACGGCACCGGAGTCTGGGCAGTGGGCAAAAAGCAGAAAGTGGCACGGCCGAGGGACAGGAGGCCCTGCCCAGGCACGGACCCCAGCACGGCAGCCCCCAGCACACCCCTCGCACTTACTGAATGTGGGGCTGCCCAGCCCTCCAAAGGCCCCATTGGAGAGGGCAGCCAAGGAGGCAAAGCTTGTGGGGCGCCCAAAGGGGTCTGCGGAGGGAGAAAAGGGCCAACAGTCAAGAGCCGCAGCAGCCAGCTCCGAGCAGGCACAGAGCAAGGGTGGGGTCGGGCGGCCAGCGACCAGGCCTTGGGCCGGAGTCGCCTGCAGTCCCCTAGTTTCAACAAGTATGTGCCGAGTCTGGGCTGGGCAGGCACTGAGCTTCCCAGCGGCGTGGCCTCAGCCTCACTCAGCCCCGGAGGCAGACAAGGCTCAGAGAGGAGAAACGACTCCCCAGGGGTCAGCTGCCATGCCTCCCCACGCCACCCAGACTGGTGCAGATCTCTGCTTGCAGCCGGCTTCTCCCCGCCCGCGGTGCATGGTGCACGGTGCACAGGATCCTTCCTGGCCTGTCTAAACTTCAGGCATGGCTCACACCTCCTGGGAACACTGCCTGTCCTCAGGGACTCGGCCTCCCAGCCAGGCTCCACTTCCTCCTGTCCCACACACCCGGGCTGCACAGCCCCGGGCAGGCTGCTGCGCTCCCCAAGGGCCAGGGACCCTGCTCTCCCTGGGCTATGCAGCCCCCTCCTCCCTCTCCTAGGTGCCGCTCCTCCCTACCACCGACTACTCACTGCTCAGCACACGGGAGTCACCTTGGCCTTCCCTACTCATTTACCGACGAGAAAAATCATGGCTCAGCTCAGAGCGGGTAAAGTAACTTGCCCAAAGTCACCAAGCAAATGGGAGGAGGTCTATGCCATTCTGTCTCTTGGGTCTGACTTCCTATGCCCAGCTCGAGAGCACCCAGCGGTCAGGACAGCCTGGATGCCCAGTGCACCCTTGGCTCTTACCAATGTGGGTGCTGGGGCTCAGGAAGGCTCCGTGGGCCCCGGGAGCTGCCGTGAAAGGGTTGGCTGCAGCGTGGACGGCACCTGGGGCAGAGAGGTGGGAGATTCTGATAAGGCTGAGTGGACACAAGGTGGGCTGCAGGCGTAGACAGGGAACTCGGCCCTGAGGGCTGGCTAGACTCACCAGTCGCAGTGAAGAGGGAGGCCGGGTGGGAGAGCTCCTGCCCAGGGGGCAAGGCCCCATAGGGCCCCGGAAGGCAGGGCAGGAGGTCATTCCGAAAGTCAAGCTTGTGGGAATCACCCTGCATGGGACACAGGGACAAGGGCAGTGAGGAGCCACGTCTGGTTCAGTTTTTTGTTTTGTTTCTCTCTTTTTTCTGCATCTCTTTCTTAGGTCCCTGTTCTTAGTCTCCCACCCCTGCTCCCCTCCAAGGGCTGGCTGCCACCAAGAGGGTGCTGGGGTGCCCTTCTCTGCTTGTCTTGAGAGACTTCTCTGATCACTCCTCCAACTGCCAGAGAATGCAGGTGCTGGCTGTGGACCCGCTCAGGAGTGACGGGGCCAGGAGAACTCGTTTGCCTGAGAGTCGCTGAGCCCTACTGAAGCGAGATCCCGATGCTCACTCTCAGACCCAGTCTCCCAAGCCCTTGGCCCCAGTACCTTTATCTTTTCCTGGTGTCTCAGGATCATGTAAGCCAAGCGCACGTGCATGGCGCACCATTTCCCTGGCTTCTGCTGCCCCCGAAGGATGACCAAAGGGAAAGGGAAGGAAAGAACAGCCACTCGTCACCCACTCCAGGCCCAGCCCTGGGCCCAGCCTCGCCACACAACATCCCCACTCATCAAAGCCTAGGAAACTGAGGCTCAGAGAGAGAACCATACTGCCCAAGGTCCCGTGGCCAGGTACTGCTGAGCCCAGGGCTCTAATTGAAAGACCCTTCGTTTCTTCAGTGTTACATCTGCTGCCTGCACATCTCGATCTCTCGTTCTTTCCCAAGCTGGACCCACTCCCGCAGCAACACCCTGACACCAGCCCCCAGCCTCATGCAGCCTAAGGTCCTCACCAAACTCACCCTCAAAGGTGGCCGGAAATGGTCGGGGATCTGGGGGTGGCAAAGGAGAAACAGCAGGTGACTCAGACCTGTTTCCTGCCCTTCGTGTTTCAACTCCACAGCAGGCGCTCACGCCTGACATTCCTGACACCCATCCTGCCTATGTCACTTCTCTTCCATCTCTCCCACGCTAGGTCTTGCTAGGTCTTTCTTCCAACAGCAGGCCCCAGGGAAGTGCCCTGCTGGGAGGGCCAGGGGATGGCCTGGGGCAGGCAGGCAGCACTCTCAACTGGAGAGGTTACCCTCTTATCAGCTTTATATAACATGGACCCACTTGACATTTCTTTAGGAAAAAAAACCCCATCTTTTAAAGGCATTGAAAAACCTCTGCTCTAGTCTACTCTCCTGCAAACATGTCCTGTCCTTTTCACCATGTTCAAGAGCCCTGGGGTCTATGGCTGCTATGTGTACAAATGAGGAGGGAAGGCTCTGGCTCCCTGACACTTCACGAAGAAGCTTGCTTTAATTGTTTTATGGACGAGGTTTACTGGTTATGATGTCATTTGGGAAAAAAAAAAAAGTTCTGTTACTTAAATTTGAAAATCCCCCCCTTCAAAAATGTTTTAAAAAAATAAAAAAATAGAACTGAAAATCCCTACAAAAACCACTTCCCCTGGGGCACTACAACTCCAAAGGCACTATGGTAACTATTACCTTACACCTTGCACAGCCTCAGCAAAGCTCTACTCCTCATACCTGGGAAATGCTTCTGCAGAAAGCCCTCTCTAGACACCCAGAGACACACCCTAGTCACAGATTAAAGGGCAGGACCAGCGGTCACTTTCTCTGACTCAACCCTGCTCTCCCTCCTTCCAGCTCCCCCAGGACCTGCCCTGGCCCTCACCTGTGTCCCCTTCTGGGGGAGCCCGCTTGGCACTGGCCCCAGTCGTGGTGGCGGCTCAGGGTTCGTGCTCTGGGAAAGGGAAGTGGAGGGATCAGACAGAGCTGGCATCAAGCATAATGGGGGTCTAGACCCAAGCTAGGGAAAAGCAAGCTAGAGGACAGGAGGAGCATGGCTTTGCAAAAAGCTAGGTCCAGGAGGGAAGGCAGGTGGTTAGGCACAGTTTGGGGGACAGGAAGTGGGTCCAGGGAATCTAGGTCTGTAAGTGGCAGGGGGTGGCGGTATCACCTGGACTGGGAGCTCACCTTGGGCTGGAAGGCCCCCTGCAGGGAGCCAAAGGAGACAGCTGGCGGGAGGCCTGGAGGGAGCCCTGGCACTGCGGGAGGGAAGGCCGCATACGGCTGTGGAGAGAAGGGGGCCTAGTCCAAGCAGGGGTGGAAGTGCTGCCCAGGCCTGGCCCGCCCTCAGTCCTCTGGCCTCCACCCTAACCCTCCAGGGAGTCCCCCAGGCTCAAGGCTCTTGCTTTGAAGACTGGACCCCAACAATCAGGGCAGCAGGCAGTGACATGGCCATGCCCACCACTCACTCACTCACTCACTCACTCACTCACACTCACATTATGTCGGAAAAGGCCTTCCATCTTTCCTGGGTATTTCTCAAACTAGGCAGAGAAGGGAAAAATGAACTGCCAGCCAGGGACCCCGGCCTCCCTGGAGCCCCCCCTCTGGGCTGCATCGTCGGCCCAAGGCGGAGCTCACCATGTGGGGGCCGTGGGGTGGCAGCAGGCCTGGGGGGTAAGGGGTGAAGTGCTGGTGGGTGTGCTGGTGGGTGTGCTGGTGCTGGTGGTTGTGCTGGTGGAACTGGAAGGCAAGAGGCCGGGCCGAGCCCCCTGCCGCCACCACCTCAGGGCCACCCTGGGCATTCAGGTATCGAGAGTTCAGGTCCTGGCCGATCAGGTCCTGCTCTGTGGGAGGGGAGGGAGAGAGCTTCAGACTCTGTCTGCACCATGTCAGCCTCCTCGAGCCCTGCTGTCTGCGGTGGCCCAGATCCCTTAGAGCTGCTGGGGCCCAAGCTCAGGGCCAAGGCCACCCCCCAACCCCCGGCCAGGACCCCAAACTCACCAGAGAGGGTGTTAGCAGCTGAGGCCCCAGGGTGCCCTGGCACCTGCAGCAGGGGTGGCGGTGGAGGCAGGGTGGGGCCGGGGGGGAACAAGGAGGGGTGGTGGGGAGGCGGTGGAGGCCGCAACCCAGGGGCAGGAAAGCCGTGGGTGGACAAAGGCAGGGGCAGGGAGGGCGTCGGGGGCCGGTGGCTGAGCTGCGTGGACGAGGACGAGGAGGCGGCGGATGAGGAGGAGGATGAGTGGGGAGGCTGAGCCACGGGAGGGGCCGGGGCCTTGGGGGGCGGCCGTGAAGAGCTGGGGAGAGAAGGGCAGATGAGTGAGGGAGGGGCAGGAAGCGCCTGCGCTGACGGGGCTCAGGAACCCGAGCGGTACTGGGGGAGCGAACCAGGGACCCTCCCCAGCCTGCAGTGCCCCCCTAACCCGTCTCCTCCAGGTTTCTTCCTCTGAGCAGCTGCCTCCGCCAGACTCCGGCCATGCGACTTTCCCTTTTGAGTCAACCTCAGCACAAGCCAGATCCCTCATTTTGACGCTGAATTCCAACAGGCTACCTGGCTTCCCACCCGAAGACAGTGGGCGCAGCACCAAGCTGGCCTGTCCTGGGAGTCAGGAGCCCCAAATTCCAGACCCACCTTGCCATGAATGCCCTGGGTGACCTTGAGCAAGTCACTGCCCTTCTCTGAGCCTTAGTTTTCTCAATAATGGTAACAATGATGGCGATGACAGGATGATGCCACCAGTAACAATGGTATCGGCGGTGTGTACCCTTTGGTGAGCACTTAGCCCAGGGCTGGCACCTGCTTCACAAGCTACCTACCGCAGGCTCCAAGCTTCCATACCGCATTCCCGAGAGTTGACACGGCCATGCACCCATCCGTACCTACACACTTACTTCTACGACGCCTCCCGCTAAGCAGTAACATTTGAAGTCAAGGAGTTGAGGTACTACACACAGTTTGCTAAGGCACTTAAAAGCTAACTCATGACTATTTTTAGAGTTTACTCAGGTAAGACCTGACATCATTCCATCACCCACTAAAAATGAGTGTGCATATTTTGGGAAGCACTGAATTCCCTCAGAATTAATCCTCACACACAGCTTTATGATGAAGGTATTATTATTGTTTCCTTTCACAAAGAAGAGGAAACTGAGGCTCAGAGGGGTTAAGTGACTTGCCAAAAATCACACAGCAAGTAAGCAGCAGAGCAAGAATTTGAATCCAGGTCTGACTGACACCAAAGCCAGCACTCTTAATCATGTCAGCATTTCCCAAAGTATGTTCCAAAGAACACTATTCCTGGCAGGTGTGCCTTACAGAAAGTTCTTACCAGCAAATAAAATTGGGGAACAGCATAAACTGGAATCCCCTGCATGTGAATGTGTAAAGTACTCAGATAAGCCCTGCAGGGATCTCTGTTTCCTCCACCCAGTGTCCTCCTCACATCACGCCCAAGAGGAACCATCTCATGTCTTCGCACAGAGTACAGGCACTGGAACCGAAATGACCAGGCCCTGTAGATCGGAGCGAACCCTCGGACCACTCACCTGCCAGTGCTGAGGTCCAGGCTGCTGCCGTAGGGAGAAGTGCGCATGCCGAAGGGCGAGACCCGCAGCTGCAGCTGGGGCTGGGGTGGGGGTGGCAGACTGGGGGTGGCCGGCAAGGGCGTAGGGGGTGAGACAGGAGGCCGAGGGGCCGGTGGAGGCGGTGGTTCCTTTTGGGGGAAAGGCACTAGCAGCGGGTCGGGCCCTGGGGGCTGTTCCTGGCTCCGCTCCAGGCCCGACACTTTAGGGACCACGGAGAGTTTTGCTTCACAGTTCCCATTGAAGGCGCCATGGGGGCCCGAGGCTGTGAGTTGAGGGCAGGATGCAGACATGCTCAGTTGAGGCTCAGTCAATCTCCCCCGCTCACCTCTGTCCCAGCCCTGGTTACCAACCTTTGCTGGTTGAGACAGTAAAGGATGGGTCGAGGTCATCATCAGAGACCTGGGGAAGGAGGACAGAGAGATGGTTAGGTCACAGGTAGGCCAGACCCTTGTCTAGGAAGGCCAACAGCCTCTGGAGCCCGCTGGGGGAGGTGGGGATGGTAAGTATGATCCATCAGCTTCACTGAGATTCACCACACCATGCTCCTGGCGGCCTACAATTGGAGAAAGGAGTGGAGCAGCTGAGCCCAAGAACCTGGTAGGCCAGGAGGACTGAATCAAGACAGCACAGAAGTGGCAGAGAAGCAGCCAAATCAAAACAACAACATCGCTAGGTGCTAGCCCACAGGCCTACCTGACTACAGACCTGTTTGGTCCCTGAACGTCAGCAAAAATCTTTGCTGATGCTTTGAAACCTGGAGATTCTTCATTAAAACCCAGACTTGAGGATCTCAAGACTGGGCCCCCATGCTCATGTGGCAACAATCAGTAGAACTGGACAGTAGTCACCCCCTTTAGATGGAAAACAACTCTCTGGGTTGTTCCTATCCAGCCAACATTTGAGAGAAAGTAAGATACATAAGGGGAACTGAAATTCAGTAATTTACAGGGGTCAGTGGGCAGAGCATTACTTGCCAGAAAGCATTAATTCAAAACAAGCAAATCAATCCTAGTAACAAACTGAAATATACCTTTATAGGTTGGGTTCCTAGAGTAACTACAATGGTTCCATGTCCTCACTGGCATCACCATGCCACATTCCCATGCATGAGTCCCTAATTATAAGAGCAGACCAGTGGAGAGAAGTTCCATAGCCACTCTGGATTCCTATGGACAACCAGTGGTAGCCCCAGGAACTTTGGAGAGGATGGTACACCAAGAGGTGGCCTTCTATTTTCTGGGCGGTAGCCCTGGTCGCAGAATAAAAAGCCATTTACCCTCTTAATCCCCCCTTCCTCCCAAAAACCTAATCCTGGTTCAATCTAAGCCATGTTCCCCACTCAAAAGGAGATGTCTGCTGCCTTTAACCCACAGTCCACTTTACCAGCTGTGACACTGCCCCTCAAGGAGTTCTAGCCCCACTCACCCTCTCATCCAGATCACTTTCTGCATCACACTGGGGAAAACGAGAGAGAGAGGTGTCAGGAGAGGGAAGATGAGTAGGGCCCAAGGGGAAGGGAGTACAGGTGGACAGCACTTACTATGTATCCAGCTTCCACAGAGTGCCGGGAGAAGGCCTGAGGAAGACCAGAGTCCAGAGGTAAGCGAAGCTGACTGGCCAGGCAACTGCGTTTCAACTCCCAGGCATTCACCGCCTCTCACGACCTCCTGTCAGTCTCTCTTTCGAGCTGCTTCTCCAGCTACTACCCACCCCCATTCCCAATGCTCTTGCCATTTTCTTAACAGACCAGGTTCCCACATCTAGGTGCTTCTGCCCAAAACAACTTTTCTCCATTTCTTCTCTTAGCAAACTCCTGACTGTACTTCAGAGCCTGACTAAGACATCCTAGGGGGCTTTCCCTAACCACAACTCTCCTCCCATCCCCCAGGCATAAGAGTGGCTTCCTCATGGGGGTTTCTGCAACACCTCTCCCAGATCTCTGCCTGGGGTAGCTTCTCAAGCTGTGCTCTAAGTGTCTGCTTGTCCACCATCTCTTTCCGGTTAAAACTGCCACACCTAGGGAAGGGCAGGGACCACATCTAATTTATTTACCATTCGACTAAAGAATTCTGAATTACCAACACTTCTGAAGCAGATGTACACCCAGCAAACACAAGGGAGCCCGACTGTGGACAAGCCTTTCTCAAAACCTGCGCTGGGAGCAGGGAGGCCTCAGATTTGCTTTGCCTTCCTCTTTGCCTTTAGACTTGGGTTAGAGTTTAGGACCCATAAGCAGTGGCACTCCTGACAGGAAATGGGTCTACAGAAGGACACTCCACCTGAACAGCTTCAAAGGATGAGGTCTCAGGACAAGCTCACCTCTTTCCTTCTCCGCTTATTGGGCCATTTTCGAGGCCGATCCCCAGGGGGCCGGCCAGGCTCCCGATCAGAGCTGTCCCCTGGCTCCCCGGTGGCCCCACTGGAGCCCCCCCTCTTCCGTTTCCCAGAATGCTTCAGCCGATGTTCCAGGCGCTCTGGGGGCTGAAGAGATGCATCCTTCTGTGGAGGAGGAGGGGGAACTGAACTGGATGGGAAAGAGAAAGCTCCCCACCTCTCTGGGGGTGACGAGGCTGCCAAGCCTCGCAGGCCGGGTAACTGGCTGGTCCCCGGAGACCAGCTCCACCTCCTCCCACCCCAGGGTGGGGCAGAGGCCAGGCCAGAGGAGCCGGTTGCTCTGGTTTGGGGTGCCAACCCCCCCCCCAGGCACCCTACCCGCGTCCCTGCCCCTCTCGAGCCCCCAAGGGCCCCTATCGCCCTCCGGCCCCACCTGCAAGGCCTCGAGGCTGGCGAAGCTAGCGATGGCAAAGCCATCGATCAGGTCCTCCTCCTCCTCCTCTTCCTCCTCCGGCTCCTCCTCGGCTTCCCCATCGTCGGCGCCACCCTCCTCCTCCTCTTCTTCCTCCTCCTCCCCGCGGCTGCCGGAGCCGGCAGGCCGCTTTCGAGCGCGGGGTCGCGGAGGCCGCGGCCTGGGTCGGGGCCGCCGCCGCCTCGGGCCCCCAGGCCGCTCTCCGGACGAAGCCGATGACCAGGGCCTGGCGGGCGGCGGCGGCGGCGACGACGAAGACGAGGAGCCGCGCGGGGCGGCCAGCAGGGCCCGGGGTGCGTCGCCTCCTGGGCCTCGGCGGCGCCGCTGCTCGCGGTCGCGGTCCCGGCGGGAGCAGCGTCGCCGCCGCCGCTCGCCTTCGGCCGCCCAGCCCGGGCCCGGGGCCGCGGCCGCTGCCGTCTCCATGGCGACGGCCCTCAGCGCCGCATCCGGAGGCGGCGGGGCCGGGAGCGGCCTGTCCGCAGGCCCGGGGTCGCAGGCGCGGCGCAGGCGAGCGCACAGAGACGGGAAGGCCACGGCTTCCCCTTCAGAGCCCGATCCGCTGGCCCTGAGCGTGCCCCAAGGCCAAGGCCTGGAGAGTCGGCGCCGCCCCCGGGGCGACAAGCCGAGGGCCCCCCCTACGGGGCCGGCGGGGCGCGACGGCGAGAACTGGGCGGCCGTCCCTTTAAAACGGGCCGCAAGTTGTGCAGCCCCTGGCCCCTTTAAGACGACCCGACCGAGTCCGGCCGGCGAGAGCGGTAGCCGCCCCCTGCCAGGGGTCGAAGCAAGTCTCCCCGAGGAAGAGGAAGGGCCACCCCTTTAAAAGGGGCCGAGAGCTCGACCCGAAACGCAGACCTCCCCTTTAAAAGTGTCTCAAGTCCTCCGGTTAAAAGAGGCCACCCCTTTAAGGAGGCCAGGATCTTTCAAACAGCAAGCCGTCCCTTTAAGGGTTCGCGAGTTAGTTTCTAGTTCTCCACAAGCGGCCGCTTCCCCTTTAAGCTGAATTTAAAGGACTGCTGGCGTGGGAGGGGAGAAGAGGTGGGAAACCCCAGTCGCTTCAATTCTCCCAACAGCCCAGTTCTCAATTTGTCAGCTTCTGTTCGACGGCTTCCCCTTTAAGGCTGGCATCTGAGTCGGCCGAGTTCGGTGACCACCCCTTTAAGAAGATTTAAAGGGGCTTCCTCCAGGCCCAGCCGCACCAGCCTCCGCCTCCGGTCGCCATGAAAGGCGGGAAGGGGGGCGGGGCTGCGGGGGCCACCCCTCCGAAGCCCCGGATGTGAGGCAACAGTGACGGGTAGACCACCTCTGTCCGCCGACATAAAAGTCTCTTCCTGCTTCTCTCCGTGTCTGACTTGTGCCTTAGGGGATCCAGAACGGCCGTTGGGCACCGGGGGAACTCCAGCGCAGCGCACCCTCCCGTCGTCTCCTTTGGAGTCTTGGGCCTCTCCTCTGCCCGGACTCTACTGCCCCTCCTCCCTCTTCCTCCTCAGCCTACGCCTCCTTCCCCTCGCTGCCTCCTCCCACTCTCCGCCCCTTCCCCTCCACCCCCTCCCCCCCCCGCAGGCTCAGTCGTTGATAGGGTAAGAGGTGCTCAGACGTCAAGCAGAGGGCGTGATCAGACCAGGGGGCGGGGAACTAGGTAACTGCCCCAAGGCTTTGATTGGGTCGCGTTAGTTAGCCCCGCCCTTCCCCAAGTCTTGTGACTGGACTATAAGTAGGTGTTTGGGGCGGTCTCCCACACGACCCCGCCTCTTCCTGCTCCTCGTTTATTGGCCGCCTTCTGACGGCGTTGACGCGGAGTTGGCTAGGGATTGGGATGTGGTGCTAGCGTTACAGGGCTGTTGCCCGCTGGGTGGCGCGCGGCGCCTCTCCGCGTCTCGCGCGCGCGCACGGGCAGGGGCACGCGCTCGCCGCGGGTCGCTTTCAGGGCGAGGTGGCTGGTGCGACGGCGTCCGTTCCCTCCCGCTGCTGGCTTGCGCGCTTGTGCGTCAGCAAGCACAAAAGCACCTGGCCCTTGTACGCCGCGCGCGTCCTCAGATCAGTTCGTCTGCAGATAATTCTCTCCTCGCCGCCCTACGGAGCACTGCCCCGGCGCCGCCGGAACTGCCTCCCTGGCCAAGGCGGGTCGCGGTCTCACTGTCTCCCGCACCCGGGCTCCACAGGGCTGTGTGCGTCCAGTGCATTGCTGTTCTCCGTGAGGAACTGCGACTGCTTGCGCTTCGCTCTTGAATCCAGCAGCAGGTCTAAACCAAGGCCTTGGTGTACTTTGAGCCTTTTGGTCTTGTTTGATTTTTTTTCTTTTTGTGGTACTGGGGATTGAATTTAGGGGCCACTGAACTATGTACATCTCCAGCCTTTTTTATTTTATGACAGGGTCTTGCTAAGCCTCTTAATCTGGACTTAAACTTGTGATCCTCATGCCTAAACCTCCCCAAGTAGCTGGGATCACAGGCAAAGTAACACCATGCCAGGCTGTCTCCTTTAGGTAAAAGAATTGGGAAGACCCCGACCAGCCACTTTTTTATAAATACCCTTCGGAAAGGGAGACTTCTCAAATCAAGAGAGGCTTTCCAATAACCACTCCTCTTCCTCCCCATACCCCTCTCTCATGTTCCCTGGGACCACTCCCTTTTCTTAGACCCGTGAGGGGGATCAACATATAAACATCAGCCAGTGTGGCCAATCTTACATTCAGCTAGAGACACAAAAAAATCAGAAACATATCGAAAATTTTACTAGAAATATAGAGGAAAAAAATATAAGTGCTTCAGAAGTTTCCCCTCTCTGTAGGGAGACGGAGGGACAAACACTGCCTTCCCTCTACGGTAGACGGTGGACAGAGTTCCTAGGACTAATGGGGCCTCTCCCCACCCACTTTCTCCTCCTCCAAGAGCAAGGCATCTAGTTCCTCCAGCCGCTTCTGCAGCAGAGGCCCCACATCCGGGCTGGGTGCTAAGTTGGGAGTAACAGTCCTGCCAGCAGTAACCCTAGCCCCTCGGGTTGGCCGGCGGGCTCGAGGAAGGCTGCTGTCCCGGAATTCTACAGCCCGGCGGAGCTTCCTGGAGCTGGTGAAAATCAGAGTCCCATTGCGCTCCCGTGGTTCCTCAAAGATGGTCTCAAAGGTCCTAGACCAGGCAGGAAACTGTTAACCAACATCCCCCCTGGTTCCAGCCTTCCTCCACCACCCTTGAGCCTTCAAAGTTTCTCACCTCCTGGTTGTGGGTGACTGATAATTCTTGTTAGTATAAATTTCTTCCAAGCTGAACTCCTTCTTGTTCAATCTGAGAGCAAAGAACAGAGGCCACTGAGAAACCTCAGGCTAATGGAGCTTGAAAAAGGGATAGGTAAACCCTAGGCTATATTTCTTTTATTTTAATTATTATATATTTTTTTGGTACCAGGGATCGAACTCAGGACCTCGAACTTGCCAGGCAGGCACAGTGGTACTGAGCTACATCCCTGGCCCCCTAGGCTATATTTTAGGTTCCGGGACATGCCAAGGCCAAAAGTGCTATCTGGGGCAGACAGGGAGCTCTAAGCACAAACCACATCAAATTAAATCTCCTGGCTAGACTGTTAGCCCTGCTCCGGTGGATGTGAGCCTCCCCTGTCTGGCCAAGGCAAGCACCCTGCCCAATGAGCTCCTCACCTGACTGGCCGAGGCAGCCCCATTGGTGTAAGATTTAGTTGAGGACGGGTGGGTGTCCTGCGTATTCTGAATCCAGAAACCTTTCCGATAGTCTGCAAAAAATGGCAGGATGAAAGAATGGCACAGTGTCAGGGCCCCTGTCTCCCCCCTTCACCTGTACTCTTACCTTGGTCTCAGGGTCTGAAAGCACCTGGTCCTTTGAGGCTCTTGGCTCCTTCCCCTTGGTTGAGGCCGACCTGCAGAAAAGTCAACACTCAGTGGCAAACGGGATTACCAGCTATATCCCCATCTCCTGCCCGCTGGGTTCTGAGAGGAGGCCAGGCTCTGACTGTGACCAGGGCTTCAAGGAGGGTTCATTGAGAGCACTACCTGGGTTCTGCTGGTTCGGAGAAGGAAGAAGTGGACGCAGTGGACGAGCAAGATGTGGCTCGAGAAGGGGAGGCTCCTACTCCCCCGAGAGGGAAGACTTCTTTCCGAAGACAGGGCAGAGGGGGTGGTGGGGCTTGGGCCATCTCCCCACCGCCCACAGTGTGCCGCCGAGGCCGTGGCCGGCTTGGTTGGGATGGACAAGGGGGCCAGGTGCAGGTGCCTGGGCCAGGGGGGCCCAGATCAGGGCAGGAGTGGCTTCGGCCCAGAGTGAGTTTAGGGAGAGGTGCAGGGATACTGTGGTCCTGAGCTCGCCACTGGCGGATAGGGGGCCGGGGGCTGATAGATGCAGTGCCCTCAGCAGCCCCACACTGCTCGGCCTCTGAGATGGCGATCTTCAACTCCAGCTTCATGGGCGGGGATGGGGGTGGGGGCTCTGGGGTTTTGTTGGGTGTGAGGAAGATGTCAGCGAAACTTTCCAGCTTGGAGCGGACAGAGCGGAAGAGGGGAGCCAAGCCCCAGGGACTAAGGCGGGGACGTAAAAGGCTGGATGGTGGTGGGGTCGATGGGGGCTCCAGAGCAGGATCTGGGGCTGAGGAAAGGAGAGTTACAGGTAGGCATTCCTCAGCTGCATGTGTCTAAGCCCCATCCCTAAACACTGATGTTTGTCCACAGAAGAATAAGCCCATTGCTAAAACTTAAGTCCTGCCGTGCCTGCCTGCCAAGCACAAGGTCCTGAGTTTGGTTCCCGGTACCAAAAAAAAAAAAAAGACAACCTTAAGCCCTATAGTTAGGAGTTGAACCTAAGCCTCTGCAGTCTAAATCCCATTTTTACATATTATATTCTGCCTTGGGTGGGAGCTAAGCCCCACCTCTACCTCTGCACCTGACACAAGCTCAACTAGGAGCTGTGTATGGTGGCACAGGCCTGTGAACCCAGCACTTGGGAAGTAGAGGCACGTTAAGGGCCAGCCTGGGCTGTATGTAAGTTCCAAGCCAGTCTGGACCACATAGCTAGACCCTGTGGCAAACAAGACAAAACAAAACAACTAGGATTTTCTAGATCCCAAGTATCATCCTTCTACCTGAGTTTTTACCTGGGGGTGGGCTGTCCGGGTGGTCTGCAGGCAGGGTGGATGGCTGGAATGGAGGAGCTCGGTCCCTGGATACAGGCATTGACTGGTGAACCATCACCACAGGCTCAGCTCTGGAATGAAAGGTCGAGGTAAAGGCTGAGGGCTTCCAGGTTCAGCTCCCCCTAGGCCAGCATCCCCCCACCCCTAAGGCCTCTGAAGGAGCTGCCAAGAAGTGGTAAATAAACCCGGAAGCCCTCAGCTCTGCTACCTGGGGGTTGGCTGTGGCATGAATACCTTGACAGTCCCTTCCCCAGATCTCACCTTGGTGCTGGGATGATGAAGTTGGGGCTCTCATTGACGAAGCCCTGGATATAAACACAGTATATTTGTGGAGAGGCAGGGAAGCCCTCTTTGGGCTCCCTAGCTCGCCATGTCCTGACTCTTTCAGTCCCCAGCGACCCCCCTCTGGGTTTACACCAGAGACTTTTTTATATAATATTTGCTCAGGCAGTGTCTGCCACCTACAATGGTGTCATCTTGCCCTGAGAGATCTGCCCGATCCAGGCTTCCTACTCTGTCTTCTACCCCACTGGAGTGCCTGTCCCAGCTGAACCCCTGATATCCTCACCCTGTTCATACCTCTGCCCTGGGCCTGTGGGCAGCAATATCTTCCAGCAGCACCACCAGGGTGGGTTGGGGGCCCCTGTCCACCTTCTGTGGAGGAATCCCCTCGGGGCCAGGGGCTGTCCTTGATCGCCGCCTCAGGGTAGAAGAGGATCGCCTCAGGGTAGAAGAGGATCCATGGATTCGACTTAAGGGCTCTCTGCATAAATGCAATGAGTCGGGAGGCCTGGTGAGGGAACAGGAAGATCAGTGGGCTCAGCAACAACATCTCTGGCTCACTGCCCATCCCTCAGTGCTCACCTGGCCTGAGAAGCCCACTTGGCCTGAATGGGTGGTGAGGTGGGTGACTGGTTACAGACAGAATCTCGGTGGTTTCTGTGGCCCCATGGCACGGAGATCTCCTTTTGTGGGGTCAGGGAAGCCTAGGAGAAGAAGTATCAAGAGCAGGGTGATGGAATGAGGTTGGGCCAAACAGGGTTTCCTTGTGCTGAATAATCCTCTTAGCCACAAAAGTGACAGAGATCATGGCTCAAATTCACTCAGACCCCCAAGAGGCAAGTTGGTCTGAATCAGCGGCTGGTTATTAAGAGTCCCTAGTGGCAGGTGTGGGTTGTAAGTAATCTTCTCAATCCAGGCTGGTTAGAGAATGAAACAGAGGGTTACTTTGGGTGGGTCCTGCCTCATTTGGGGCCTCAGTTTTTCTCACCTGTGCAATAGAGTCAACTACCACAGTATGCTTCCCACGGGGAAAAAAGCAGAAAAATTGTAGGAATGTATAATGGAGAAAGGGGAAAGATGGAGGGAGGGAAATGGGTGGGGAGGGGAGGGGAAGGGGAAAAAAAAAAGATTCAGGGGGGCCAGGGATTTAGCGCAGTGGTTTCGCCGCCTGTTGCGCAAGCACAAGGACCGGAGTTCGATCCCTGGTACCAAAAAAGAAAAGATTCAGGTTTTTTTTTCAGTACCGGGGAACAAACTCAGGACCTTGCACTTGCAAGGCAGGTGGTGAAACCACTGAGCTAAATCCCTGGCCGCAAGAATTCAGATATTTAAGTACATACACCTACTCCCTAAGATGAATGTAAACTTCCTGTACTCCAAACATGTTCTAATAAAATAAAAACAACAAAAAACCCCAAAAGACAAAGAAACCCACCAAAAATAAAAAACCAGAAAGATATGACAGCATGAAGATTTACTGAACTGGAAAGGTGAGTCATGGCACAAAAAAGGCATGTTATGAATCTGTATGTACATTATGGGAGTATTTTCATAAAATTTGTAAATATATTAAAAAAAAGAATTGTAGGAATGTGGTTCCAGCCCACCTGGGCTGGAGTAAGTGGGAGCCATGCAGAGCTCTGGCATTAGGGAGGCTGCCTCGCTGATGGGCATGAGAATGACTGTGTGGGCCTCAGTCTCCTCAACAGGTATCTGGTCTGGCTTTGGTACTGAGGAGAGATTTGGGAGGAAAAGGTCTTTCAGTTCAGGGGGCTCACCATGTGGGGAGCCATGACATCTTCCAGCACCACGGCCAAGACCCGCCGGGAGGCCTTTTCCAGGGGCGAAGGGGCCCCCTGGGGCTGCAGCCTCCGTCGTTTCGGGCTCCTGGCGTCCCATAACGCTCGAGTTAGGGGCTGACGGCACAAACTCGGCCGGCCAGAAGGGCTGGAGAGTGAACGAAGCAGAGGACAGTCGCTTGAACCTGTAGTTGGCTCTGTAGTTTCCCAGTACGGGCCAAGTTCCCAGTCTCCCGGCTCAAGACAGGTGGGCGGGGTGCGCTCTCACCTGGAGTCCCCAGGCAAGTCCATGGGGGAAACTGCGGCTTCAGGGGGTCCCTGGGGGATCCCAGGCGGCAGCCTGGGATGAGGGGGGAGCAGGGGAGCGCAGAGTGAGGGCCAGCCCCTCCCCAGGGGCTCCGCCCTTCATGGTCCGCTGGGGTACCCTACAGGCCGGAGCCCCAAGGCGCGGCAACGGCGCCCCCGACTGACTGCCCGGAGAGGCTGTCCTCTCGCTGCCGCGGCCTGGATCAAATCACTCGCGCCCTGCCTGGCATCTGCCACGAGAATCTGGATTGCCGAGCCCCAAGTTCTCTCACGGCCCGAGCCTCCCGAGGTCTTTGTCCCTGCGGATTCTGCCCTGAGATTCCCCGGGATCCGCTGGGATCCCAGTTCTGGGAAGCTTCGTTTCCGCTGAATCCCTCTGAGATCCTCCTCCCCTCTCAGCAAGTGGCCGAGGACTCCAAAGCAATACTCCTCCTCGAAGCGACGCCGCCCCCCCGCCCCGATCCCCTAGACTGGATCACTGCGGAAAGGATCCTACAGGGTATTTCCTCCAATCAGGCGCCGCGCGAGGTTCCTCCTCCCACTGTGAGCTTCGGCTGGGCAAAGCCCCACTCATTTGGGGGCGGCCCGAGCTTGGGGATAGAAAAGCTCAGTCTGGATCCCGGGGGATCCACTGTCAAGCAGATACCCCTTCACTCCGACCTGGGAGAGGTCCCGCCCATACACACCGTCGCACACCCGCCCTGTCTGAATCCCCGCCCAGCGTCCCCGCAGCCCGAGACCAGGTGGTTCAAACGTCTCCTCGCCCCCCCTCCTGGCCCTTCTTCTGCCGCCCCGCGCCCTCCCCCCCGCACGCCGCTCACCGCCGCCTCCCGCAGATCTCCAGTTTTCGACGGCTCCCACGACCGGCTCCTTTAAAACCAGCCTCACCTAGCGCTGCCCAACCACTAGGGGCCTTCTTCCCTCAATCTCCCGGCGTCACCCAATCCTTAGAACCCTTCTTCCGGGGTGGTGAGAAACGAAATGAAGCCGCTGGGCGGCCATCATCTTTAGGGGAAAGAAGCCAAATGGGACAGCACCGCCATTATAGTTGAGGGCAGGTAGCGTAGTTCAAGTTGAGCGTTAGTGTACTGGGTGGCGTCATCTTTCGAAGGCCGGTCAGTGGCTGAATGCTATGCCAGGTTTCTTGCGATATTGAGACCACCTTAGTGAAGCTGAAGTGCCTCCACATTTTTTAAGGTCATCTTCCGGTTCTTTCGTTTTTAGGCCAATAAATGTCGACCAAGTGCTAACGATTTGTGAACTTCCCGATGTCCTAGAGAGTCCGCATTTGAGGGCGGTTCCGGCGTCACACTGAGCGTCTCTACCTGGTTCCCACGGCCCGGGCTCTGTTTGGGACTGAACGGGTGGCCCTCGAGTCCCAGCACCCGAGGTCAGAGACTAGAGCTCGTGCTGCCTCCGGTTCTGGTTCATGCAGTGTCCTGGAGACAGTGGGCTGAGCTGAGGTGGGAAGGAGGCTGGTTCCGCCGAGCTTCACTTCACCTTCCCAGCGGAGGAGTGATGGGTTCTCAGTCCCAGTAGCCTACCTTGGCCCGCCTGGTGGGGCCCGTCCTGCTTCCCTCCCGTATCAGCGCTCCACAGGCACTCTTAAGGACGCTTGTATGATGGCGGAGCATCGTTTTGACGAATAAGAAGTCAGGGCTGGATTCCAGTGCGTGGAGAGACTGTCGCTGAGCCTGTATCAGGAGCTGGACTGCTGGTGGGAGGAAGTGGGCCTGTAGTGGCCTCTTACACTGTGAAGGTGCCCTCACCACCTCCCCGAAATCTGTGCCTCCACTAGTTCTCCTTCCTCCAGAATTTCTTCTCCAAACCTTTTTTTTTTCAGCCTTGGGGTTGGAGCCCAGGGCCTCTGAATGCTAGGCCAGTGTTCTACCCGAGCTACATCTCTACCCCTTTTTCTTTTTTAAAAAAATTTTGTGACAGCATCTCATTAAGTTGCATAAGCTGACCTTGGACTTGATCCTCCTGCCACATCCTCCGGAGTAGCTAATATTACAGGCTTAGGCCACTACAATTGGCCCTTACTTTTCTTTATTCTTTTCTTTTTTTTCTTTTTTTGAATACCGGGGAACCAACTCAGGACCTTGCGCTTTGGATGCAGGCGTGGTGCCACTAAGCTAAATCCCGAGCTCTGCCCATACTTTTCTTAATAAAACAAGAAACCCCAAAGCCTAGAGCCAGCCATACGTCTATAATCAGGGTACAGGTGGCTGGGCATGGTGGCATAATCCCAGCACTTGGGAGGCTGAGGCAGGAAGACTGCCTCGAGTTCCAGGCCAGCTGGGAACACATAGTGAGACCCTGTCAAAAAAAAAAAAAAAAAGTTGGTTGTGGTGGTGCACTAATCCCAGCACTCCAGAGGCAGAGGCAGGAGGATTGCTTCAAGTTTGAGGCAGTCTGGGCTACATAGTGAGTTCAAGGCCAGCCTGAATTAGAAAGCAAGATGCTGTCTCAAAAAAAAAAAAAAAA
>NW_004624782.1:13712724-13776594 GCF_000247695.1 Heterocephalus glaber | reverse complement strand
TTATATGTATAATTATTTTGGGGGGAGATAGGGTCTCACTCTGTTGCCCACACTGGTCTTAAACTCCTGGGCTCAATTAATCCTCCTACCTCAGCCTCCTGAGTAGCTGAGACTACAAACATATGCCACTATACCCGGCCCTTATAGTTGATTTTTTTTTTTTTTTTAGTGGTACTGGGGATAGAACTCAGGTCCTTCCCAGGGAGCTACTTCCCTAGCCCTTTTTTATTCTGAGACAGGGTCTTGCAAAGTCACTAATTTGCCAGGCTGCGCTTGAACTTGTGGTCCTGCCTCAGCCTCCCAGAGTGTTGGGATTTCAGGGATATGCCACCATACCCAGCTAGTTGGTAATTTTTACATTAAATTTTTCCTTGTTCACATCACCATTTGGTTTTGCCTTCCTGACTGGACCCAGACTTAATCCATTACCAACAATTATCGTAGTGTTTCAGCATGAAATAAAATAGATTTCTGAAAGTCCGTACTGTCACTGAGCAGATATTTCAGATGGCAGGCCATCTGCAGGAAAGGCATCAGTCTGCATTGCAGATATGTTCTTTTAAGCCATTTTTTTGGTGGAGGGGGTTGAGACAAGACCTTACAGTGCAGTTCAGGCTGGCCTGGAACTCAGTCTCATGCTGGGATTACGGGTGTGAGGCACCACACACACCTGCTTTATTGTTTTTGTTTTTGCTTTTTGGTACTGGGGATCGAACTCGGGACCTTGCGCTTGTGAGGCCGGTGGCGGAACCACTGAGCTAAATCCCTGGCCCTAACACCTGCTTTAACATGAGGAGAGATAATATTTATTGATGAACTTGTTATGAAGGAATGGATGGCACAGTGGAAACCTTCAGGAGTCCAAGGCCAGGAACTCCGCGATTCATGATTTCATCCCGCAGCATCAGGGAGGAGGCGCTTCTCCCACGTGTCCTCAAATTGCAGGCACCGACCTGGCCGAAGCCCCTGGAAACCTGGCTCTCCTGGCAAGGGGAACTTGACCGCCGAGGGCCTCGACCACGTGTTCCTAGCCCCGAGCGCGTCTTGGTGTGATGGACGCGAAGCCCTGTCGGAGTGAACCCTGGCCACGAGCCCCAGGCTCCCCGAAGGCACCCTCAAGGCCGGCGCTGGATAGCACCTTGTTGAAGCGTGGAGCCACGGAAACCGTCTTCGCCTCGCCTTTCACCACACCCTTGTGGGCGCAAATCCAGGTAGCTCCAGAGCTTAGGAGAGCTGCTCATATGCATCGGGCCCCATGTGGCGCAGAGCGGGGCCTCACCCACTTGTCCTGCTTCCGCTCCTCGTCACAGAGGCGGATCTGGCGTCAGGAGCCCTCGGCAGAGGTGGGCCTTGGTAGGCCGTTCTCCCCACACGGGTAACCAGACGGGTGGCCCACGGCCACAACAGGGTCCGCTGGGCGCAGAGAGACGGCCTTAAGGGCCCTGAACGTGGCTGTCGCACTGTGAGAAAAGAGCACACGCAGATGGCGCTGCTGAGGAGCGCGCCTGGGCAGCTGCCAGGCGTAGGGTCTCCTGGCCTCCTGCGGTTGCCAGTGGAGTCCAGGTCCAGGCCATTCTCAGCACGAGCCCGATGGAGGTGGTGCAGGCTAGAAAGGCGGATGGACCTGGTGCTGGGCCAGGGAGTTCCAGAAAAACAGACTTACACTGCTGTCATCTTTCCCCCAAAGAAGAACCCTGGATGCCAGAGAGCACAGCCTGGGGTGGCCAAGAAGGCTCTGCTCATCACCTGAGTTGTCCACTATCCTGTTTGCTCGGGTTGGTTGGAGACAGGGTCTCACTATGTAGTCCAGGGTGGTCTCAAACTAGCTTCCTGCCTCAGCCTCCCAAGTGCTGCATTACAGGCATGTGCCACTATGCCCAGCCTCCTTCTACGGACATGGTAGTCACTTTGAAGGTAAGTAGTAACTTGAAGGAATATGGGGTGTGTCTATGGTGCTAAACAGGTTTTAGTTTGTTGCTCTGGGTACTAGTTGTGTGCTTGTGTTTACTTCATGAAAATTCATTGAGCTTAGGATTTGTGCACTTCTCTGTATTATATCATTTAATGTTTTTTTTCCCTGGGATCAAACTCCCCACTCCCACTGAGCTACAATTCTGGCTGCCTTCCTTCCTTCCTCCTTTCCTTCCTTCCTTTCTTTCTTGGTACTGGGGATTGAATCCAAGGTCTTCCTTTGCACTATATCCTCAGACTTTTTTTTTTTTTTTTGAGAAAGGGTCTTGCTAGATCACTAAGTTGCTCAAACTTGTGATTTTCCTGCCTCAGCCTGCCAAGTAACTGGGATTACAAGTGTGCGCCCCCATCCCCAGCTTTAAAACATTTTATTTTATTGGTACTGGGGATCGAACTTGGGTCCTTGCACTTGCGCAGCAGGCAGCAGAACCACAGAGCTAAATCCCCAGCCCCATTTATTTATTTATTTTGGTACCAGGGATCAAACTCAGGACCTTGCACTTACAAGGCAGGCAGCAGAACCACTGAGCTAAATACCCGGCCCTTAAAAACATTTTTAAATGATATGTACATCAATGTGTACAACCTTGGATTGGACTTTCCCAGAAGACTTAGTGATGACAGTTGTCATATATTTTTTTTTTTTGGTACCGGGAATCGAACTCGGGTCCTTGTGCTTGCGCAGCAGGCGGAGAAACCACTGAGCTAAATCCCCGGCCCCGGTTGTCATGTTTGCACTAACATATAAGATCTCTATGAATGACCCCTATAAATGCAGATTGACAGGTGAGTTCATTTGTGATTCAAATTCTACGAGGTGGCAACTGTATTAGGCACATTCCAAAATGGCACATTCCAAACAAAAGAGAGTTGTCTTCCTTTGACTTGTACAGATATTGTCCTTCTTAGCCCCTCCCATTTGGGCAGCACTGGGGATGGAACCTAGAGCTTTACACAAATTAGGCGACCACTCTACCACTGAGCTACACCCCAGCCCCTGTGCTTATGTATTTGTACTTATAATAAAATGAATTTAGGTTCTCAGATAGCTACAAACCTATTCTAACTCTCAGAAATGGTCCATAGATTTCTGAAAATGATGGAGGACAAGGCACAGCTTTTCACTGAGAAAGCCTGTTGGGCACTGTTTAGGACCCTGGGTTCACCCGTTAATAGCAGTAGGTCGTCCATCACTGTGATGTAAAAATAAACCCACCCCATGAATTCACAAAACATCCTCTGGAGGGCGGCACTGCCCCTGTTCGGAGCCACAGGGTAGGGCCATGGACTGAGTACTTGTTTCCTACAGTGCCCTTGTCCCAGCACTGGGAAGAATGAGGTAGGAGCATCAGTTGAGTCCAGCAGTTCAAGAGCAGCCTGGGGAACATAGTGACTTCCTGTATCAACACTTAAAAATTTTTTTTAAAAAAAGCCTGAGTGTCAGGAGCATTTCTACACAGATTTGGGGGAAAATCATTTCGTAATGAAAGCATGACTGTAGCTGTCTAAGGCCCGATGTTGCCTTGCCCGAGAGCAGACTATGGCGGGGGAACACAACTCCCTTTTGCCCCTGGTCACAGCTGAGGCCTCAGTGGTCTGTGAGGCTGTGCCACTCAAGGGCAAGGTGACACTAGCCGAAGGCATCCTGGCTCCTTGAGAACCCAGTAGCGACACAGGAGAGAAAGGCCTCACCTGGGGAGGGAGGAGCTCCTGATCAGCCCAGCTCTTCAGCTGCTGAGGTGGGGACCTCTCCTTCCCGCCCTCATCAGCGTGAGATCTGCCTCGGCACAGTGAGATCAGGAATGAGATCGCCACGCCCCCCAGGTCACCCAATGCTCCCTCCGATTACTGTGTGCACCCAGCACATGGTGGCCAGCTCGGGGAGTCTTTGTCTTTGCTGCTCTGAGGCACTGACCTCCCGGCCACCCTTATACATTGAAATTACACAGGTCTCTGTTGTCTTTTTTTCTTTAGCCCTGGCCTTCCCCCTCTCTAGACAGTCAGAGAAATCAGCCCCTGATACCTGAGGATGTAGTTCAGTGTGAAGGCCCTGGGTTCAATTCCCAGTATCACCAAGAAAAGAAAGAGAAAAGAAAAGAAAAGAAGGAAAGAAGACTAGGTTGCTGCATCTGGAAAAGAACCCACACATAGACTGAGCGGTGAAAAGATTAGTCAGGGTTTAGTGTAGGTCAGTGCAGTTGAAGGAAAAAAATATAAAAAACTGGGGACTGTCAAGTATTGCTATGTTTGACTCTAAAAAGCTCTGTTAAATGAATGAGCAAGCAAATGTGTGAATGGATCCTGCAGCTACTATGGAACTTTTTTTTTTGGTACTGAGGATCAAACTCAGAACCTTGTGCTTTCGAGGCAGACACAGCACCACTAAGTAAACCCCTGGCCCAATATGGAACTATTGATACTTCATATTTAATTTGGGGGCATACTGAGGATCAAACTCAGGGCCTCCACACTCAGCTACATCCTCAGGCTTTTCTTTATTTTGAAAGGGTCTTACTAAGTCACTAAATTGCCCAAGCTGGCCTCAAACTTTCTATCCTCCTGCCTCAGGCTCCCGGAGTGCTGGGATTTTAGGCACGTGCTACCACGCATGGCTCCTAGCCTTTTTTTCACCCTGATACCAGGGATTGAATTCAAGACCTTGTGCTTTCCAGATAGGCACAGCGCCACTGAGCTACATCCCCACCCCACCCTTTTTTTTGAGACAGGGTCTCCCTACATAGTTCATGCTGGCCTTGAACTCACTATGTAGCCCAGGCTGGCTCCCACTCAGGGCTGTCCCCCAGCCTCAGCCTCCTGAGTGCTGGGGTTACACATGTGCACCTCCACACCTGGACCAGCCCATTTTTAATTTTTTTGACATAAGGTCTCAATAAGTCACTAACTTGGCCAGGTGGCACCAGAGTGTGTCCAGGACTTTAGAATACAACAAGAAGTTTCTCAAAGTAACCTTTGACTGTCTTTTCTCCACACACCCCCTTGTTCAGTGAATGATGTGGAGACAGAGGGCTATGATGGGGGGTCAGGGAAGGGAACTATACTTTTTCGGGACATAATTGAGCTCAACTCAATCTGCCCTAGTTAGCTCTCTTAAAATAACTACCTGCCATCAGCCTCATACTTTACACAAGTAAAGCATTTAGTAGGATATTTCTGTGAGATGGGTAGCATGATCCCAGTTTCACAGATGAAGAAACTTGCATTGGCAAACTGTAGTAGCTTACTTACACGGCACAGCTCCCATGACATGGAACCAGGGTTCAAGAGAAAGTCCTCTGTGGCTTGAGCAGCTTCCACTGAATCATGAGCCCACCATGTGTCCTGTACCTCACTATGGACTGAGGGTCCCTCGTGAACCCCTGGATGTAGGAAGACAATCTATTTCTTAGAGACAGAGGTTCGGGAGCACAGAGGAAAGGAAAGGAAATCTTTTGATTGCTTCAATATTTTTAGCAATTACCATACAGAAGAGTAGCTGTATAGCACAATGACTAGGGTATGTGGAATTCAGAGTTGGATACATTGGATTCAATTGCTGACTCATTAACTTCACTTTGTGGAAGATAGGATCAGCCTCTTGAGTTTGTTTTTGAGGATTAAATGAGATAATTTGAAGTAGTTTTGCATAGTTCCTTCCACATCATGTGTGTGGGTTTTTAAAAGAATTATTAACAAAAAAAATTATTAACACTACAGTATTAGATGCTTAAACACAATAAAAAATCAGATTCTGGGGCCAGGAATTTAGCTTAGTGGTGCCACTACCTGCCTCACAAGCGCAAGGTCATGAGTTCAATCCCTGCTACCAAAAAAAAGAAAAAAAAAATCAGATTCCGATTTTGCCCATTCATCTCTCAAGAGCAGTGGAGAAAAGGAAAGGAGATATTTCTCTAAGTCACTGAAGTTCCACGGCAGGCGAGGACTTGATCTGTCAGGTGTATGTGAGCTGCTTAGGGCTATGATGCCTCACCAGAGAAACCCCTAGTGATTTGGTAAGTAGGAAGAGGGCTGAACTTGCAGCCAGAGAGGCCTGGCATAACCTGTCACACACATGGGGGGATGTAGAAATTCCAGAAATGTGCTCAGCACCCTAAAATTGGCTTCTCTCAGGACAAGAGCCCAGTTCATTCTGTGGCCAGGACACACAGAGGCCTTGAGGGTCAAGAAACGAAAGGAGCCCAGGGAGAATTGTGCTGACCAATGTGGCTCACTACATGATTACTGCCTCAGAACTTCTTCACTCCTCATGTACACCTTGAGTAACAGTCTGTCACAAGTAACAGTCTGTCAGTATTGCTGAGGAACAGTATACTTTTTTTCTTTTTTTGGTACCAGGGATCAAACTCGGGACCTTGCAGTTGTGAGGCAGGCACAGGAACCACTGAGCTAAATCCCCAGCCCAGAAACAGTATTCTTGCATCTGGCTCAAGAAGCCATTCAGCACGGATCTGGTTATTTCATTGATGCAAGCTATCCAATCACTGGGTACTCCTGGAAGCCGAGCCATGGAGGGTGAAGAATTCAAGGAAGCTGTTTTATATCTGATCAGATCAAGTGAGGAGGGCCGGGGATTTAGCTTAGTGGTTCCAGCGCCAGCCTCGCAAGCACAAGGTCCCAAGTTGGATCCCTGGTCCCAAAATCAAAAACAAAAACAAAAACAAACCTAAATAAAAGATCAAGTGAGGAAAGGCAGGTACAGTGGTGTAGCCTGAAATCCTAGTACTTGGGAGGATGAGGCAGGAGGATCACCATGAATTCAAGGCCAGCCTGAGCTACATAGAGACCTTGTCTCAGTGAAACAAAACAAGACAAGGCAAAATTGTCATGCCTGACCTGGGTGAGACCCAGATGGCCATAAATAAAATCAGGATGTACAGTCTCCAGGCACCAAGAAGTCTGGTGTGATCTACACCCCTCACTGACTTCCAGGGAACCTCGACCACAAGGATTCCATCCCAGATGCCTTAAGACAACACCCCTCCCCAAACACTATAAAAACTTTCTTCTCTAGCTAATTGCTGACATCTTTCTCTATCTCAGCCTGTCTGCACCCAGACAGAATAATAAAATCACCCTTGTTGCTCACACCATGCCCATCTAGGTGGTCTTGTGCTGTTTGTCACAAAAACATCAAATGAGGAAATGAGTGACAAGGTTCAGACTGCATCTGAATGAAAGTTGTGAGGATGAGTCACAGCTTTATTCTCTTAGGGCATTTCTGGTTCCATTGTCCATTCTGGGTGCCAGAGTGACCCAACCAAGGTGATTCCTCCATTCCAACTGGCTCCACATGAGGCCAGGTCAGGGCTGGCTCAGATGCCATATTCACCCAGCAGTGTCTACTCAGTCTGGAAAATACAGTGGTCCTGGGGCTGTAGCATACAGGACTAGAGGTCCTGGGAAGGTCTGGATACCATCCCCAGATGAGCTCCTGATCCTGAGTCAAAAGAGCTTGGGAGGCTGGTGCAAAAGGCCTGGGTCCATCGGTGATACCAGAGACCTGTGACCACTTAGGGTGTTTGGTGAGGCTCTTGAAGGCCTCAGTCAGTCTGTCCAGTTCTACTCACTTATTTATTTATTTATTTATTTATTTATTTATTTTTGGTACCGGGGATCGAACTCAGGTCCTTGCGCTTGTGCAGTAGGCAGTGAAACCACTGAGCTAAATCCCCGACAACTCTACTCACTTATTAAAAAAAAAATTTTAATGTAATACAAGTAGGGGCCGGGGATTTAGGTCAGTGGTTTCACCACCTACTGCACAAGCGCAAGGACCCAAGTTCCATCCCTGGTACCAAAAATAAATAATAATACAAGTAGATATTTATAAAAATATAAAAGCCGCCCTAAGAATCTACTTGCTTATTAATTTGAAATGTTCCTGAACAGAGTTGCAGATACAGAGAATACACAGAGAGCACAAAGTGCTTCAGAGGGACAGACATGGTGGGTTATGAGATGGGCTGAGGCTCGTGGAGGAATTGCCCCAGGAATGCCTCCTGGCAGCCTTATTGTGTATGTGCTTTAACTAATTTACCATGATTTCCTTCCATCTTTCCTCTCCCTTTTTTTTTTCCTTAAGACAGGGACTCACTATGTGGTCCAATCTGGCCTTGAACTCACTATGTAACCTAATCTGGCCTCAGACTTGTGGTGCTGGGATTACTGGTGTGCACTACTATGTCTGGCTTCATATTTCTGTGTGAATGATTAGTCATCTTCAGCAAGAATTTCTGTTTTGGAAAAAGCTTTCTTTATTTTTAATTTTTTGGGGGGGTACCAGGGTTCAAACTCACGACCTTGTGCTTGCAAGGCAGGCACAGTGCCACTGAGCTAAATCCATGGCTAGAAACAGCTTTCTTGAAATATTATCCACATATTATTATGGCTAAGATCCAAATGTCCCCCCAACTTCATGTGCTCATAAGTGGGGCTTTTCAGAGGTGGCTGGATCTAAGGTGTGTGACTGTGGGTTAAATGTGTGATAACTAAATTGGTTTAGCATAGTTCTGGGTGTGGATAATGGAAGCCCCACCCTGGGTGTGGGTGGCACCACCCACAAGGCTTATAGCCTGTATGGGATAAAAGGGAAAGATGGAAGGCAGGCTGCTGCTGCTTTGTGTCTGCCCTGCCATGGACTGTTTCTCTTCTGCCATGCTGCCCTGCCTTGGAACAAACTGACTATGGAATGAAACAAACTGTGAGACAAAATAATCTTTCTTCCTTTAACTTTGGTCAGATATTTTACTCAGCAACAAGAGTAAGTAGCTAGGACACATACCATAGAGTTTCACCCACTTAAAGTGTACAATGCAGTAGGTTTTAGTATACTCACAGAGTTATAAAGCCATTACCACAATCAATTTTAGTGTATTTTCACTAACTCCCTCCCCAAGAAAAAGAAATCCCACACCCCTTGGGTGTAATTTCTCCCACTCATCCCTTCTCCATCTCTGAGAAAACACTAATCTACTTTTTATCTCTATGCAGTTGCCTATTTTAGACATGTCTATAAATGGGATTGTAAGACCGTAAGCGGTCTTTTGTATCTGATTCTTCTCTTGCCATATTATTGTTAAAGTTCACCCATGTTGTAGTATGCATTAACATTTATTTATTTAGAGACAGGGTCTCACTGTGTCATAGTCCAGGTTAGCCTTGAACTTGGAGTCCTCCTGCCTCAGCCTTCTGAGTGCTGGGAATACAGGAGTGTGCTATTACACTAGGCAGTATGCATCAATTTTTTTTTTTTGGTACCGGGGATTGAACTCAGGACCTTGTGCTTGCAAGGCAGGCACTGGAACCACTGAGCTAAATCCCCAGCCCCATTAATTTTTTTTTTTGAGACAGGGTCTCACTGTACAGTCCAGGCTGGCTTTAAACTCACTGTATAACCTAGGTTGGCCTCAAACTCATGGCAATCGTCCTGCCTCAGCCTCCAGAGTGCTGAGATTATAGCAGTGTACCACCACACCTGGCAAAAAAAATTTTTTTTTGGTCTAAGAATTCAACTTTATTTATAAAAGTTTTATAAACAGAGATTCTACTTTCAAATACTATAACATAATTTTCTTTCTTTTTTTTTTTTTGGGTACCTCGGGACCTTGCAAGGCAGGTGGCAGAGCCACTGAGCTAAATCCCTGGCCCCTAACTGATAATTTTCACAAAAACCTTACAAGATGGTCTAAGACATAAAAACCAAAATAAAAAAAAAAACTTATCTAGCATGAATAGTTATTTACAGAATAAAGAATTAGAATCATACCCTTTAATGTGCTATTCCATCAAGAAAGGAAGCATAACAATTGGGAGGAGGTAAGTGCTTCACAATAAACAGTCGTCTTAAATAGTATAATTTAATTGATTGTTCAGGATTGCTCTTGTAGGCTAATATTTATGCTGATTTATTAAATAAGTTATCATTGTAAAAAGGGCACAGACTTTTTATATAGATCTTTCTCTTTTTTTTTTTTTGGTACGGGGGATTAAACTCATCCTTGTGCTTTCGAGGCAGGCAGCGGAATCACTGAGCTAAATCCCCGGCCCTTTATATAGATCTTTCTACCAATGAAAACACGTAGGTGCTGATCTGGTCTCATTTAAGCTAATTAATAAAGTAACAAATGTATAATAAAGAACTAAAAGCAAAAAATCATCATGTGCCTTACAAAATTAGAATTCTCCCTGAAATTGTCCCTTTCGGTATCTATAAATTTGAATTCCTCACAGCACAGCAGAGACAATACACAGACTAAATATTTAACCAAAGAATTCCAAATTATCCAAATTACCTATTTATTATTTATATGTAAAAATTATTTTTTAAAAAAAATATTTAAAAAATTTTATCTAGGAGGATAATGACTCTTATGTCATGGCTAAGTCACAAGAAATTTCAAAACTTTGGAAAAAAATTCATCCCTGAGAAGTGAGAAATATAAAAGCACCTGAAAACAAAACAAACAACCCCCCTCCGAAAAAGCAGAAGCAACAGTCCTGTACCCTTTTCACAATCTTCACAATAGCACAGCGCAGCGTGAACTATTATCAACAGATAGCAATCAAACATAGTCCAGTCCTGGGGAGCTGCTGCCTCTGATGATCTGATCTTTTTGTTTTGTTTTGTTTTTTCGTAAGGGGGATCGAACTTATCTGACCTTTTTGTAATGAAACTACCAATGCAACATTTAAAAAAAAAAATCAGTCAAATAGAAACTCTAGTTTTATCGACAACTTTACATTTTTGTCAAGTGCAAGGATGGCCGGCTAAGAACTGAGTATTTCAATAACGACGCAAAGCAGTAACTTCTGCTGGCATCTCTTCTGTAAGCCTGCTTCTTCCATTGACGTTCGCCCAAATAGTAAAGGGCAATACAACAGCAACCGTTAGCAGTTACTATTATCAGTGGCACTCTCATCACAGTGCTTACAGCTCGAATAAGGTTCATCAGCTGTGATTTAATTCCTGGCTCCTCTCCGACTCACTCCAATTCCCTGGTCTGTACCCAGCCAGTGTTCCTAGGAAGCGCTCTTCGCGCAGCATGGAGACTGCGTCCACGCACAGCAGGGCCGCCCTCGACAGCGAGTATGGGGTAAAGGCCAGTCACACGCAGCTACCCAGAGGCACAAGCAATTCTCCCGCCGCCGCCGCAGGGGACACAGTAGCACTGTCCAGAAAAAAATTTTTTGTACTTGGAAATGAACCCAGAGGCTCTTCCGTGCTAGGCAAGCTCTTTACCACTGAGCTCTAACTCCAGCCTTTTAAAAAATATTTTTGAGACTGGGTCTAAATTACCTATGCCAGCCTCGAACTTGTGATCTCTTGTCTCAGCCTCTTGAGTAGCTGAGATTATAGGTATGTGCCATCACGCCTACAAAGAAAAATAAAAATTATTGAATCCAGGGCTTTGAGCATGCTTTAAATATTTGCTTTACGAATGAGCTATACTTCTACCCCCTAATTTTTAAGAACATTTAAAAAACTTTTCAGACACCATTTTGCTAATTGCTCAGGCTGGGCTTGAACTTGGAATCCTCCTTGCAATCAGCCTCACAGGGTTACAGTTTACTTTTAGGATCGATTTTAGGTTCACAGTAAAGTTGAGTGATTAATACAAAGTTCTCATATCTTTGTGCCCCAAACCTAAATATACAGCTTCCCCCAAAATCAACATCCCTAGCCAGAGTGTACATTTGTTACAGTCAATAAACGTACTTGGACCCATTATTATTATTATACAAGGTTTGTTATTTATATCCAGAGCTCCCTTCTGGGGGCTATGCAGACTGTGAGGTTTAGCAAAGGTATAATGACATATATCTGCCGTTACAGCATCCTCAGAATAGGTTCATTGCCCTAAAATCCTTGTTCCATCTGTCCATAAGTCCATCCCTCTGCTCAACCCCTGCCAACAAGTGATCTCTTTACTGTCCCCAGTTTTGCCATTTCCAGAATATCATATAGTTGGACTCATGTATAGACAGTCTGAGACTTAATGACAGTTTACCTTGTGATTTTTCCACTTTACAGTGTGTCTTAGTTACTTTTTTGTCGGTGAGACAGAATACCCAACACCCAAAGGTAAAGAAGGAAAAGATTTTTTTTTTAAAAGCAGTGGCAAAGCTTTTTTCAAGAAACCAAAAGTGAAGAGTTGAGAGAAACTGGTTCTGCAGAGCGAGATTGGGCCAAGTAAAGAGAAAAACAGGGCCGGGAATTTAAGTGCAAGGTCCTGAGTTTGATCCCCCATACCAAGAAAAAGAGAGTAAGAGCAAAGAGAAAAGTACATGCTGGGTCTGAGGAATGCAATGTGAGCTACTGTGGAGAGTTACGATAGCAATGCTCCCGTGGTTGCCTTTTTTTTTTTTTTTTTACGTTTTTAGGTTTTATTGATATATTTTAGATATACATAATGGTAACATTCATTGTAGGAAATTTGTACCTGTACATGATATTTCGTGCTTCATTTTTTTCCCATTTCCCCTCCCTTCAACCCCTTTTCCTCTCCTTATTTACAAAAGCTTTGTTTCCTGCCTGTTTTTGGTTTTGTTTTTTGAGTCTCACTGTGTATTCAGGCTGGGCTTGAACTCATGGCAGTTCTCTTCCCTCAGCCTCCCAAGTGCTGGGATTACAGGTGTGCACTGTGGCCAGCAAAAGCATTGTTTATATTTTTTTCTTCTATTTTTTTTTCTCGTTTCTTCTTTCCTTTTCCTCTTCTTCCTCCCCTGTTCCCCTTCTCATTTGAACATTTTCTTCACATTTCGCAGTGTCTATTATTTATTGTGGTCCTTATTTACACTTTTGGTTTTGTACTTTTTTTGTGTGTGTGTGCCAGGGATCGAACTCGGGACCTTGCCCTTGCGAGGCAGGCGCTGGAACCACTGAGCTAAATCCCCGGGGCTACACTTTTGGTTTTTAACACCAGGAAAACAATGTGGTATTTAAACATGTGTATCCGATTTAAGGAAAGGTTTATTTGACTCACAGTTGTTTTTCTTTCTTTTCTTTTTTTTGGTACCAAGGATCGAACTTGAGTCCTTGTGCTTGCGAGGCAGGCGATGGAACCACTGAGCTAAATCCCCGGCCTTGGCTCACAGTTTGTAGAGGTTTCAGTCCATAGTTGGCAGTCTCCAAGGCAGGGTGGCATGGGAGAGGGCACTGCAGAGGAGAAACAGTTCATGGTGGGCAGAAGGTAGCAATGCAAGCAAGGGACCCTAGCAGTTTCTTTCTGCCCCTTTTATACTCTATCTAGGCTATTAGGCTAAACCAAGGGACTTATTTAGTAATCACACCCTTAGTCTCAACATCACACACTCTAGATTCAGCCATCTCTGAAAAAGTCCCACCAATGACCTCATGAGGCTTTGCGGGGACATCTGGACACAAATCATAACAGTGCTTCAAAAGTGATACACGTTCAGGATGAAATCACACTTTGAAATGCGATCTTTGCCTGGACAACAACATGCAGTGTGAGAACGCTCTTGCAATGCCAAGCAAAGGCTGTGAGCCCCACGTCCCAGACAGCCACGCGCTTACTGGGGCAAACAACTGATGCCGTGCAATGTGCCATTACCAAACCATGGTTCTCATTATGTCCAGTGTACTGACTGCTGCTTGTATGAGTGTGCTGGGTAATGAACCTTGAGCCTCATGCATGCTAAGCACTTGCTGAACCATTGCCCTCCATGGATTACCATGACGTAACCCTGTGTAAGTCAGGGGCATCTGTAGTATGGAACATTTCCTCTTTTCCCAGTGCTGGGTATCAAACACAGGGCCTCATTCACACTAGGCAAGCGCTCTAAGCGACATTCCCAAAGTCAATAATGCGATATTTTGTCTTTATGTTGACTGATATAACATTATTACATTGTTGATTTTTCAAATGTTAAACCAATCTTGCATTCCTAAAATAAATCCTGCTTGGCCATTGTGTATAATCCCCCTATGTCCCTGAATTTGGTTTGCTACTAAATTTTGTTGAGTGTTTACTTGTTTTCAGTTAATTTTTTTTCCAGTACTGGGGGTTGAACCCAGAGTCTCACACATGCTAGGCAAATGCTCTGCCTTTTTCATTTTGAGACAAGATCTAAATTGCTCAGGCTGACCTCAAACTTGCGATCCTCCTTTCTCAGCCTCCTGAGTAGCTGGCATTCCGAGTATACACTGCCATACCTGGCCACAGCCTGTGTTTTTACACAGAGTCCTAGTGTCTGTGCCAGTGAAAGATGTTCCTACAACATGCCCACATAGGCTTTCATATGGCGAAGCTGATTGCTTCTATCTGACAAGCAGTGCCATTCCTCCTCCTTCTAACTAAGCTACAGTCTTCTAAACCCTAAGTGTATGTATGTGTGGGGAGGATGGCATTTGCCCCCAGAGTGGGGAAATTGCTGTCTTAGGTGGGAGTGGGGGTTCTGAAACAAGACCTACACTAGGGCACTTGGGACCAAGGAGGACTCCTGCTCCCCACTCATACAACTCTTCCTCCTGAGAGGAGGCACAGGTGCATGACACACACAGTTCAGTCTTCAGTTTAAGTCTGTCTCTGTAGGGAGCACAGAAAAGAGGAATGAACAGCAGTGTGACAGGGGCCACAGAGCCTGACGTGCCCTTGTGAGGTCGCTGCAGGCCGGGCTGACCCTAAGTTCAGGGACTGCAGTGACATGTCACCCAGGCCCTACAGATAGAGGACATTCAGCCTCCCTAGAGGCTCCACCTATACCTGGACTGCAGCCATTCCTTGGCCTGTCCCTCTTGGCTTGTCAACGGCTGGCCCACTCTGAGGAGTGGCTCATTTCCTGGGACTGTGTGGACATGTCTTCTGCTGGAAAGGCCTGGCCATCCATAAGCATGCTCACACAAGGGAGAAGCTCTTTGCACACTGCTCCATGTTGGTCCAACAATACCACACCCACTTTGGAGACCCTCCATATGTCTGTGGGCTGTGTGGGGCTCAGTTCTGTCAGAGGGCTCACATGGCCGAGCACCAGCTGCTCCACCCAGGGAGCAAACTCTCTCCTATCCAAACTGGCTGCTGTTGCCAGTGGAATGGGGCACTGGCACTCACAGACAGACATGTGAGGGAGAAGCCACACATGTACTCAGTGTAGGCATCACTTTATAAACTCTTCCCTCTGGGGCATTCACCATGAAACCACACTAGAGAGAAGCCCCACATCTGTTCAGACTGCTCAGGGTGTTGCTTACCAGGGCTCTGCTGAGCAGTGAACGGTGGGTCCACTTTAATGAGTGCTCCTACTCCCACGCCCACTTTGTCCAGAAAATAAACTGCCCAGCACTAGCTCATCCACACAGGCACAAAACCCTTTGAGCTTCTGACTGTAGCCCCTGTTTCCACCCAAACGGCTTTTTGGCCATTTACTGGTGTGTACATACAGGGAGAAGCCCTGGGTTTGAGTACTGCTCTCTTCCTATGTCTTCACACCCACACGTACATCCATCCTGGTGAGAGGCCCTTCCTGTGTTTCCAGTGTGGGAGAACCCTTAAGTAGAAGAGCCCTGAAAGCCTAGCAATGGATCTCTCAAACAGGTGTGGCAAGTCAGAACGGCTGCAGACTTCTATCGCAACCCCAAGCCAGGCTTCTGTCCCTGAGGCCCAGAAAACCTGAGTACCCTTTGCCATTTTCCAGATGTGTTCCAGTAGTGCCAGTGACTTGAGCCAAGTAGTGTGAAGGAGCTAAAGTTTTCAGACTTTTCTCTCATGAAGTGCTGGGGAGGAGGCACTGAAAAGGAGGGGACAGGAGAGGACAGAAGGAGATCGGTCAAACTGAGGTGGTGAAGGCCAAGCCACCTCTGGTGCCTGTGAGACCTGGGGACAGACTAGAGCTGAGGGGCAGATGGCTGTCCAGGTGGAGAATCTGCCAGGGACAGCAAGAGTCTCCAACGCTCTTCCGACACTGACTGCTAGACCCTGAACTTTCAGCTCCAGGTTTCCCCCTAAATCTAGATCTCAGGGAACAAATCACAGATCCAACTTAGACCAGGAGCCATAATGTAAGAAGAATATAGGCTTTGTAGGACCGGGGATTTAGCTCAGTGGTTTCACCGCCTGCTGCACAAGCGCAAGGACCTGAGTTCGAACCCCGGTACCCCCCCAAAAAAAAGAAAAAAAGAAAAAGAATATAGGCTTTGAAACTGGCTATCCCATGTTCAGTATTCGGTCATTTGTTGTATTTAAGAAAAGACACCAAGCCCAAAGTAGGATCACTTCTGGGAAAGCTCCAGGGCAACAAACTAAAACCTAAATTGTTTACTGTAAGATTTTTATTTTTTAGAGACAGCGTCTTACTATGTCACCCAGGATGGCATCCAGCTTGAGATCTCCCTGCTTCTGCCTCCCCAGTAGCTGAGATTACAGGCATGTACTACCACATCCAGCCACTTGTGTTCTTAATTCTAGGGAGTTGTGATAAAGGACAGTTCAGGAAAAACCTGAGTATTTCCCAGCCGCTGAAAATACTGTCCACCAAGTCCATTGATGGCTGGTGGATGGCTGCTCTCACGAGCATTAACACATGGACCAAGCATGCTGGGTAAACCACAGGTAGAGAGCTGCAGGTGTTTGCAGAAAGAAGCCTTCAGGAACAGGGGAAAAATGTAAAGGGACCTGGTTGGTACACCAAGAGCAGGTATAGCCATAATGGTGAAACATGGGTACTTTGCCTCTCCTATTCCATGTGCCTAGCTAGTACTGTGCTTCAAACGCTGAACAAATGTTATATAAAAATAGTGTGTGAAAATTATGCAGAAGATTGAACCTGAGAACAAGAGTTCAGGTGGCTTCCTGAGTAAGCAAGCAAAATAGAATAGTGCAAGGGAATGGTGTTAATGCTGGGGTGTGGTGCCACATGCCTGTAATCCCAGCACTTGGGAGGGTGAGGCAAAAGGATTGCTGTGAGTTCGAGACCAGCCTGGGCTACACAGTAATTCAAGGTCAGCTCGAAGTACATATTGAGGCCCCATTTCAAAAAGCAAACAAACAGGGGCAGGGATTTAGCTCAGTGGTGCCACTGCCTGCCTCACAAGCGCAAGGTGCTGAGTTCCACCCCTGGTACCAAAAAAAAAAAAGCAAACAACCCTCCCCGAAAGAACCAACCCACCCCCCAAAAAACCCCAAAGGAACAGTGCCTAGCACAGTGGTATGAATAAAGGCCCTTTCCTTGTCATCCCCAAGTTTAAACCTTTGCACCTTCTCCTCACTAATGTTATGACCCTGGAAACCCATGGAATTCCTGAGATCATTTCAGTAAACGCAGTGATTGCCATGAGCTCACAAATGGTAGCTAAGAGTGAAGAAGAGGAAATATGCAATATATTGGGCTTGGTGTCTGCCTCTAGGAAATATTAACGTTACTGCCCACTCCTTTATCCCTACTATTAGGGAGGCTGATACAAGAAGATCCCAAGTTGGGAGGCCAGACTGGGCAACTTGGCGAGATCCCATTTCAAAAGCAAAGCAAAGCAAAACACAGCACAACACAACACAACACACCACAACAAGAGAGAGGGAGCTCAGTGGTACAGCACTTGGCCAGCATGTGCGGGGCCTAGGGTTCAATCCTCAGTATGGTGATGGTGGGGGCAGGACCAGGACTACGACGACGACAGTTAACTATTCAAAGCAAAGGATCTCTGAAGTTAGGAGGGGGGAAACCCCCCAAAATACCCAAGGTAATCTCAGCCCCGGGTTGGCCACAGTAGCTGTGGTTCAAATCTTTTCCTCCTTCAAAGAGAGGCTGAGTCAGCCAACAGAGAACTATACAAAACAAGCAGAGACTCTGATCACGGACCTCCACAACCCGCTTTGGAAATCACCTTGGTCGTCCGATAGTGAGGGTCAGCTTCCTGCCCTTACGCATCCGTTGACTTCTTTCAAATAGACCGCCTTCGCTCATACCCAATCAGAATGCTCGATATTTAGCCATTAGCCAATGGGCGAGAAGAATAGGGAGGGGGAAAAAAGAGGGCGTGAAGCCTAACCAAGGCGCCATTACACTTCAGGGCAAAGGGGTTAGGAAGCCGGCATGGCGCTCGGGTCAATAAAATCGATAGCTGGAAACTGCCTGTGTTTTAGGCAAAGGCGGTGCGATAGCAGCGCCGCCATTTTCCCCAAAGGCATCTTCCAGTGTCTCTCACCCAAGTTCGGGCAAGTTTTATGAATAACAGCGAGGTTTCTGTTAGCCCCGCAGGCGGCTGCCTCCGATCCCCTCCAGGGCTCCCAGCCACGCTCGGCCTGGGCCGGCGGGGGTTCCTTAATCTCGGGGTCCAATGGCGCCGCCTTCGGCCCCACTCCCCGCCCAGGGACCAGGCCAGGCCGGACCCAGCCGGAGAAGGGGAACAAGGCCAAGGGCCTTGAAGTTCGCGGACGTGGCTGTGTACTTCTCCCCGGAGGAGTGGGGCTGTTTGCGGCCGGCGCAGAGGACCCTGTACCGGGACGTGATGCGCGAGACCTACGGCCTCCTGGGCGCGCTCGGTGAGGTCCTGCCCAAATCTGCTTCCGCGGGGCCAGAGGGATGGTGGAGCTTGAGGCGGGTGGAGGAAGGCAGGGAGTCCAGGTCGTGGCCTGGGACCAGGTTACGTCCGGGGAGGAGGGCAAGGGCCCAGCGAAAGAAGCCGTACCCGGCATTATCCAGGGACCGGGCCTCTGACTGGTTCTCCTTCCCCAGGGTGCGCAGGTCCCAAACCAGCCCTCATCTCCTGGTTGGAACGAAGTACTGATGATTGGGAACCGGCTGCCCTAGATCCGCAGGAGTACCCGAGAGGGGTAACAGTCCAGAGAAGTGAGTGAAAATGCCCATGGAGAGCCTGCAGCTCTCCTATAACTTCCTGACCTCTAATGACTCAGTCCAGAATTTTGGTCTGGACTTGTTCTGCCTATGACCTTTTGCTATGCTGCTGCTGCACTGTTCATTTTCAGTTTCTGATGGTGTGGGGTCGTTCACCATCCAGATGTTCCCCAATGGATGTGCAGACTGGCGGCCCGCAAGTACTTCATCGTGTAAATGAACCCGTGAGCGTTAGTTAATAGCCACCCTCCTGGCTGCTTCCCCAGATCCCTGCTCCAGCCTCCTTTGAATTGGCCCCTTGCTTAGAGAACCTGAATTTCTCCGTTTCTGGGTTTTGGTTGAGATGGCTTATAGGGAACACTGTTGGGGTGCAGGGGCCTCTCTGCTCTTATGACAGGATGACCCTCACCACTGATGAACATACAGCATCATCCTCTGGACCAAGCAAGGCTCTGGTTCAGGCCATTTAGGTAGAAAGGCCCCAGATCTACCCATAGGGGCCGATGGCATCATCTGGCTGGAGTTTCTGTGTCACATTCTCAAAGCCCAGGAACGCCTCTAAGATTCAAACTTGATCATAATTCCTTGCTTAAAAACTTTGAACCCAGGCGTGGTGGCACCCCCTTGTAATCATATCTTCTTGGTTTTTTGTGTGTTGTTTTTGGTACTGGGGATCAGACTCACGACCTTGTGCTTGTGAGGTAGGTGCAGTGCCACTGAGCTAAATCCCTAGCCTCAATCATATCTACTTGGGAATTTGAGACAGGAGGATTGGAAGTTCGTCAGCCTGGGTAACTTAGCAAGACTCTTGTCTCAAAATAAAAAATAAAAAGGGCTGGGGATATAGTATCCTAGGGTTGATCCCTAGTACCACAACAAAATAAAACAACCTTTCAGTTTTTGCCCTTGTTTTCAAATGGCTGTTATATGTAAGTCGTTTGGAGAATGTGGTAAAAGTACAGATACTGGGATCCCATCCCAGAACTTCTGATTCAGAGTCACTCTTAGGGATGTCTACGAACTTGGGTATCTTTTTTAATAGCCCCATTTGATTTGGATGTGCATCTGGGTTTGGGAACCATCGGATAAAATGTGGCCCAAGGTCCTTAACAAATGCTTTCAGAAGTGGTTCTAGGGCTGGGGATTTAGCATGGTGCCACCTGCCTCGAAAGCGCTTGCCTTGTGAGCTCAAGGTCCCAAGTTTGATCCCCAGCACCAAAAAAAATAAAAGTGGTTCTAAAAGTGTGGTCCCAAACCACCAGCAGCACGACTTGGAAATTTGATAGAAATATAAATTCTAGTGCTGGGTGTGATGGTGCACACTTGTTATCCCTGCACTTGGGAGGCTGAGGCAAGAGGATTGCCATGAGTTGCAAGCCAGCCTGGGCTACATAGTGAGTTCAAGGCCAGCCTGAACTACAGAATGAGACCCTGTCTCAAATAACAAGGAAAAAAGAAAGAAAGATGGGTTGATTTCTTGGATACCATCCTAGACCTGCTGAACCCCAAACTGGAAGAAGGGCCCAGAGTCAGTTTCAGTAAGTCTTCCAAATGATTCTGATCAAAATAAAGTTTGAGATCTCAGACCTCATTTGTTTCCACTTTTGCCTTAGTTTTAATTTAAGATCTTACACCCCATGCACACTGCACACAGGCCCTTGGCATATGTGGTGCCACAGCAAGCACATCCACATGTGGCCTAGGGACTTTTCCTTTTGGTACCCAGGATCGAACTCCAGACCTTGTGAGGCAGGTGACGGAACCACTGAGCTAAATCCCCGGCCCTCAAACTTGCAATCCTCTTGCCTCAACCTCCCTCAGTGCTGGGGTTACAGGCATGCACCATTGCTCCAAGGTGTTTGTTTTCGGTACTGGGGATTTAACTCTGGGCCTCACACATGCTAGGCAAGTGTTCTATCACTGAGTTATATGCTAGCCCTTTTTATTTTAAGACAGGGTCTTGCTAAATCACCCAGGCTAGCTTTGAACTTAGCCCTCCTGCCTTCTCCCAAGTAGCTGGGAATACAGGCCTGGGCCCTTGCTCCTGGCCAGTTGTTTGTAAAATCAGCTTAATCTCCAAGAAATCTGCCCTGACCTCCAAGCCCGTGTAAGGGCTCCTGTAATATTCTCCACATTGCCGTAATGTCATACTTAGCTTTAGCTGTCTCTGGCATTGACAGTTGAAGTCAGAGGGTGCACATAAGAGGCAAGAATTGGAGCCTAGTAATTGTTAAATTAATTTCTCCCTGTGTTCCTGTAGAAAACAGAACCAGAAAGAAAAGTGGGGAGAAGGAAGCATTCTCACCTAAGGAAGCACCCCGAAAGGGGAAGCGTGGGCGGAGGCCCAGCAAACCCCGGCTGATCCCTAGGCAGACGTCTGGTGGCACCATCTGCCCTGACTGTGGCTGTACCTTTCCTGATCATCCGGCCCTGGAGAGCCACAAGTGTGCCCAGAATCTGAAGAAACCCTACCCTTGCCCGGACTGTGGGCGCCGATTTTCTTACCCATCCTTGCTGGTTAGTCATCGACGGGCACACTCCGGTGAGTGCCCCTATGTCTGTGACCAGTGTGGCAAACGCTTCTCCCAGCGCAAGAACCTTTCTCAGCACCAGGTGATCCACACGGGAGAGAAGCCCTACCACTGCCCAGACTGCGGCCGCTGTTTCCGCAGGAGCCGGTCCTTGGCCAATCACCGGACCACACACACGGGCGAGAAGCCCCACCAGTGCACCAGCTGTGGGCGCCGCTTTGCCTACCCCTCCCTGTTGGCCATCCACCAGCGCACGCACACGGGAGAGAAGCCCTACACCTGTGTGGAGTGCAGCCGCCGCTTCCGCCAGCGCACAGCCCTGGTCATCCACCAGCGCATCCACACGGGTGAGAAGCCCTACCCGTGTCCAGACTGCGAGCGGCGCTTCTCCTCGTCCTCCCGCCTGGTCAGCCACCGGCGCGTGCACTCTGGGGAGCGCCCCTATGCCTGCGAGCACTGTGAAGCCAGATTCTCCCAGCGCAGCACGCTGCTCCAGCACCAGCTCCTGCACACAGGCGAGAAGCCCTATCCCTGCCCCGATTGTGGGCGTGCCTTCCGGCGGAGCGGTTCCCTCGCCATCCATCGTAGCACGCACACTGAGGAGAAGCTGCATGCCTGTGAGGACTGTGGCCGTCGCTTTGCCTACCCCTCGCTGCTGGCCAGCCACCGGCGCGTGCACTCCGGCGAGCGGCCCTATGCCTGTGACCTTTGCTCCAAGCGCTTTGCCCAGTGGAGCCACCTGGCTCAGCACCAGCTCCTGCACACTGGGGAGAAGCCCTTCCCCTGCCTTGAGTGCGGCAGATGCTTCCGCCAGAGGTGGTCTCTGGCAGTCCACAAGTGTAGCCCCAAGGGCCCAAGCTGTAACACTAGATCTACTCCAGGGGGTGCTAGCCACAGGGGCAACACCCCTTAGAAAGGGAGGAATTAAGTTTCTTTCCATTCGTGGAGGGGTCCAGGAAAGGGAAGGGGCCACCTGGGTCATACAGCCACAGAGTGTGAACTAAAACCCAGGTCTCCTGTCCACACACGTCCTTAGTATGTTCCACCACACTGACTGCCTTACTGTACGTGTCTAGAGTAGTCCCAGCAGGAGAGGTGACATCATTTGGTTAGTTTTCCAAGCTATCCTACCTTAAAATAATTTATGTGTGTGGGTACCAGGGCTAAAAGTTCTCCCCACCATTTTAAGAGCTACTACTTTTCTGGTTTGTGCATAGGAGGGTTACCCATCTCCTTGCATGCAATCAGGAAAATCTCATTGTAGGGGGCAGGGCCTTCTACTCTTGGGCTCTTCCTCCATACCAACCTGAAAAACACCTGGTTTACTCCACTTTTTACAACATTCCCGCCAAGTGATCTACTGTTTGCTTGAAAACATCCCTTGACGGGGAGCTCACCACTTCACAATGCAGGTCATATCATTTGTGGGACAGTGCTGATCTTTAACAGGTTAAGTACCATATTCTCATTCTCTGTAAACCTGACCTAGGGCCGGGGATGTAGCTCAGTGGCACCACCCCTGCCTCACAAGTGCAAGGTCCTGAGTTCAATCCCTGGCACCAAAAATAAATAAAATCTCACAAATCTTGGCCTAGAATATGTTTAATACTTCATCTATGTGGCTGCCTTTCAAATAACTTAATCACAGCTACTTTGCCCTCAAGTTTTCTTGGATAAATAGCATTAATTTGGTCAGTCTTTTCTTTTTTGAGACAGCATGCCTAAAGTGGTCTTGATAGGTTCAAGCAAACCTGCCTTAGCCTCCAAAATAGTTGGGACTAGGTGTGCAGCACACCGGGCTCTGGTCAGTCACTCTAAAGATAAGATTTCAGTTCCCACACATGAGCTCTCTCCAACAGCCACTGCTTTTTTATCACCCTTTTAGAGGGTGATAGAAAATAAGGCAGCACCCAGTGCATATGCTGTACCCCTTCCTTGTCTGCCCTTAACAACTCTGGATTACACTGGTTTGGGGGGTAGCTGTACTGTACCAGGGGTTTACTGGATTCCAGACACCTAAATGCCCTTTTTTTTGGTACCGGGGATTGAACTCGGGACCTTGTGCTTTTGAAGCAGGCACGAGAACCACTGAGCTAAATCCCTGGCCCCCTAACATTTTTAAAAAGTGACATGTGATAAAGTTATGTCTTCACCCTGTGTTTGGAAAATTGGTTCAAGATGAGTATGAGACATAAGCACAGTAAACGCTGAGAGAAGATGGATTGTAAGGAAAAGCAGGGGACCTGCAGTCTAGCAGCAAAATGTAAAAATGGGATGGGCTTATTGTACTTCATTAGATGGACTTCAACTGATTTCAGGTGTTTAGTGGCTGGAGAATCCTTGAGAACTGGGTCTTACTCCTCCCTGTTCTCATCAAAATAAAGCAGAATCAGCACAGAAACTTCTATGAGGCCTCAGTCAACTTTTTCATAAACTAAAGTGAGGCCATTCAAGTTGGGCAGAAAGGTAATTGAATACAAAGAAGAGTCTCATCAAACTGTCCATGCCTTCTTTTCTTGAAATCTCCAAAGGGGCCACCACAGCAGTGTCTTAATTGTTGATAGGCCTCCCTGGCATATCAGGCCACCCGAGTTGGTGGTGATCAGTAAAGCTTAACTGAACTAAGAGTGAACAGGGCCTGCCACTTTGCCTTGGGCAGTGGCACCAAATTAGAATTTCCAAACATCATTTATCTCATATTCCAACAGCTGGAGTGGGTGACCCTAACCTAGTTGCTGCTTTTTACAGCTCTCCTGATCTCAGCCCCAGAGTGGAGAAGTAGCTAGGGAACAGCATTTTGTAATGACCTCTGTTCAGGTATTTAGCAAGGTGCATTTAACTCTGTCTGTTTCCCCTTGGATGATGAGCTACTCCTCAAGCAGAGGTACTACTGGATTGAGCCTCATTAAAATGTCTGATGAATTATGTTTCTTGCAGAATTACTGTTTACATAATGTAAATCTAATTCTATGACTTGGAAGAAATTCACTGTTACAATGGAGACCCAGCCCTCATAACAGCAGACTGCCTTACCATACCAGAGAGCTCAGTGGATGTCTGCCGAGCACCCTATTAATACCAGTTCTCTCCCTACCCATTAGCACCAGGCCAGCCTCATAATTCCTCATGTTATAATTCTATGACTTTCTCTGGGCCTGCATTGCAACCCATAAAATGGAAGCCACTGGTGGCTAAATTCCATCATGTGGTCTAAGGAGAGCAAAGATGAGAAGTAATTTCCTAGGCTCCCTAAGGCAGTCCAGCCCAGCATGCTTTGTAGCAGTGATCCTGGCCCTGCATTCAGAGAGATCCCAGCATCTGTCCAATAAATTCCTCTTCCTGCTTACCATGGTTTGAGTCGCTCTCACAAGCAGAATAATTAATGCACATTGGGCCGGGGATTTAGCTCAGTGGTTCTGGCGCCTGCCTCGCAAGCACAAGGTCCTGAGTTCGATCTCCGGTACCAAAAAAAAAAACAACCACACAGCCCCATCTGCCTTCGTGCTCTGCTGTTGAGAGATGCTACCATTTCTTTCTTTTTTTTTTTTTGGTACCGCGGATCAAACTTGGGACCTTGCACTTGCAAGGCAGGTGCTGAAACCACTGAGCTAAATACCCGGCCCTAACCATTTCTTTCTTGATCTCTAACCTCAGTTGGTCTTCTTGTACTTGTGTCTTCCAGTTTCCTTATCCAGTAAGGATCACCTTGTTCACTAAAAGAATAAAAGGTGTTAGGAGTTCCTTTAACATTCTACTCCCCATCCTGACTCCAAATTTACCGGTGACTACTCATCCAATTTATTTGCTTCTTCCCATCTTAGAAGTGGTGGGAACACTGCACTGTAGATCACTATGGCCAGGCTGAACTGGCCTCCTCTCTCAGATGAGGCAGGGCCCTGTGGGGAACGAGGAACACGCATCTTCGCTTGCTTCCTCCCGCAGATGGGGCAGGGTCCCATGGGAGGAGAACAGGTGACAAGAGAGCGTGGTGGAGCAAGGCCTGGCTGAGAAGAGGACTGTCTTCCTCCCTGCCCATTCCCCAGAAAACCAAGCATGACAGACATCCTGCGGACCTTGGCTGCTCTCCTGGCTCTGGTTACAGCCCAGCCCCTTTGACCTCCCCCTGCACTTCCCTTATCTCTACCACTATAAATAAACAAGCTGCAGTTGCTTGGGGTCTTTTTCTCCATCAGGAGTTAGAGCCCCACTTGGCCCCACTTTCTATCTCTGTCTTTTCTTAATCTCCCATGGTCATTTCTTACTCTGGGGACCCTTCAGTCACACGGGCTGTGGCAGTCCCTCATATGCAATGCACATCAACATAGCTATGCCTGGATTTTGCCCACTTCTGGCCCCTCAAGGACTGCTCCATCTTATTTCTTCTCTCACCTCTTTTAGATTTGTTTTCAGAGTCACTTTCATTCAAAACACACACCTTCTAGCCAATAAATTGCCGAAGATCTGTCTTTAAAATGAAAATTTTAAGGCCTGGGGATCTAGCTCAATGGTTTCACTGCCTGCTGCGGAAGCGCAAGGACCCGAGTTCAATCCCCGGTACCAAAAAAAAAAAAAAAAGTAGAAAAAAAAAATGAAAATTTTAAGAAGCCAGATATTGTGGCATATACCTGCAGTCCCAGGACTCTGGGGAGACTGAGGCAAGATCTCAAATTGAAGCCCAACCTGAGAACTTAGTGACTTAGTGATGCCCTGTCTTTTAGATATACATAATAATCACATTCATCATAGGGAATTTGCACCTGTATATGATACATTTTGCTTTTTTCCAATTCTCCTTTTCTCCCTTCAACCTATCTTCCCCTCCTTGTTTACAAAAGCTTTGTTTCCTTTTTTTTCCTTGTCCCTTCTTTCACCCCCATCCTGATCCTCTTCTCCTTTGAACATTTTCCTCCCATTTCCCAGTATCTATTATACATTTGGTCCTTATTTCAACTTTAGGTTTCTCACACCAGAGAAACAATACAGTATTTAAACATGTATCTCTGATTTATTTCACTTAAGAGTATAGTCTCAAGGTGCATCCATTTAACTAGAAATGTCTCAAGCTTATCCTTCATAACAGCAGAGTAGTACTCCATTGTATAAAAACCACACCTTGGGCTGGGGATTTAGCTCAGCAGTTTTGCCACCTGCCTCAAAATCGCAAGGTCCTGATTTCCAACCCTGGTACAAAAAACAAAACCAAAACCCACATTTTTATCCATTCACCATATAATGGGCATGTGGGCTGTTTCCAGGACTTAGCTATTACAAACTGCCAGTGCAAACATGGTTGTGCATATATTGCTATGTATGATGCTTTTCTTTCAGGAAGATATCAAGAACAGGGAAAGCTGGGTCAAATGGAACTTCTAGTTTTAGGTTTTTGAGGAATTTCCACATTGATTTCGATAGTGGCCGCACCAGTCTGCACTCCCACTGACAGTAGAGAAGGGTTCCTTTCTCCCCACAGCCCTGACAGCATTTGTTATTGGCTGATTTCTTGACAATGGCCATTCTTTCAGGAGGAGGAATCTCAGTGCTCTTTCAATTTGCATCTCTTGAATGACCTGTGATGTTGAAGATTTTTTCATATATTTTTTGCCATTTCTACTTCTTCAATTGAGCAGTGTCCATTTTGTGCCCATTTTTGGATTGGGTCTATAAATTGGGGGGGGTCTATTGTTTTTGAGGTTAGTATATTCTAGATAGTCCTTTGAGGAACAGCTGGCATAAACTTTTTCCCACTCTATGGGTTGTCTCTTTACTCTGTTGGTGGTTTCTCTTGCTGTGCAAAAGCTTTTGTTTTTTTGTGTGTGTGTGTGGTACTGGGGATCAAACCCAGGTCCTTGCACTTGCGAGGCAGGCAGTGGAACCAATGAACTAAATCCCCAGACCTGTGCAAAAGCTTTTTAATGAGATCCCAGTTGTTGATTCTTTGTGATATTTCCTGTGCAATCAGTGTTTTGTTCATAAAGTCTTTGCTTATACCAATGTTTTTAAGAGTTCTACCTATTCTATTTTCCAGCAGATTTAGTGTTTCTGTTTTAAAATTTAGATCTTTGATCCATTTTAATTTTAGTTTAGTGTATGGTGAGAGATATGAGTCTAGTTTTAGTCTTCGGCACATGGAAAGCCAGTGTTTCCAGCACAATATATTAAAGAAGCTACCTTTTTTCCAGTGAAGGTATTTGGCTCCTTTGTCAAAGATAGGATGTCTCAGTATGTTTGGAGTTGTTAGCGCCTCTTATAATCTGTTCCACTGATCCTCTGGTCTGTTATTTTGCCAGTACCATGCTGTTTTTATCACAGTAGCTTTGTAGCATAGTTTCAAGTCAGGGATTATGATGCTCCCTGCCTTGCCTTTGTTGTCCAGAATTGCTTTTACTATTCTAAGTCTCTTCTGGTTCCAAATAAATTTTAGGATTGTTTTCTGTAATTCTGTGAGATATGCTAATTTTGGTTGGGATTGCATTAAATCTGTATAACAATTTTGGAAATATGGCCAGTATTGTTCTTCCTACCCAAAAACAAAGGGTATCTTTCCATTTTCTAATATCCTCTTCAATCTTTTTCAGATTACTATAGTTTTCAATGTAGAGGTGTTTTACTTCCATTGTTAGATTGATTCCTAGGTATTTCATTGTTTTGAATGCTATTGTGAAATGTGTTGTTTCCCTAATTTCTCTCTCAGTGAGTTTGGTATTTCTGTACAGGAATGCTATTGATTTTTGACTGTTGATTATGCCTCAACTATGCTACTGAATTTTGTTATTAAATCTAGTAGTCTTTTCATGGAGTTTTTGGGGTCTTCTATGCAGAGTATCATGTCATTCACAAATAAAGATAATTTAACTTCTCTTCCTATCCTTATTTCTTTCTCTTGTCTAATTGCTCTGGCTAATATTTCCAGAACTATATTGAATAAGAGTGGTGACACTGGAGATTTTTGTCTTGTTCCTAATTTTAGTGAAAGCCTTCAGCTTTTGTCCATTCAGTATGTTGACTGTTGGTTTGTCATAGATGGCTTTTATCAGATTGAGATAAAGACCATCTATTCCAATTTTCTGTAGGTTTATCATGAATGGGTATTTGGCTTTGTCAAATGCTTTTTCTGCATCTATTGAGATGATCATATGGTTTTTGTCCTTGGCTCTGTTAATATGGTGTACTGCATTTATAGATTGGCACATGCTGAACCATCTCTGAATCCCTGAGATGAATCCTACTTGGTCATGATGTACAAACCTTCTGGATGATTTGCTGCATTCTGTTTATCACTATCTTATTGAAGATTTTTGCATCTATGTTCATTAGGAAGATTGGTCTGTGTTCTCTTTTGGTTGGATCCTTCTCTGGTTTTGGTATCAGGGTAATGCTTGCTTCTAGGAATGAATTTGGGTATATTGCTTCCCTTTCAATTCATTAAGGAGTTTGAGAAGTAGCGTCATTAGGTCTTCTCTAAACTTCTTTTTCTTTTTTTTTTTTTGGTACCAGGGATCAAACTTGGGTCCTTGCGCTTGCAGGGCAGGCAGCAGAACCACTGAGCTAAATCCCCAGCCCTTCTCTAAACTTCTTATAGAATTCAGCAGTGAATCCATCAGGGACTGGGCTTTTTCTTTGTTGGTAGGTTTTTTTGTTGGTACTGGGGATTTAACTCAGGACCTCAGGACCTTGCACTTGGGAAGCAGGTGCGGCGCCACTTAGCTAAATCACCAGCCCTGTTGGTAGGTTTTTAATTTCACTGACTGATACTGGTTTATTTAGAATTTATCTTCTTCTTGATTCAGCTTTGATAATTCATATGTATCTAGGAATCTATCCATTTCTTGGATGATTTTTTGTTTTTTGGTCTAGTTGACCTATTTGTGACAGTGGGGTATTGAGGTTCCCTATTACAATTGTGTTAGTGCTTATTTGATTTTTTTTTTTTTTGTGCTGGGGATCAAACTTGGGTCCTTGTGCTTGCGCAGCAGATGGCAAAACCACTGAGCTAAATCCCCGGCCCAGCTTTTTTTTTTTAATTTTTGCTTTGACTCTGAAACATAATTTATTAGATAATTTATTTTTTATTTTTTGGTACTGGGGATCAACTTCGGGACCTTGCACTTGCGAGGTAGGCCAAAGAACCACTGAGCTAAATCCCCACCCCACTAATAGCTTTTAATATTCTGTTCTTATATTGAATTTCTCACTATTATGTTTTTTGGTGATTTTTTTGATCATGAGTAATTAGAGTTCTATATGCCTCACTTATCTGTATGTCAATTCTTTTTTCCTGTTTGGTAAGTTTTCTGCCATTCGGTGAAAAGATTTTTTGTCATTTGTACTATCTCCTGCTTTTTTTTTTTTTTTTTTTGGTACTGGTTGGGACCTTGTGCTTTCAAGGCAGGCGGCGGAACCACTGAGCTAAATCCCCAGCCCAGTGCCAGCACTTTTTTTTTTTTGGTACCAGGGATCAAACTTGGGTCCTTGCGCTTGCACAGCAGGTGGCGAAACCACTGAGCTAATTCCCCGGCCTGCTTTTTTTTTTTTGGTACTGGGATCGAACCCCAGACCTTCCTCTTGCAAGGCAGGTGGCGGAACCGATGAGCTAAATCCCTTGGCCCTATGTTCTGCTTTTTCATTGACTCTGATCAATCTTATATTATTCTGTGCAACATGTAGCAGCTGTTGGATAGATTTGTGATCCTTTGCTATTTTTAAGAAATCTTTCTTTTCATGGTTGCTAAGTTCAATCCTGTCTTCTATATCTGATATTCTGTCCTCACATTGGCTCATTCTACTGTGTATGCTTTTAACTGGAATTTTTAATCACCTGGATATCTATTTGAATCTGTTTCATAGATTCTATTTCTTTCCTATGTTGGGCATTCATGGTTTCCATTATTTTCCTAAGCTCCTCTATTTTTTGTTTTAATCTGTATCTGCTGTAGTCACTAACCATGTCTTTCATTATGGTCACCATCTCTGTAGTAATCTGAGAAACTATTTCTGCTTTTTTCTTTTTTTCCCTAGAGCCTCATTCATCTGCTTTGTTACTTCTGCTATTACCACTTCAGAGTCCAGGTGGGTGAGTTTCAAATTGCTCTACCTCATTGCCCCTGGGTTTGCCTTTGGTGAGCTGGAAGTCTGGGGTTGGATCTTACTTAAGTGTCTTCTCATTTTCTATTTTTTTGGTTTAATTCCTGGGTTGATGTTTGTAAATTGCTTATGGCAAGTAGCTTTATTGCTAGTATTTAGAACACTTAGGAAATGATTGCTTCTCAGAGATGTCTTCCAGGTTTAGCTAGCTTTTGGGTTTTGATTCTGTTGCAAGATTCTACTGCTTCAATTTATTGGGGATGAGATGTTGTTGCTTATTTGGCTTAGCCCCTGGTTCTTTGGCACTGGCGTAAAGTATTGTTTATGACCCTTAGGCAATCTCAGTCTTGATACACCAGGAAGAACCTCCAATAAGAACATGTAAGTAGGGCCAGGGATTTAGCTCAGTGGTTTCACTGCCTGCCTCACAAGCACAAGGTCCCAAGTTTGATCCCCGGTACCAAAAAAAAAAAAAAGATCATGTAAGTCACCTTGGCTAAAGTAGTACAATCAGCAATAGCAATAGCATCAAATACAACCTAGAAAAATGACAAACTGTGCTAACTATTAATTTGCCATCTTTAACCATGTGAACTAGATTTGTGGTTATATAACAAAATCTAAAACAAACCAGATAATTGTATACAGTAAATATGTCCTCAGTATGGTGATTTTACCCTCAGGGAAGAAAATTTAAAAGATTAGAGGGGAAAGAAATAGAGAAACAGAAGAGGAAAGGATTAGAAGTGAGGCTGGAGAACAAAGGAAGATTATCCAAACTTTGGGAAACTGGTGAAGATAGGGAAAGACAGAAGGAAGAAATAAAAATAAGAACAGACCAGAACAACAACAACAACAACAACAACAAAAGTAGAAACAATGATCACACTTATATAAAAACAGGAACACACACACACACACACACACACACCCCAAGAACAAACAAAACAGAAACAAAAAACTTCAAGGCAGGTCTCTGCTGTCAATGGTAGACAAAGTGGGCAAATAGAGTCCAGATCTGTGTTGATTAATCTCAACAAGCTAGCTGTAGATTTACAGTGGGGTAGTGGATAATCCCAGCAAGTCTGTACCTTTAGTTCTGAAGCTTAGGCTGGTTTCTGGTTGTGAGACTGGAACCCATCTTGTTCGGCCTGCCTCCTGCTGGCCTGAACTTGGTTCTTTGACCTCCTGCCATCCTGAACTTGATTCCACCTCACCTTGATGAAGCCAGCCAGTAGCTGTTCTGAGTTCCAAGCTCAGTTGGGTCCTCTCCAAGATGACTACTGGCCAATCACCCGCTCTGGGTGATGTCTGAAACCAAATAACTCACCAGCCACTGCAGTCTGCTGTATCCATTACTCCATTCCACTGGTGTATTTCTCTGTGGAGGCCTCTGGGGTCACTATTAGTCACAGTCTGGCTGTGTAGCAGACACTTTTGCCCAGTATTAGCAGGCTATGAGTGGCATGTGCTTTTTTCCCTTCCCTAATTCAGCTCTACTGTTTTATATCAGGAATCAGACCGAAGCCCAGGGTAACTCAGATGGGGATATCAGCTAGAAGAGTTGGGCTAATATTGCTCCTTTCCTAATGGCTGTCAATGAGGCCTAAGTGCTGGTCTGTGAAGTGGCAGGGCCCTGGTGAATTATTATGTGGAGCTGAGGTCAGCATGACCCAAATTAAAATCCTTTCCCCTGAATTATTGCTTCTCATTGACCTTGTGGGTTGCTTGCTAATTGTACCTGGTCCCAGTACCGGTTTATTTTATCCAAGCAAGATAAGCAATGCTTCCTCCCTAACAGCTCTGCCTGGTGCCATCATGTCAGGTGTTCAGCAGCATCTCACTAGATGCCTTCTAAGCATACCTGGCTCCCTATTCCTTCCCATGATTGTATTCAATACACACTGGATGCAGTTGGGGGCCTTTGTCATTGCTGCTATCAGCAGCACTGACCAGGACCCAAGGCTCAGCTTTACTAAAAGTCTCATTCCATCTATTCTTTAACCTTTAGCCAGTGCTGTGGTGGCTCACAGGAGGCTGGGACTTACTGCAGGGGTCTCCAGCGATGTCCACTCCCCCTGCTCCTTACATATCTTCAGGTTTGAGTCACCCTTCTTACACAGTGACTCGGGGCTCAGGGAGAAAGCACAACTTACTGCCTCCTTCTTCATTGAAGTCTCTCTCTTCACTCACCCCGGGGGCTTCAATTCTCACTTCAGATCCTTGCTAGGTCCGGGGACCCACTTCCCTCCTCTTCCTCACATTGCTATATTCCAGTGTCTGGACACCAAATCTCAGAGAGGCTGTTTCCCTGCTGTTCACCACTCTGCCATCTTCTCAGGGTCTCCCATCCTGTCTTGAAGTTGAACAAACAAACAGGGCTAGGGGTGTAGCTCAATGTGAAGATACTATATTCAATCTCCAGCACCAAATTAAATATAATTTAAAAAGAGAACTGTTCCTCTAGTCTGTCTCCATCTATTTTCAGTTAAATTTCTTTTTTTTGGTACTGGGGATCGAACTTGGGTCCTTGCGCTTACGAGGCAGGCACCGGAACCACTGAGCTAAATCCCTGGCCCAAATTTCTTTCTTTTTTGAGACAGGTTCTCTCTATTTGTTCAGGCCAGTCAGGCTTGAACTCACTATGTAGCCCAGGCTGGCCTCAAACTCATGGCGATCTTCCTGCCTCACCCTCTCAAGTGCTAGGGTTATAGGCATGCTCCACCATGCCTAGTTAGTTAAATTTCTTGAATCAGTAGTCTATATTCTACATTCTCTGTATACACTTCTGGTTATTCTTGGGCCTACTACAATATTGTTAATAGGCACTTGATTGAAATTTTATGGTGTGTCATGTACTGTCTTAAGCACTTTCTATACATTCCGATCTAATGTTATAAGAATCTATAAAGTCTAAAAAGATACTCCTTCATGAGTCTCTCACATTTCCATAAACTCTTGATGAGTATGCCAAAAAAAAAGGTTCTGCCCTTAATACTTTCACACTTGAGCCAATTCATAGACTTAGAGGCCCTTGAATGAAGTGAAGGCTGGGTCCTCATGATGAATTATCATGCTACACTGGCAAAAACATGCTGCACATCTTCCCAACCTTTTCCAAAGGGCCAGGGATTTAGCTCAGTGGTTTCGCCACCTGCTGCGCAAGCGCAAGGACCCAAGTTCGATCCCCGGTACCAAAAAAAGACAATAGAGACTTGCATAATTTCAAAGTATGTGGGGGGCCAGAAGGCCAATGCCTCAGAGTGGGCAAAAAACCAAGACTCTCCAAGCTAGCCACTATTTATCTGGTACACACAATAACTGGAGGGAACATCAGGTGACTTATGGGGCATCTTATGTCTGATCCTGTGCCGATGCAGATCTCATGTTGATGAGGGAAGAAAGGAAAGCATTCCCCACCTCAGTAGGTGGGATGAGCTGGGCTGATCAGGAGCTCCTCCTTTCCCAGGTGAGGCCTTTCTCTTCTGTGTCACTACTTGCTTCTCAAGGAACCAGGACGCCTTCAGCTGGTGTTATCTTGCCATTGAGTGCCACAGCCTCACAGACCACTGAGGCCTCAGCTGTGACCAGAGGCAAAACGGAGTTATGTTTCTGCATGCCATGCTGGCTCTCGGGCAAGGCAACATCAGGCCATAGACAGCTATAGTCATACTTTAATTATGAAATGGTATTTCCCCCAAATTTAGGTAGAAATGCTCCTGAAAGCATTGGAAAATGGAAGTTATAACTACAGTTTTCGGAGATTTCTAGGGATCTGAACTAATTCTATTGCTTACAGATCTAAAATGTCACTGTAGCTTACCAGGCACAGTGTACTCTTAGAGATCAGGTGTGTGCAGGAAAGGGTTGACTCAGCAGGCATGGATTGTTCAAACCCTGCATGTTCCAAAGAAAGTTTATCTTGATGACTGCCACTTGGCCTTGTCCTGGGAAATGACTTCTAAGCCCTTGAAACATTTTATCTGATTAGTGTTCTTAAATGTTGGAGGTCTTGGTCTATACCATGCTAGTCTGACCAGAGAAGTTTATCCTAACTAACAATGTGATTTATGATGAACACCTTTTTTCATCTAGAGTACTGGGGTCTAAGTAGCTGAAGTCAGTCATATGGGCACACCAAGCAGATGTGACTGACCCTAAATAAAGCTCAGGTGAATTTCCCTACTTGGAAACAATTTGCATGTGTTACCACAAATCATTGCTGGGAAAATTAAGCAGGAGAGCACACCTCAAAGTTTATGGCTGGTTTCACCTGGATCTTGCCTCATGTACCTTTTCCTTTTGCTGGCTTTATTTATTTTATTGTGGTACTGAGGATTGAATCCAGGGGCTCATGGATGTTAGGTGAGAGCTCTACCACTGAGCTATGTCCCCAGCCCTTTTAAAGACAAAGGTCTCACTAAACTGCCCAGGATGGCCTTGAATTTGTGATCTGCTTGCCTCAGCTTTCCAAATACCTGAGGTACCTGAGGTACCTACAGTGCTTGATATTAAATTCAATTTCTTTAATAAGATATAGGATTATTTAGACTCCATACAATTCTGGAGGATTGCTGAGAGTTTAAGGCCAACCTGGGCTACATAGTGAGTTCAAAGCCCTGAACTCTCTGAACTACATGGGAGACCCTGTCTCAAAAAAACAAAAAACAAACAGCCAGGTGTAGTTGCACATTCCTGTAATCCCAGTACTCATGAGGCTGAGGCAGGAGGATGGCTGCAAGTCTGAGCCCAGCCTGGGCTACATTGTGAGTTCAAGGCCAGCCTGCACTATATAGCAAGACTCTGTCTGAAAAAATAAAAAATGCCTGATAAGCACAAGATCCTGAGTTCTATCCCTGGTAGACAAAAAAAAAAATAAAACAAAAACATCAAACAAAAAACATTACCATCTTGGGCCAGGGATGTAGCTCAGTGGTTCTGCCGCCTGCCTCGAAAGTGCAAGGTCCGCCACCTGCCTCAAAAGTGCAAGGTCCGTGCTCGCTTCGGGAGCACACATACTAAAATTGGAACGATACAGAGAAGATTAGCATGGTCCCTGTGCGAGGATGACATGCAAATTCGTGAAGTGTTCCATATTTCTACTTTTAAAGTTCTGCCTAATAAATCCCTTTTAAAACAAATTATTTTGGCCATAGTTTCCTAATTCTAATGGATAATATATGTTATGGTTTGTGTCTAGATGGCCCCCCAAAGTCTCATGAGGTCACCAGTGGAGCTTTCTCACAGGTGGCTGTATTGAGAGTGTGTGATGCTGGGATTAAGGGTGTGTGATTACTAAATCAGTCCACTCATTGGTTTGGCACCTCCCTAATCTCGGTAGCCTGGATACAATATAAGGAACAAAAAGAGCCTTGTCTTGCCCTCTTGCTTGCTTGCTCTTGCTGTATTCTGCCTGCCATGAACTTTTTTCTCCTCTGCAATGCTCTTCTGCCATTTGTCACCCTGTCTTGGACCCAGTCGATTATGGACTGAATCCTCTACAAACTGTGAGCTAAATAAACCTTTCCCCCTTCAAAAAGTAAAAAAATAAAATTAAATTAAAAAAGAAAGTGCAAGGTCCCAAGTTTGATTCCCAGTACCCCCCCAAAAAATTACCATTTTAACCATTTTTAAGTGTCCAATTCAGTGGCATTAAGTATATGTATAATGTTATACAATGAGTACCACTATTTCTAGAACTTTTCTTCATCCCAAACATAAGTTCTATATAGGGGCCGGGGATTTAGCTCAGTGGTTTCACCGCCTGCTGTGCAAGCACAAGGACCCAAGTTCGATCCCTGGTACCAAAAAAAAAATAAAATAAAAAAGTTCTATGTCATTAAATAATAACTCTTTATACCCACCTTACCCCCATTCTTGGTAACCTCTTACCTACTATTTATCTCTATGGATTTTCCTATTCTAGACATTTCATATATGTAGAATCGTACAATATTTGTTCGTGTCACTCAACATAATGTTTTCAAGGTTCATCCATATAGCATGATAGCTAAATAATATATATATATCACACTTTTTAAATCATTCATTAGTTGGTAAAAAATGATACTTTTGGGTTATTGTAATTCTGCTATGAACACTGATATACAAGTACAGTGGACCCTCAAGTTACAACCCACATGACACACAAACAACTTGGGTTATGACTGGAATTTTAATTTTAACTTATAAACAAAGTCTTAAGTTATGAACTGAATGCCATCCACTAGTGCTTTCAGATGGTCCCAGATACAGACTTAACCCTTAAAGAGTTCTGGAAGGAACACTGCAAAATCCTTTCCAGTGTGGGGGATAGGTGAGAAATCCTGGGTCAGTGTCTCTCTAAGGACACAGATCTGCCTGTGTACAGGAAAGAGACTTTGAAGGCTGTGTAGAGGAGAATGAGCCTTCAATTGACCAACCTGAGTTATTATCAGACCGCCCGAACAAACTGAGTTCCTAAGTCAAGGGTCCACTGTGTCTGAATTAATGCTTTCAATTGTTTGGGCATTGTATTAGTCAATTTTCCAGAGAGACAGAATCAGTAACATAGAGAGACAGATGAAGGAGATGCATGTGTAAACTGGCTCATATGATATGTAGGCTGAGCAGTCCTGCCACAGGTCCTCTGCAAACTGGAGACCTGGGAGGCCTGCAGTAGGGCTCAGTGAAGTACTAAGGCATGAGAACATGGGAAACCACTTATATATAAGTCCTAGAGTCCAAATGCTGGAGAGCCTGGAGTTCTAATCCCCAAGGACAGGAGAAGAAAGAATATCTTAGCTCCTGAAGAGAGAACAATTTTCCTTTCCTCTGCTTGTCTTTGTTCTCTTTGCACTTGCAAGTGATTGGATAGTGCCCACGGATATGGGGGTGGATCTTCCTCACTTAGGCCACTCAGACTCACATGCCAATCCTCTCTGGAAGCCTTCTCACAGACAGGCTGAAAAGTAACATTTAGCAGTTCTCCAGGTATTACTTAATCCAGTCAAGTTGATACCTAAAATTGACCATCAAAAGCCCAGTACCAGCCAGGGATTTAGGTCAGTGGTTCTGCTGCCTGCCTCACAAGCGGAAGGACCCGAGTTTGATCCCAGGTACCAAAAAAAGCCCAGTACCTGCCAATCTGGCACCCATACACCCTCCTTAATCCACATTTAATCTCCAAATAAAGAGAAGAACAGATAGTAGTCCCTCCTAAGATGATGCAACTATTCTGTGTAAAAACAAAATTTGTCCTATCCCTTCCTCAAAAGAGAACATGATAACCTTGAGTGATATTTTCTCCTGATATCCTAGAACTTAGAAACTGTGATGTAAAATTAACAATACTTCAGGGGCCAGGGATTTAGCTCAGTGGTTTTGCCGTCTGCTGTCCAAGCACAAGGACCCGAGTTTGATCCCCGGTACCAAAAAAAAAAAACAAACTTCAATACTGGTGTATTCAATGAATCTTTTTTTTTTTTCAATCCAGTCTGTCTTTTATTACACAGAGAGCTTCATTTATCTGGTCTTCTGACTCTGTGCTTCTGCCTTCAACACTTTCACCATGATTTTCGGCTCTTCGATAAGGAAAGCATGCTTGATCCTGCCTGGGACACACTTGGCACACAAGCAGACACTGCAGGGCCTGGTGACGTGCTTCTCTATGTTAGATTATCTCATAAGAACTTTAGGTCGCACAGCATGAACCCCTCGAACCCTGCCTGGGCGTGCGCACGCGCGCGCGCGCACACACACACACACACACGCAGACTTGGGGGCCTTCCCAACCTTCTTGGTATAGACGTAAACAATTCTATTACCTGGGGTTCACAACAGCCTGGTTTTGTTAAAGCCTGTGTTGTAGGAAAGCCCATGATGGTATGTCAAGTGCTGGACCACTGTGAAAGCCTCTAGACACCATCCCTGGAAGAACTCTTCTTTTGTCTTTTGAGACAGGGTCTTGCTATGTAGTTCAGCCTGGCCTTGAACTCACTATATACCCCAGGCTCGGCTTGAATTCAGGGGAATCCTCCACCTCAGTCTCCTGAGGCATGTGCCACCATGCCTGGCCAGAATCTTTAAATTTATGGTCAGCCAGGTGTGGTAGCACATGCCTGTAATCCCAGCATTCGGAAGGCAGAGGCAGCAGGATCACTGTGAGGTTGAGGCCAGCCTGGGGTACAAAGCGAGACCTTGTCAAAATAAATAAATAAATAAATAAATAAGTAAATTAATTTATGATCAACTAATTTTGAACAGAGGCATGAAGACTATTCAAAGAGAGAAACAGTCTTTTCAATCAATAGTGCTGGATATCCACGTACATAAGAATGAAATTGGACTGCTATCTTTAATAACACACAAAAATTTAGTAAAAATGGACCATAAATACCTAAATCTAGGTACTAAAAACTATTAGAAGAAGGGCCGGGGATTTAGCTCAGTGGTGTCGCCGCCTGCCTCCGTAAGCACAAGGTCCTGAGTTTGATCCCTGGAACCAAAAAAACCAAAAAACAAAAAAAACTAGCCTGGGCAATTTAGTGAACTTGTTTCAAGATTTTTAAGGGTGGCGGGGCTGGGTGTGGTGCCACATGACTATAATCCCTGCACTCTGGAAGGGTCTCAAATTTGAGCCCAGCCTAATCAACTGTCAGTCTTTTTTTTTTTTTTTTTTTTTTGCGGTACTGGGGATCAAACTCAGGACCTTGTACTTACAAGGTCCAGCCTAATCAACTTAGTGAGATCGTTTCTCAAAATAAAAATAAGAAGGGATGGTGATGTAGCTCAGTGGTAAAAGTACCCCTGGGTTTGAGCCCAAGTACATTTAAAAAAAAGAAGAAAAAGGGCCAGGGATTTAGCTCAGTGGTTTCGCCACCTGCTGAGCAAGCGCAAGGACCGGAGTTCAATCCCTGGTACCAAAAGAAAGGAAAAGAAAGGGAAAAAGAAAAAGAAAAGGTTAAAGTCATTGCCTCAATTACTGACAAAATTCAAATGAGCTAGAAATAGGAAACTTCCTCAACATGATAAACACCATATATGGAAAATCCCAGCAGGGAATGGTGCACATGACTGTAATCACAGTTAAAGGGAGACTGAAGCAGGACTGAGGCCAGCTTGGGAAACTTATCAAAACCCCATCTCAAAATAAAAATTTTATTTTAATTCTTTTGGTATTTTGAGACATTGTCTTCCTATCCACTTCAGGATGGCCTTGAATTCACTATGTAATCTAGGCTGACCTTGAATTTGTAGCAACCCTCCTGCCTCAGCTTCCCAAGGGCTAGGATTATAGGCATGTGTCACCATGCCCAGATTAAAGTAAATGAGCTTTAAAGGGCGGGAATATAGCATAATGGGTGAGCAAGTGCAAAGCTGACTTCAATCCCCAGGACACCACCAAAAGAAAAGAAAGGCCCACAACAAACTCACTCAGTGGTGACAGACTGAAAGCTTTCTCCCACTTTTGCTACTTATATTCAATATTGTATTGGAAATTCCAGTCAGAGAAATTAGGCAAGAACAAGAAATAAAATGCAGCAAGGACCCAAGTTCAATCCCCAGTACAAAAAAAAGAAAAGAAAAGAAAAGAAAAGAAATAAAATGCATCAAAATTGAAAGAAATAAGTACAAAAAAATTTTGGGGCAGTACTGGAGATTGAACCCAGGACCTTTGCATTGAGCCACATCTCCAGTCCTTTATTTTTTATTTTGAGGCAGGATCTCATAAAATTGCCCAAGTTTGGCTGAAATTTGCAATCTTCCTGGCTCAGCCTCCCAGAGTACTGAGACTATGGGCTTGCAACACTAAGTCTGGCTACAAGTAAAATTATCTCTATACACAGATAATGTAATCTTATTTCTAGAAAACCATAAAGATTACTTACACACACACACACACAGAGCGTTAGGGCTAATAATTCAGAAGTTTCAAGGTACAAAATCAATACACAAAAATCAGTTATGGTTTTTTGTTTTTTGTTTTGGTACTGGGGCTCGAACTTGGGTCCTTGCACTTGCACAGCAGTCAGTGAAACCACTGAGCGAAATCCCCGGCCCAGTTATGTTTTTATACACTACAGCTATCAATACAAAAAGATAATTAAGAAAATAATTCCAACTGGGCATGGTGACACATACCTGTAATCCCAGCACTCCAAAGGCTGAGGAAGGAAGATGGTCACAAATTCAAGGCCAGCCTGGGCTAAAGAGTGAAACGCTGTCCAAAAAAAGAAAAAAGAAGACAATTCTATTTTTTTTTTTTTTTTGGTACGGGGGATCAAACTCAGGTCCTTGCACTTGCACAGCAGGCGGTGAAACCACTGAGCTAAATCCCCAGCCAACAATTCTATTTATAATAGTATGAAAAGAAATAAAATAGCTAGGGTAAATTTAACCACGGAGGTGAAAAACTTGTACTGAAAACTACAAAATATTGCCTAAGACTGAAGAAACCAAAGGAAACCTAAATAAATGAATAAGATACCCTGTAATAAAGAATTGGAAGACTTAGTATTGTTTTATTCTTTTTTTTTTTACTTAATATTTTTTATACTCAAAGCAATCTACAGATTTACTCTAATTCCTATCAAAATATCCTTGGTGTCTGGTGCAGTGGCACTATGCTGTAATCTGAATTACTTGGGAGGCTGAGGTAGGAGGATCACAAGCTTGAAACCAGCCTGAGCAAGTCAGTAAGATTCTGTCTCAAAAAATAAAATAAAAAGGCTGGGGATTGGATCTCAGTGGTAGGGTGCTTGCCTACCATGCGTGAGGCTCTGGGCACAATGCCCTGTAAAGCAAAAAAAACAAGAAAAGAAAAGCCAACAATTATGATGTTTTGAAACTAAAGAAAGCTTACACATTGTGAATGCACTGAATTAAAACATCATAGGGTTTCGCTGCTTGCTGCGCAAGCGCAAGGACCTGAGTTCGATCCCAGATACTAAAAAAAAAAAAAAAAATCATAGGGTTGGGGATTTAGCTCAACCGCACCATGCCTGCCTGGCAAGCACAAGGCCCTAAGTTTGATCCCTGGTAACTGCCCCCCATACATTACATACACAAAGATAAATTCACATAACTGTACAGTCCAACTAATTCGCACAAAGTGAATACATCTGAGTAACCAGCACCTAGATCAAGAAACAGAATATTAGGCTGGGCATGGTGGTGCCCACCTGTAATCCCAGCACCTGGAAGGCTGAGGCAGGAGGATTGCCTCGGTTCAAGGGAAGCCTGAACTATGTAGCAAGACCCCTGTCTCAAAAAAACAAACAAACAAAGGAACAGAATTATTAGCCAGGAATGATAGTGCACACCTGTAATCTAGTGCTCAGGAAAGCTGAGGCAGAAGGGTTACAAGTTCAAGCCCAGCCTGGGCAACTCAGTGACTTAGACTCTTTCAAAATAAAAAGGGCTAGAGATCTAGTTCAGTGTGAAAGACCTGGGTTCAATTCCTAGTACCAAACACCCCCACCCCCACATACAAAGAGACAGAGAAAGGAACAATATTAGCAATACCCTAGAAGCAAAAAGCTATTCTGATTTTTAATAGTCTGAGTTAGTGTTGGCTGTTTTTAAATTTTTTTTTTTGGTACCGGGGATCGAACTTGGGTCCTTGCACTTGCGGGGCAGACGGCAGAACCACTGAGCTAAATCCCCAGCCCGGCTGTTTTTAAATTTTATATAAATGAAATCATATATCGCATACAATTCTGTAGCTGGCTTCATTTACTCTAAGATTCTTACATAATATGCATGTAGCTGTAGATCACTCATTCTTGCTCTGAATAGCAACCTATAATTTACCCATTCTACTGTTGTGGCATTTCCAGTTTTTGGCTTTTGCAAGTAGTGTTGCTAAGAACATTTGAGTACATGTCTTTGAGTAGATACAGGTATACATTGCTTTCTTTCCTTTTTTATTTTGAGACAGGGTCTCCATATGTAGCCCAGGCTGGCCTTGAACTTGTGGCAATCTTCCTCAGCCTCCCAAGTGCTTGGGATTACAGGCCTGTACCACCACACCCAGCTATACATTTTTATTGAGTGTACATCTAGGAGTAGAATTGTTGGGTCACAGGGAACGGCATGATACTGACAGTTTTCTAAAGCAATTGTACCAACTACACTATCACAGTAGTATAGGAGTCCAATACTTGCGAAACTCACTTTTGGTTATATATTCTTTTAAATATGTTTATATTAAGGCCGGGTATTTAGCTCAGTGGTGCCACGCCTGGCTTGCAACCACAAGGTCCCGAGTTCAATCCCTAGTACCAAAAAAAGTTTATATTATAAAATACAATGAATTTTATGAACATGAAATGAATTTTTTTGGTACTAGAGCTTTCACACTGAACTATATCCCAGCTCTTTTTCTGGTACCAGAGATTGAACCCAGGACCTTGCACTTTTGAGGCAGGCAGCAGTACCACTGAACTAAATCCCCGGCCCAGGTCTGCAAATTTGAGTCTTAACTTAGCAATGTCTTCCTAAAATTTAAAAAGGGCTGGGATATTGGGCTGGGGATTTAGCTCAGTGGCTCTGCCACCTGCCTTGCAACTGCAAGGACCCAAGTTCAATTCCTGGTACCACCAAAGAAACCCAACCAGACAAATTTGCAGACTTCTGCCTCAGCCTCCCAGAGCATTGACATTACAGGTATGTGCTGCCAGGCCAGGCTTGAAATAAATCTTAAAGTCATACCTTCAAAAATCTCTGGGCAGGGCGAGGGATTTACCTCAGTGGTTCCAGTGCCTGCCTCGAAAGCACAAGGTCCCTAGTTCCATCCCCGGTACTAAAAAAAAAAAAAAATCTCTGGGCATGGTGGCACATGCCTATAATCCCAGCACTGAGGAGGCTGCTGAGAATTCAAGGCCAGGCTGAGCTGCATAGTCAGTTCAAGGGCAGCCTGAACCGAATAGGAAGACCCTGTTTCAAAAAATAAAAAAGAAAGGTTTCGCTGTGCGGATGGACAGCTTTTTGTCATACATTTAGGACTCCCATCCTCTGCTCCTGTGACTGGGTGGAAAAGTTTGAAAAACAGGGGGCCAGGATTTAGCTCAGTGGTTCCGTGGCCTGCCTTGGAAGCGCAAGGACACGAGTTTGATCCTTGGTACCAAAAAAAAAAAAAAGTTTTGAAAAACAGTCATAACCTGCAGCTACTACAGATAGGTCTTGAAGACCTGACGCATTTTTTAAATGTGTTTTCTTAATTTGTCAACATTACTTGTGAGTGACCAGAGAATTAAGACCTAATTGGGCTCCTCTGTGTGCACAAAGGAGAAAAGCTGGGCTGAGGAATTAGCTCAGTGGCATGGAGCCTGCCTCTCAAGTGCAAAGTCCTAAGTTGGATCCCAGTACCAAAAACAAAACCGAAACAAAACAAAGTAGGAAAGCTGCACTCAGGGGTGGACGCATATTAGGGAAAAGTGAAGACAGCTGAGGTTTAGTTGTTTACCAGAGTATGTACTAATGGATACTGGAAAGCAGATGAACCTTGTTTTAATTCGATTGGTTGTACCGGGTTTGGGTGAATAAAAGTGAGAGGGGCCAGGCTGGGGTGGGGGCCGTTTCCTCCGCCTAACTCGGAGTCCTCTCTCTGCCCACATGTTAAACTGACTCCCTGTCTCTGATTCCATGTCTCTTTGTCATTCATCCTTATTGCCAGCCCCTTCTCCCCCGCCCCAAGGAGAACAAAGTAGTGGGATCTAGGTCATGGAACAAGGCCAGCCAGGTGGGATGGCCGTAGGTAGTGCCCAACACCGGGCTCAGGACCCAGGCTTGGCTACAGTTGGCATCTGAACAGGGACTTGAGACCTACAGTCGGCACCCATACTTACTCAGTGTTTCTAGTCTCCCAGCACAAGGAGTACTTAGTACAGAGTGCACGAGATTCATGCTCACTGTCTAGGGTTCTACAGGAACATATTGGATCTTGAGGACCTATCTGTAGGAAATAAGATATCACTTTATTCCTGAGTCAAAGCACTAACCTAAGTCATAGTTTTTACTGTTTTTTAAGTCTGGCCATGAAAGATATGTTTATTCAATGTGGATAACAAATGAAACCGGAAGACCCATTTTTCATGCTACAATGAGTCTGGGTCGATTTTCATTTTTAGTATGTTGCCTTACATTTGATAGTTAATTTAGAAAAAAATGTAAAAATAGGTTAGCTGCTGTCTCAGACTTATTTGATGAATTTGTCAAAAGGTCAATGTTATTCTCCTGGATTTTGCCTAATCATAGATAAGATGCTGGTACCATTTAGAGGAAGAGTCGGTTTTAAAAAGTTTATGCCAGCCTGCCTCGGAAGCACAAGGTTCGGAGTTCAATCCCTGGTACCAAAAAAAAAAGTTTATGCCTAACAAGCCAGCAAAATATGTCATAAAGATGCAGATTTTAGCTGATGCTAAGACTCATTATGTGCTAAATGCCAAAATATATGTTGGTGTTGAAATAAAGACAGCTAATCTGACCAAACCCACCTTATCAAATCCTACAAGAGTTGTTCTTAGGCTGTTGGAATATATTGAAGGTACTAAAATATTACTGGTGACAGTTGGTATAGCTCAGTGGAACTTCTTGATGAATTTAAAAAAAAAAAATTTGACTTATGTAGATTTATGTAGGCACTTTGAAAAAAATAAGAGGGCTATTGTGGGAAACCAGGTGTGAGACTGCAGCCTGGGTGGAGCGCCTCTTCAGAGGCGGGGGAGGGGATAGAAAGCCATTCCCTTCTTGGGCCGTTTGCCTGCAGCCAGCGTCAACCAGTTTCAGGGAGCGAAACAACTGCAGCTGAAATCTAATCAAAGAAAATACAAAAAAAAAAAAAAAAAAAATACACATTCAGAGGGTCAGGGATGTAGCTCAGTGGTGCCGCCAGCTGAAGGTCCGAGTTCCATTCCCCAGTACCAAAAAAAGAAAAAGAAAAAGAAAAAGAAAAACACATTCAGTTGTAGTCTATAAATTATGAGACCCTGATAAACTTTCCCTGAACCCTGGATCACATGCTTGCTTGCTTTTTCTTTGCGCAATTCTAATAAAAGTGGAGAGCATTGTCAGTTTGGGACTGTCATTTGTCCATTAGAGACAGAGTCCCCTGGTCCTTCTCTTCCAAATTATCCTTGTGGGGCCAGGGATTTAGCTCAGTGGTTCTGCTGCCTGCCTCGAAAGCGCAAGGACATGAGTTCGATCCCCGGTACCAAAAAAATAAATAAATAAAAAACCAACCAAATTATCCTTGTCTTTTTTTTTTTTGTACCGGGGACCGAACCCGTCCTTGTGTCTTTTGTCTTTCGTCCTTTTTGGTTTCCCAAGTAAGGGAGAAATTTATAGGCTGGTTCCTACAGGCTATATCACCTGAATTTTTACCAAATAGAAAACGAACTGTTCAGTCATCAGTATTTGGATTTTCTGCTATCACACATTAGTTTCCTATGTACCAAAAAAAGGTAAAACTGTCATATTAATATCAAGTATGTAACACAGCAATTCTGTTGAAAAGAAAGACTGAGTGCTGGGGATTTAGCTCAGTGGTTTCACTGCCTGCTGCGCAAGAGCAAGGTCCTGAGTTCGATCCCTGGTACCAAAAAGAAAAAAAAAGCCTGAAATTATTCACTTTTTTTTTTTTTTTTCTTTTGTGCCGGGGATCGAACTCGAGACCTTGCACTTGTGAGGCAGACCCCGGAACCACTGAGCTAAATCCCCGGGCCAAATTATTCACTTTTATAATGACGAGTTGACACTTTAGATGGAAAACGTACACTATATTCGAAATCCAGAAGAACCAACCATAGACCAATGGCAATTTTTTATGCCATTTTAAATGTTTCGGGTGTTAACTCCCACATATTGTACCAGTTTACACAATAAGGTGAAATAATAAAACTTTTTTATTTTATTAAAACCCTTGGGATGCAGTTAACTGAGGAAAATCTGTATTCCAGAATGGCTACTGATAAAGTGTCCATAAAAGTATGAAAACTATAGCAGAAATCCCAGGAATGGAGGTTCCTGTTATAGATGAGTCCAGACAAACTACTGACAAAAGCAAAAAAAAAAAAAGATGTGTCATATGACCCAGCAGAAAGGACAGAAAAACTGCTCTCCAATGTGACACTTGTAAAATGCCAATTTGTAATCAATGCTGTAAGAAACTTTGTTCTAAATGTTTTGAAAATTAATTTTTGTTACAAATATTTACTTGTGTTTACAAATAAAAATTTAGCATAAAAATTTGTAACACAAATTTTTTACTTTTTCTTTTTTTTTATGGTACCGGGGATCGAACTCAGGACCTTGCACTTGTGAGGCAGGCACCAGAACCACTGAGCTAAATTGCCAGCCCAAATTTTTTACTTTTATAAAAAATAAAATTAATAGGTCTTGAGAACCCATGAGTAGTACATATGAAATTAAATGAGTCAATAGTACCTGTGGGTTAAGAGGTGATTTGATTTATTTCTTAGTTTTTATTACACATTTACCAGCAGTAATTTTTTTTTCTTTGTTCCTAGACATATATTTTTCAAACTGTATAGATTTGGGGTACAAAGTTGTCTTGGTTCCTCTCCCATTTGCCATGAGAGGAGAAAATCATTTTTACATTATACCTAAGTTTTAAACTATATAAACCCATTGAACATATTTTCAATCTAAAGTTTGCCTAGCAAAACTTTAGTAAGCTTGAAATCTGATAGAACAATTTTTGTTCTACTTTGTCTGTCAAAACTTTTCTAGTTGTTTTGTCTATAGAACTGTCTTTATCAATATTTGTAATAGTTCTTTGTACAATTTACAGTTTCTACTTGTATATAATGGATCTTAACCAGTATCAATAAATCACTTCATATACTCAAAGCAAAACAAAAGACCTACAAAGTTAATCTAATTTACAGAACTGTCAAACACTATTCAACAAACTTGAAAACATACAATATCTTACTAGGCCAAACTACCACTGAGTTCAAATAACTGACATGGAAGTATTTTGGTAAAGTGCCCACAGTGAGGGTAATTTTAAAAGCAGCCCCTGTGTTCTACAGAAGAGTGACAGTGAAAACTCATCACATTCTCTGCAGTACTGCATGGTACTCAAGCATTCAGGGGGGCAATATCCTGGACACACGGCTTATTTCACATTAGTGAACAAATCCAAGATTTTTATAACAGTTCTGACTTTGGGTCAGAAGATATAATGTCCCAAATATACATACATACAGACTCTAATTTCTAGCCTCTAGAATTCTCTAGTTCTGAAAAATGGCTTTTTGACTTGTTTTTAAAAAGGAGAAAGTGTGCTATACACTTGTATTTGCACTTTTGAGTTAAAGAACTATACACGTCAAGTGAGCTTGGGATGGTACTAACCTATTTAAGATTATGTACATTATCTTTGGGTATTCATGAGGATCAGTTTAACTGTCTCTTGCCTTAGAGCATAGCAACTTAATTTTTTAAGTTACCCAGGAAATGTATTCCACCATTTACAAAAACAAAAATTCTAACATGCACTTTACAAAATCATGGTCTTATTTACCTCCATATTCTTCCACAAGATAGGTATACATTAAAAAATATTGTTCAAAAACATAAAAATATATATTCTTTCCTTTGCCATTTATGCATATAAATATTTTACTGAAGATGCATTATTCAACAAACAAATGCAAAAATTGTTTATATAAAGTGTAGTTCTCTGCTATTTAGCAATAGAAAATATAAAGTGAGTACAATGTAAGCAGCCACTGAAGAGCTAAATTCAAGAGATTTAAAAAACCAAAACAGCAGTGAACAGTCCCTTGGACAAAAGTCCATTAAAAAGTCAAATCGATTTTGTAACAGATTACACAAAAATACAAGCCAAGAAATGCATCAAGAATGTAAAACAGAACACGGCTTCAACAGCACATTCTTCAGTCTTGTTTAACTTGAGGCCAAACCTGCTGCTCACTTTTTGGTTCATCTTGTTTTCCATTAAGCTCTTGATCAACTTGTTTGATGCATTCTGGTATGCCAACATACTCCATGGGAACAAGTTCTGCTAGTTCTGCCAAATTAAAGATGTATCTAATTTTTTGGTTGAATTTTGAGCTAATAAATGGTCTTGTAACAGGCAGAAGTGTTCTGATAAACCAAGAGGGCTGTACAATGATTAGAGATTTCAGGTTTTTCCGTAACCTTCTATCAATTTGCTGATAGCATTTCCTGAACCATCCCAGACTGGGCATTTTTCTTCGAGTTGTTGCACCATTTAAATAAACTATCATGTAGTTTTCTGCTACTAACAGTTCCAAAGTGCCAATAACATACTTAAAGAGATTGTCCATCAGGTGTCTATAGTTGGGCTGACCACTCTCTGGCATAAAACAGACAGCGAACACAACAATGGCATTTAATCCATCCCCATAATATCCTCCGTGGCTGATGACTTTTTTATAGGGTTCGATTGCCTTCATATCAACCCGGTGGTCTTGTTCCCCAATCCTGAACATGCGCCAGCGTCGCCCATCTTCTTGCTCCTCTGCTGCAGTGTACTCAGTAATTGAGCCTTTCCTAATGATTTCAGTAGTTTTGGGTTTTGGAACATCATCTTCCCACTCAAACTCGTTACTGTTCTCCAATGGTGAGTCCAAGCCATCTAAGTCGATCTCCTCAACACAGAACCATCGCTAGGATCCAGTGTCAGGCTAATGTCTGGAGCCATTAATTTCTTTCTCACTTTATTTCCATTAACTTCTGGTGAGTCAGGCTGGTTCTCTGGGCCAGGTACACCCAGGATGTCCGCTTCAATACTGTCATCTTCTGGTAAAGGTATTGGAAAATCTTCATCTTGCCGTTCTTCTTTCAGTTCCACACCTTCCATCCTCAGGCTGGATTCAATGTCAACTACAAACTCCTGATAATCCAGAGAGCCAATGCCCCCCGAGGAAGCCTCGGCCCCATCGTCCTCTTCGCCCCTCCAGGCCGGCGACGTGGGGCTGACGGCCAGGTCGCGGAAGATAGCGCCGAGCGGAGCCTGCTCTCCTTGGTCGGCAGTGGAGACACCAGCCCACAGCCCCCACCAGCGGTAATTTTAACACTGGTTTTCTGATTGAGATAGGATACTAATGGTGACTGTAATTACAAATTAAGAATAAACTAATATTTATTAAGCATTTACTTTGTACCAAGTCCTACACTAAGCACTTAACCGGACCTGGGATTCAGAACCTTTGGATATGGGTTCTGCAGCCTAAGAGCAGTCACCCGACTTTCTGCATCTCTAAAGAGTAAGACATTGTCGGGGATTTAGCTCAGTGGTTCCGCCGCTTGCCTCGCAAGCGCAACGTCCCGAGTTCGATCCCCGGTACAATAAATAAAAATTTCAAAGGTAAGATATCTAGCCGGGGTGGTACACGCCTGTAATCCCAGCACTCTGGAAGGCTGAAGCCGAGGTTCACAAGTTCGAGCCCGATCTGGGAAACAGCGACTTAGCGAGACTCTACCTCAAAGTAGAAAATAATGAAAAGGGGACTGGAAATGTAACTCCGTGAGAAGTCGCCGGGTTCAATTTCCCAATACCGGGGGTAAAAATCTGTCCCGCCCTAACAACCGAGGGCACAAGATCCCGACAGGACGAATCCGCCCGCCTTCGCGGCTCGGCGTCTACTCACCTCAAAGCCCCGAGCACCTGGACCTGTCCCTAAGAAGTCTCATATAAATAGCAGTAGCGTCAACCTGCCAGAACCTGTCTGATAAGTTGCTGCCCGGGAAAAGCGACTCGGGAGCATTCTAGTGTCCCCTCAGCTCCGGCCACTTCCACACTTGTCGTTTCTTCACCCTTAGCCTTTCAAACAGGCCGCTCCAGAAACACCAACCACGGCCGTTCTTCTTCCCGGGCCTCCCTCCGCTGTCCAATCAACACACGGCTCCCGTCCGTGGGCTCGCAGCCCGGCCCACCCTTCCTTTCGGGTTCCCAGGTGCTGAAGGGCAGAAGGAGAAGGGCAAGGCGTGATGACGTCAGACGTGTCATCTCGGTTAAGGCCCGCGCTGTGGGCCCTGATGGGTTTCCCCGAGGAAACCGTAAAGCTGTAGCATTCCCACGTGTCCCGGAAGCCTGTATTAGCCAGCGTTTGAGAGGGTTTCCCGTGGCGCATATACCCTGGGAGGCGCGCCAGGGACCGGGACCCTCGCGGACGTGGCCATATGCTTCTCCCCGGAGGAGTCGGGGTGTCGCGGCCGGCGCGGAGAGCCCCGTACCGGACAGGACGCGCCAGGCGCCCCCAGTAACGTGGGAAGGGGCACCAATGTTCCTGAGGCTAGCGCGCGGGAAACGGGGATGAGGAAGCCACCTCATCCTGCCCTCCTGTGTTCTCCGCCGAGCTCAGGGTTTCTCCTTTGCAGGACTTACCGGCCCCAAACCCGCTTTTATGTCCTGGGTGGAAGAGAGGCGGAGGCACGAGCCCGGAAGCCGAGGAGCTGTTAGCAGAGGCAAGGAAAGACTAGGCGCCTCATTCTAACACCAGTCCCGCCTCCGACTCGGTCCTCAGCCTACGCTGCCCCAATGTCCGGGTGCCGCTCTGTGCACTTCACTGGCAAGATTCTCTTATTTTTGGTCAAGGGATAGGGAAAAGAGATTTAATTTGATCTCCGCTGTGTAATAAAACGAAGACTATTAATAGAGATTTTTTTTTAAAGCAGTGGCCAAGTTTGAGAAAGTGAAGAGTAGGGGAGAAACTTAGCTCTGCTGAGCGAGTTTGGGGAGTAAAAGAGGCAAAAGTAAGATAAAAGGACACCCTGGAGAAAGCAGGGCGGGCTATCCTGAGGAAAAGCCACAATAGCCAGGAGTCTTCCTATGTAGTTCAAGCTGGCCTTGAACTCATAGTAACCCTCCTGCCGCAGCCTCTCGAGTGCTGGGATAACAAATACTCCACTTTGCCTGTTCTTGATATTATGTGTTCACAGTGTTGTAGAGAATGCCTCAACAGATCATAAAACGAAGGCAAAAGGTTTTTTCTGCAGCCATCATTACAAATTTGTTCCCAGGTCTTCCATAGATCCTAGTGTGAGTCCAATTGTAGACATCTTGGTGATGACCTCCAGTGGCACCAAGGAAGGTCATTTAATGCATGTTTTGCAAAGATCATAAACAGGTTTGGGATTGTAAACTTCATGGGGTGTGGGACCATCACTGCCTGGCACAGGTGTTCAATATTGTTGACTCTGCATCATTACCTCTTAGTATTCAAAGCCTTCCTTGTGTTAACCAGCAGACAATGGAATTTCCTTTTGTTTTGAGACAGTCTCACTATGTAGGCAAGCCTGGCCTTGAACTCAGTGTAGCCCAGGCTGGCCTCAAACTCACCGCAATCCTCCAGCCTCAGCCTCCCAAGTGCTGGGATTAACCAGCATGTGTCACCACCCGCCCTGGAAATCAGCTTTTACTCTATGCTAACTTTTAGGGCAGGACAAGGTCTAGAACATGCCTCTAAGTTTTGAGTTCTTTCTTCTTGTCTCAGGATCCAAGGATGGAAATGGGAAAGAAGAGTTGAAGAAGAGACCAAAACAAAAAAAGAGATGGAAAATGAAATGTCTCTCAAGGAGTGGCTGCCAGCCAGCATGCCAGCTGGCTCCAATCCTGCCAAAGGTGCCTACTCAGAGTTCTGCTGGACCCCCACCCAGGGACCCATCAAGCCTTGGCTCAAGGACAGTGCACCCTGCAGACCACTCTTGCCCAGATGGTGGCTGCAGTTTACTTCCCTTTCCTCCTGGCCAGCTACCAGCAGGTCCGCTATGGGGAAAGGCCTTTCCACAGTGACCAGTGCCAGATTCATTTTATTGTAGCAAATATAACTCACAGTGTTGTACTCTAGGTTGTATAACAGTCAGGCCCAGAAGAATTGAGCACACACCCTGGAAGTTGGAAGCAGATTTAGTTCACTAGTGGACTGATCGGGGACTTCTTTGCCAAGCAGTCAGTCCCATCTGGGTGGTGAACACGGTTTATATAGATCTGGAAAAGAGGGGTGAGAATACTGTGGCAAGACACTCAACATCAGTTCATTTGAGGTACATTCAGGTTGAGGTACATTCAGCTTACACAGTAAGATAGAAAGGTACACTAAGGTTCACCTTATTTACATATGGTGGGAAGCAGGGGTCACAGAAACCCTACTGAGAACTGGCAGAAAACATGTTGGGCAAGTCTGAGTGAGACCCCGACATGTTTTAGGTGTGGGAGAGGTCGGAGCCAGGAGGAGCCTTTGCTTGCTGCCCAGTTAGCTACAGCACGGGTTCCTTCTGGTCAGAAATCACTTTCCTGTTCAGTTTCTCCCAGCGAAAGTGCCTGCTTCAGCTCCAGTTCACTCACACTGGAGAAAAGCCTCACTGTGGGTCCCGCATAAGCCCCCAGAGCTCCTAGGCATCCATAGGCAGGCTCACCCTGGGGAGAAGCATACCCCGGCCCCACTGCAAGAGTTGCTTCACTTAACCCTACCTGCTGGGCAAAGCCCTACACCTGTTCTGACCGAAGCCTTCACTTCACCTACTCCTCCCTGCTCCTCAGTCACTGGTGCATTCACCCTGACCACTGGCCCGTGCCCTGCCCCAAGAGTGGCAAAGGCTCCCAGTGGAAGTATGCTCTGGAGGTGCATCAGTGTCCATTGTTCTGGCGGTAAGAAGCTGAGCGGGGAGCAAGCTGCCTTGTGGGTACCAGATCCCCTCTCTGTCTCGGGAGGGAAGGATCCCCCAGTTCACTTCTGGTACTTTCCAGATACATTTAACGAGTGTGGGTGACAGGCTCACACAAGTTGATCAGTTTTCTCAGGAATAAAAGAAGCAAGATTTTAGGTTGGAGAGGTTTGGAAAGGAAGTGAGCATTTAAGGAAAACAAAGTTCTGTGTTAGGAAACAAGCAGAGGTAAACCTTGGGAAGGAAGCAGGAGTTACTTCAAGGCCTTTGCTAATTGCAAAGATGTATTATCAGAGTAAAAGTGTAAGGGCCGGGGATTTAGCTCAGTGGTTTCGCCGCCTGCTATGCAAACACAAGGACCCGAGTTCAATCCCCGGTACCAAAAAAAAAAAAAAAAAGTCACAGAGTAAAAGTGTATTTGTTAAATGTATAGGTACTAAAAATTAGAAATAAAACCATATTTTATATTTTAAAAAGAGAAAAGGAGCCAGGCATAGTGGTGCATACCTTTAATCCCAGCACTCAGGAGGCTGAGGCAGGAGGATTGCCTTGAATTTGAGGCCAGCCTGGCTACATAGTCTATTGTGAGCCTGAAGTACACAGTGAGACCCTGTCTCAATTTTTAAATAAGAAAAAAAAAAAAAAAAGAGGAAAAGGAGAAAAATCTGAAAAGATGCTTGACAGCTAAACTCATTTGCTGGGCCACCTAGTCACACAGCCCCTTATTCTAAGCCCTGAGTAGGACTACTTCACTATAACTATCCACCTAACTGGCTCTCCTTCCTGGGTTGGTCTCTTCCTCAGAGCACTCTGCTTCCTGCCCTGTATCTCTGCTGCTCATCACAGATGGGTCACAACCTACTAAAAGATGCTGTACCCACTCTGGGTCCCTCGGAAGAGAGGGCACATCTTAGTCCTAACTCCTCCGGGGAGGGCGCTCATCCCAGCATGCCATGCAGCCAATGCAGGTAAACCACAGGACAGACACATGTGGTGTCTTGGAGACCTAGCAACAGCCACAAAGGTCAGTGGCCTCAGGCAGGGAACTCTCCTGCCCCATGCTTATCCTGAACATAGAAAACAAAAGCATTAAACCTAACTGGCCAGATGTGGTGGCAAAAAGAAGAGAAGGAAGGAGGGAGGGAGGGAAAAAGGAAAGGAAAGAACAAAAAGGAAAGAAAAGAAAAAATAAATTACTGCCAGGGATAGTGGCACATCCATACTGTAGTCCCACCTATTCCAGAGGCTGAGGCAGGAGACTTGCTTGAGCCCAGGACTTCAAAGCCAGCCTAGGCAACATAGCAAGGCCCCATCTCAAAACTAAATGAAAGGGGGAAAAAAAAAAAACCCTAAATGAATGGAGGCTCACTTCTGAAGGTCTATGTTCCCTCACTCCATCGCCCTTCACTGTTAACCACACAATGAGTACAGGGAGGCACGGCCAGAGCTCAAGTTGTAAAGTAGGAACGTGATTGTTAGGAAGGGAAATCAATAGAAGTGACTGCAAGCTAGGAAGTTTTTTGGAAGAGTAACAGCCAAGGTAGGCCTGAATGGAGACAGAAGTCTTTTCTGAAAAGGCACTGGTGCTGTCCACAGTGAAGGCCTGTCATGAATGAACTAGAGCAGTGGGGAGTCACCAGGTGGCTCCAGGGCCAGGCGGGGCTCCTGACTGCAGACACCTGCTGGGTCGCACTTTCCTTCTTCAAGAACAGCCCCTTCTCAGTGCAGGGACTTCCTTCCTAATGGCAGGGATAGTCCAACGTGGGGAAGGTGTCTCTTACCTAGAATGTAATACCACCAGCCATTAAGAGAACTCAACCTAACTAAAGAGGAAAACACTGAATCTAGGAAGCAGAAGATACAATCCAGGAGAGCAGAAAGGGAGACTGATGACAGCTGAGGCCCTGAGACTCAGGAAATGAAGCTCAAGGAGGGAGGTTTCCCAAGGGAGAAAAATAAAGATTTAAGAGTTGATGATATCCTTGGTAATTTGGAACAAGTTAAAAGGTAGGTAATGCAAGGAGAAAGATAATTTGAAACTTCAAGCAGTCAAATAAGAATGGAAATACGGTAAAGTGCTGGGTGTGGTAATACACACCTGTAACCCATCAGTGTAAAAGGCTGAGGCAGGAAGATCACAATTTCATGTCAATTTAACTTGGGCCTATTTAGGCACTTTAGCAACTTAGCATGAAACCACCCTCTCATCTCAAAATAAGAAATAAAAAGGGCTGTGAATGTAGCTTAGTGTGAAGGCCCTGTGTTCATTCTCCAGTGAAGAAGGCGAAGAGGGAGGAAGAGGAAGGCTAGGAATTTAGCTCAGTGGTTTCGCCGCCTGTCTCGAAAGCGTAAGGACCCGAGTTCGATCCCCAGTATGAAAAGAAGGAAAGGAATACAATCATAGCATATTGTATCAGTCAGCCAAACAGCTGACACCCACACCTATAGGAGGAGAGGTTTGTTAGGCTCAAGGTTTTGGAAGAGTCAGTCCAAGGCAGAACCATAATGGCATATGGGCTTAGCAGAGAAAAGCTGCTCAGTTCATGCTGGCAGGGAAGCAGAGAATGGGAGCAGGGCCAGAGGGAAAGGAAGGGTGGAGGAGTTTCGTGTCTACGACTGACCAGAAACACCCAAAAGTTGGATTCACTAACCCCCTAGGTGACTCCTAAGCCAATCAGGTTGACAGTTTAGCATGTGAGTCACTTACTTGCGAGAAATATTTATAATACTTTATTACATTAATTATTTTGGGATTAGAGGTGAGGCAAGCTGGGGAATCATTCAGCTCAGTGGTTCCACGGTCTGTCTCGCAAACGCAAGGTCCCAAGTTCGATCCCTGTACCAAAAAAAAGAGGTGAGGGGAATGGGACTAGAAACTAAAGTGATGAGTATTAAGAATGGAAAAAAAAAAAAGAATGATTCTCTCCTTGGCCAAGCATCATTTCCCCACTAGGCCTCAACCTTGGCCTATAAGCACTTGGACAAAACACTAACAGTTTCTGACAGCTCAAGGCCACATCCCTAGGATGACCCCATGCCCCTTAAAGTACCTACCCTAGGCTGCCAAAAGAATTTACTGTTTGCTCCAACCAGCACCTGAAGACAGGGTCCCTGTCTCCCAGCTCTGGGAGGGTAAGGGCACAACTTTGATAAGTGCCAGTTAGCAAGCCCACGTGGGTTTCCTGTGGATGAACACATCCTTCTTGACTTTTGTAATTTTTCACTTCCCAGACTCTACTTAGACTCACCCCTTTCTCCTATCTCTTTATTCTTCCTTTAAAGTGCTCACTAGGGCCGGGGATTTTGCTCAGTGGTTCCGCTGCCTGCCTCGAAAGCACAAGGTCCTGTTTTCAACCCCTGGTACCAAAAAAACTCAAAGTAAGCCTGGACTACATAAGGAGACCCTGTCTCCAAAACCCAACCAACCATACACAACTGTAATCCCAGCCAGTTGGAAGGCTGAGACAGGAGGATCGCCTTAAGTACAAAGCAAGAACTTGTCAGAGAGAAAAGGGAGAAAGGGAGAAAGGGAGAGAGAGAAAGAAAAAAAACAGCTGGGCCTGGTGATGCATATACGTGTGAGGCCGAGGCAGGAGAATCGCCATGAGTTTGAGGTCAATCTGGGCTAGTGAGTTCATGGCCAGCCTGGAATACGTAGCGAGACCCTGCCTCTAAATAAATAATAAAAATGAAAATGCAGTTCAGGCTGGTCTTGAACTCACTGCGATCCCCCAGCCTCAGCCTTCTGAATGATGGGATTACAGGCGTGCGCCACCACATCAAGCTTTAAATTATTTTTTTAAAAACACGTACATTCATAATTAGCAAAAAGCACACTGTAATTTAACGTTTCCCCACTCCCGTTCCATCCTCGCTAAATTCGTTCCAGAGAACGAACGAGCGGAGCCAAGAACGCAAACGGTCCTGAAGGCTCCTCAGCTGTAAAGGTGTACACACCTGGCTTCTTCCTCGGCTTGGGTTCGCCAGGGTGGGTGGGTACGTCTTCCGGGTACGTCCTCCCCCAGGGCTGGCGACCAGACTGCAGATCCCGCCGCGGGGAGGCCTGCTCGAAGACCTTCGCGCTCACAATCCTGGGACCCTCTAGAGCCGAGGTCTTCCGGGCATTTCTCTCGGTCAGAGGATTCCTGGGCTCAGAGCCTTTCAAATGCTCCGCCAGTCTAGTCCGGAGCCAATCACGACGCAGCTTCTTCACTTGGTTACAGCCAATCACTGATCGCTCTGCATCCACGCTGGAGAAAGACAGGTGAAACCGCCTCTGTGTCCATCTTTCTTGAAGGCAAGAACGTTTTTCGGGATTTCCTGGCCAATCCTCCCCCACTACCGACGCAAAAGCTCCTGAAACGGCCATTGTTTTTAAGGCCAAGTGGGGACCTAAAGCCAGAGGAGCCAGTAAGGCGCCATATTTGAGATGCTCAAGAAAGAGGCCCTTAAGTACAACCAGTGGCAACTGAAGCCAAGCTACCGCCATATTTTCTAAAGGCATCTTCCGGGTCCTTTAACCCGCATCTCAGTCCAGCGGCCATGAAGTGAATAAACACCTAGGAGTTTTATTTGTCTCCACCAGAACCCCTGAAACCCTAGCAGCAAGTCCCTGCTATTGTGGTTTCCATTCCAGGCAGCGATCGGAGCCCAAGGCTGGGCAGGGCCGGGGCCTGGACGGCCCTTCCCGTGGACGGCGAGAGCTGAGGCCGGGAGCGGGGAGGCAGTGGCCCCGAGGACGAGGCGGCCAGTGCTCGGGGCCCCATGGCGCCACCCCCAGGCCGCCTCCTCCTGGCGCCACGACCCGGGGATACCCAGCCTGGTCGCGGGAAGCCCGGGGCTGTGAAGTTCGCGGACGTGGCCGTGTACTTCTCCCCGGAGGAGTGGGGCTGTCTGCGGCCGGCGCAGAGGGCCCTGTACCGGGACGTGATGCGCGAGACCTACGGCCTCCTGAGCGCGCTCGGTGAGGCCCCGGGCCAGAGTCCCCCCACCTCCTTCACCAGGTTCGCAGGGGAGATGGTGTGGAAGGACCGCCTGCGTCGTGAGCTCTAGTCCTGCACTATTCCACCGACAGCGCCAGCCACCTGTTCCCAGGGCTTTAGCTACCTACCCCCTGGGAGCCTGTCCCACCGCCGCTTCGCTGAGGCAGGAGCTCCGCAGACCCTGTCTGAGTGGAGCCTAAGTTCCGTGGAGGTACCCTCACCTCGGCTGGGGATGCCACCTTCCCAGGACAGCCTCTCAGGCCAGCACTGTGATCCCTGTTCTCTCCCAGGATTCCCGGGCCCCAAACCAGCCCTCATCTCTTGGATGGAACAGGAGAGTGAGGCTTGGAGCTCCGCCGCCCAGGATCCTGAGGAGGGGGAAAGCCTGGTCGGAGCTCTGAAAGGTGAGGGATGGTCCCAGGACTCCCCTGGCTTGGTTTTACAGGGTTTCTGGTCTAGCAGTGTTTTTTTTCAGGTCCCACAATTCCAGCATCCCGAAAGAGATTAAAGAGCTAAAGCCAGGCACAGTGGCACCAAAATGTAATCTCAGCACTGAAGGTGGCTGAGTAAGGAGTGAAAATTCCAGTCCCACATGGACAATTTAGTGAGACTCTGTCTCAAAAGTAAAAAAATAGAAAAGTAAAAAAGACTGGGAGGCTATAGCTCAGTGGAAGAGTACCTCTGGGTTTGATCCCCATTACCACCACACACACACACACACACACACACACACACACACACACACACAGCCAATATATGTTGAACACTGGAGGAGAAAGGAGGGCAGGCCTAATACATACAGAATTTTCAGACTTGGGACAGTAGTCATGTTAAGACAGAGTTGGAGAACCAGGAGACCAAATCCAAAACTTCTAGGTTTCCAGGTCCCTCTTGGAGAATACACCTGGCCTCAAACTGGAAATGATCCTCCTGGCTCAGCCTCCCAAGTGCTAGGATTATAGAGGTGTGCTGGGATACAAGGCCACTACACCTGGCTATTCCCTCTTTCAAGAAGGAGTAAAACAGCCTTAAAAGTGAAAGCAACTTCAGGTCTGCCTTTCAATTTCTCAAGCAAGGCAAAATGGTACAAGAAAAATTGACCAGTAATTGACAGCTGGACTCTTCTTCCCTCACCATCCTTCAGGGAGTAAATTTGTCTCCACATCTAGAAAAGTCTTGCTCTACAATACCTAAATAGGAAACCACACTAATATTACATCTGTTTACTGAGCATTTACTAAGTGCTGACCATGCATGCACTCGTAATCCTCCCAACAACCCTGTGAAGTCAAAAAATTATTTTCCCATCTGTCAGATAAGAGAGGAGATTTGAACTGTTTACTTTCCACCAGAATGTGCTTGTTGATCACTGGGTGGTACTCTTGGCACTACCGTAAGTAAATGACACTACAACCTGAGATGGCCTTTGAAAAGTGTTTTAAATTCCTGTTTCCCTGGCAGGCACCCCACCCAGGAAGGAGGAACCTGAAGGAGAGCCGGGAGAGAAGGGACCTGGAGTGACTCCCGAGAAGGAGCTGCCTGAAGAGCTGGATAACCACAGTCCGGACTCCTCTGTCAGCATGGTCTCAGCAGCATCGCAGCCACCCACAAAAGCTGCCTGGGGCCAGATGGCAGTGGCACAGCCTCCTGTCCCTGCGGCCACTGGGGATGCTCAGGACAACCAGCGGCGCCACGTGTGTGCAGACTGCGGCCGCCGCTTCACCTACCCGTCCCTGCTCGTCAGTCACCGGCGCATGCACTCCGGAGAGCGGCCCTTCCCTTGCCCCGAGTGTGGCATGCGCTTCAAGAGGAAGTTTGCCGTGGAAGCTCACCAGTGGATCCATCGCTCCTGCTCCGGGGGGCGGCGGGGCCGGAGACCTGGGATCCGAGCCGTGCCTCGGGCCCCAGTCCGAGGTGACCGGGACCCACCTGTGCTCTTCCGGCATTATCCTGACATCTTCAAGGAGTGCGGGTGAATGGCCCCCCAAGGCTGGAGTTGAGCCCAACCTTGGCACTAAAGGCTGCCTGGCTCCTGAAGCCGCGACTTGGGAACTGAAATTCATCCCTTAGGCTTCTTTCAAGGGTCCCTCAAATTTCCAGACTTGTAGAAAGAAAAGTGCCTGTAAAGATCAAACAGATTAAGCTGGGTGTGGTGGCACATAGCTGTTATCCCAGCAATCAGAAGGAGGCAGTGCTATTATCCCAGCACTGAGGCAGGAGGATCACTGTTTGAGGCCAGCCTGGGCTACATAGTGAGTTCTAGGCCAGCCTGAACTGCATCGTGAGACCCTGTCTCAAAACAACAGAAACAAAGAAATGGAACAGATTAAACTTGACAACCTTTTTCCTATTCTTTTGTTTAAAAAAAGAGAAGAGAAGAAGAGAATGAGACCGTGCACTCTTCTCACAGTGTTACCTCAGTAGCAGGTGCAGCTAAGTGTCAGGAGGCCTTTCCTTTATCTCAGGCAACAGCCACTGGCTCCTTACCTGGTGAGGAGGTAAATGCTGACAGGGACTCGGGCCTGGGGGAGGGCCCAGAGGCAGGATTTGGCCTAACCTGGTTACCCATCCCCTGGCAGCTGGGCAGGGCAGAGTGCTGCTAGTAAGTCACATGGCCCTGAGCCTCGGTTTCCTCATCTGCAAAGGGAAGGAAGGTTAATATCATCTACCTCAGAGATTTGCCATGAAGACTGAAATCTGAGTGGGATAATATGTATGAGATCGTAAATGTGCAATAAACATTTGTTGAATGAGTAAATTTGTATCAATAGTTTACACTTTTGAGAGTGTAAAGCAGGTGGCCAGGTAGAAAGCTCAGTAGTAGAGTAAGTGGTTAGCATCTTTAAGGCCCTGGGTTCAATCCTTATCACTAGAAAAATGAAGAAAAAAAATGTAAAGAAGCCCTCTAAGGAGGCAGAGCATGGAGACCAACAACAGCCTTGTTTTGCAGATAAGAAAACTCAGGCTCAGAGAGAGAAAATGATGCCCCCAAAGTTTCACTGCTCTTTGTCAACAAGACTGGAAACTGACAAAGCCTAGAGATTTCTACCATCTCTGAAGTCCCATCTGAACAGAAAACACGGGCTGGGGTTCAGGACACAGGATGCGGCCATCCTGGCTGGGGGAGTCTGCAGCGAACTGGGAGCCTCAACAAAACCACATCCAGGGGCTTTGTATGAAGTCCTTTCTTTGCAGGGGCTGCACTGACCAATAAGGGACTCCACTTGGGAGAGCTGACACCCTCATGCCTCCATTCAGCACCACCTGAGGCCCGCGTGGTTTTGCTGGGCCCCAGAGTCCACTGGGAGAGGGTGATCAGCTGTGACGGGAAGTGGAGAGGGTCTGCTGGGCAGCCAGCCTGACTGGCCGGAAAATGCTTCCAGAGGAGATGGCTATGTTTCCCATGTGGGAGGAGGAGCTGGCGTGGGGCAGATTTTCCAGCAGAAGGAGAACAAGGCAGGCTTGTTTCACAGAAAGAATGTAAGGAACAGTGAGGAATAAGGTTGAATCAGACCATCCGGGACCAGTCCTAACTCACTTGCTCTGTGCTGTGCAATCTTGGGCAGATCACTCCTTGCTCAAGTCGCCTTTCTGTGCCTCAGTTTCCTCATCTTTAAAACTGGGATAATAGGGGCCAGGGATTTAGCTGAGTGGTTCCACCCCCTGCCTTGCAAGTGGAAGGATCCGAGTTCGATCCCCGGTACCCCCCCCCAAAAAAAGTAAAACTGAGATAATAGCAAGTATCTCATAAGGTTGGTGTAAGGATTAAATGAAATTATGTAGCATACAACCACGCACTTTACTGGGATTTTGTTGTTTTGTTTTCGGTGCTGAGTATCAAACCCAGCCTTCTGGGCCAGGGTTTTAGCTCAGTGGTTTCACTGCCTGCTTCACAAGTGCAAGGACCTGAGTTCGATCCCTGGCACCAAAAAAAAACCAACCCATTCTTGTACTTGCTAAGCAAGGGTGACCCCCCCTTGTTCCCCACCCCTTTGTGAGCTGTGCTCTCTGGCTTTGAACCCTTGGGCTCAAGTGGTTTTCTGACCTCAGCCTCCCGGGTACTGGGCACTTGCAGACACTCACCATTCTTGGCTTCACTTGAGGGTTTAATAAATACTGGTTCTTGTTATTGTGATGCAGCACAAAACAGTGTGTGAGAGGACCTAGAGGAGACTGGCAAGTCTTCTGAATCAAGGAAGTTTTCCTGGAGACGATGATATGAACTGGTCTTGAAGAATGAGAAGGAGCGATGGGCTCTCCCCCAGACAGCATGTACGGGAGCAGGAAGCAGTTCCACTGGAACCAGAGCTGGGCATGGCGGCACATGCCTAGAATCCCAGTACTTAGGCAGACTGAGGCAGGAGTACCCTAAATTTGAATCCCACCTCAGCAATTTAGCAAGATCTTGTCCCCAAATTTAAAATACAGAACAGGCCAGGGATTTAGCTCAGTAGTTCCGCCACCTGCCTCACAAGCGCAAGGACCCGAGTTCGATCCCCGGTACCCAAAACAAAAATAAAATATAGAACAAGAGATGTAGCTCAGTTGTAGAGCATTTCTGGGTTCTATCCCCAGGAGGAAGATGTGGAATAATAGAAAACATGTAGCTGAGGGATGGGGTAAAATCTTACAGGGCAGTGGATCTCTGCAGCAGAACTCGATTTATCTTCAGGCACTGAGGAACCACAGAACATCATGGAGCAGGAGCAGGGCCATTTCACAGGTGCCTTGGAAAGCTGTGTGGAGCAGGCCCTATGGGAGGGGTCCGGGCACAGATCTGTGGAGGTCATCAGGAGCTGGGGTAGAGGGTGGAGACCTGGAACTGAGAAAGAAGACACAGGAGGGGCTTTTGCCTTATGTTCTGCACACCTCACATAGGAGCTGTGAGCAAGCAAGATCCAAGAAGGTGCAAGCATGGAGAGCAGGAGCAAAGGAGCCCCAGTCGTGTGTGGGTCGGGGCAGCCAGGGGTGGGAGAGTTGAAGGTCAAGGGGTGCCCAGTCCTGGGGAGGGGCTGGAAGAGCAGAGCGCCGGTCCAGCACAGGCTCCCTGCTCTTGCTCACTGCCCACTTAACAACTATCTACGAAGCATTTACCACCTACTAGTTGCTATCCTGCATGCCAGGACATAGCAGAGAGAACGGACACAGGAATCCTCTTGGAGCTATCCTCTTTCATTCTAGGAGGAAAGGGATAAACAAGTGATAAAACCAGAGCATAGCTGAGCATGAAGGTACACACCTGTAATCACAGTGCTGGGGAGGCTGAGGCAGGAGGATATTGGAGTTCAAGGATGCCTGGGCTGCCTACCAAGACACTGTCTCCAAAGAATGAAAAACAAGACAAAACAAATAAAAAACAGGGCCGGGGATTTAGTTCAGTGGTTTTGCCACCTGCCTTGCAAGCGCAAGGACCCAAGTTCAATCCCCGGTACCAAAAAAAACCAAAACAAAACAAAAAACAAAGCATAGACAAGGTACTTTTGTTTTTCTTTCCAGGCAGGGTCTCCCTGTGCAGTACTATGTAGCTCAGACTGCCCTTGAACTCCTGGCAATCCTCCTGCTTCAGCCTCCAGAGTGCTGGCATCACAGGTATGTGCCACCACACCCAATTAAACAAGGCACTATTGTCTTGGTTACTTTTCTCTCATTGCTGAGACAAAATACCCGACAATCAAAATTAAAGGAGAAAATGGGTTTTTTTGTTTTTTGGGGGTTTTTTTGAGAAAATGTTTATTTAGGCCAGGGATTTAGCTCAGTGGTTCTGCCGCCTGCCTTGCAACCACAAGGACCTGAGTTCAATCCCTGGTACCAAAAAA
>NW_004624782.1:13614853-13691560 GCF_000247695.1 Heterocephalus glaber | reverse complement strand
AAAAAAAAAAAAAAAAAGAAAAGAATGGTGACTAGATGATCTACTTGTCCTGTTTTAAAGAATACCATTTCTTCCCTTGTCCCAGCATGACATCAAAAGTCTCTTTCAAGCTCAAACTTACATATTTTATTCAGATCCACTTAACCACTAACATTAATCACTTTCCATGTTTGATAATTAATTTTATTCAGAAACACTTTCTAGCAACCCCAAGGGCACTGGACCCTGCTAAACAAAACATTTAGTCTTCAAGTAACACCTGGCTATCCTTAAAACTGGGATGAGTGGACAACAGCTCCACCATGACCCGATTCGTCACTCCTCAGAGGTCACTTCCAGAACCCTCCTCACATTAAAATTGAATATAAAAGTCTTACCCTTTCACCCTGACAACGGGGTCTTTGAACTCGACCACTGTTCTCTTGCAGTTTATCAATAAATTCTCAACTTTTCTATATTTCTTGACTACTGGTAAATTCTTTACCACCTGTGCAGCACCAACCTCTAACATGCCTGAACTGTAAGGCACTAGCACTAGCACTAGCACGGCAAAAACAAGTTTGCAAAGAATACATTTTATTTTGTTTGGTTTTTGGAGAAAAGGTCTCACTACGTAATCCAAGCTGGCCTCGAACTCACAATGTAGCCCAGGCTGGCCTCAAACTCGCAGTGATCCTCCTGTCTCAGCCTCCCTAGTGCTTGGATTACAGGCCTGGGACAGCATGCCTGCCTCGAAAAATACATTTGAAACCACCATTCACTGAGTGGGTCTTCTGGCAGAAAGCGGGGAGGAGGCGTAAGACCCATCTGGTCTGGTTTCCCCTAGCCCATACGGCTTCCCTTTGCCAGCGCTGAGTTCAAACAGCAAAGCGGCAGCGCCATCTTAACTACAGCCAAGAAGCACTGCCAAGGACCCTCGAGGAACAGGAACAGAAGCTGACAGTTTCCAAAAAGACCCAACTTGGGCCGGGGATTTAGCTCAGTGGTTCCGCCGCCTGCTTCGCAAGCGCAAGGTCCCGAGTTCGATCTCCGGTACCGAAAGAAAAAAAAACTGACTACAGGTTCGAGGGGACCAAACCAAGTCACTTACACCAAATTCGACACTCAAGCTGTTAAATCTCTTTCCAACATGAAAAGAAGCTAAGGTGCCCCCATCTTTTCTGAGAGCGTCTTCATTTTCCGGCCCCGGGACCACCGAGTTCGCCGGCGTTTCTCGCTGTGCTAGAGCAGCCCTAACCGAAGCTCCTTCCGCTCGCCCAGACGTGGAGAAGTCCTCCAAAGCTCCCGCCCTAGTTTCTTTAGCCGCTTCTCTCCCAGCTTCTCTCCCAGCAGGGTAACTCGTGGCTCCGTAGGTGGATGCCCTGGAAGACGGGCCAGACAAAAGAGGACAGAGGTCAAAGGCCCCGAGCGTCGTGGCTGTGCGCCCGTAGCAATGGGGAGTCTGTGGTACAGGGTGCTACGTCCCGGCGCAGTCCTGAGGTCCAGAAGAACCGGATCTCCGAAAAATAAATGGGTGGGTGGGCCAGACCCAGACCCAGCGCCTGACCCGCCTCCACAGCGGCTCCGGGCTCACTCCGCTTCCCCACTGGCCTCGGGAAAAGCCTAAAGACTTCCCCTGCCAAACTCCTCCAGTGGCTTCCCGGGTGTATCACACAATGGTCTTGAGATGTAATTTTTTTGTTTTTGTTTTTTGACGCAGGGTCTCGCAATATAGTTCAGGCTGGCTTTGAACTCACTATGTAGCCCAGGCTGGCTTCGAACTCGAAGCGATCCTCCTGCCTCAGCCTCCTGAGTGCTGAAGCGCACAATGGTCTCAATGGTGCAAGGCATGCTAACATCCCTTTGAACTAAAAAAACAATTCTTGGCAGGGGGGCAGGGATTTCACTCTGGTGCCACGGCCTGCCTTCCAAGTGCCCAATACCCCTGGTGCAAAAAAACAATTCTTTATTTCCAGATATGTGAAGCCACTTAGGCTACACTCTGACATTTAACCCGGCATCCTTCAATGCCCTCAAAGCCTACCTCCAAGAAATTCCTGGAGTTCTGCCCCATACTAGAAGCTTTATAACTGTGGCTCTGGTCTCTTTATAGCCCTAAGCATGATATGTCTAGAAGTTCTTCTGAAAACCTTTGCCAATGCCAGTGGAACGCATATCTGGTAGCTCTCCAGTTTAATGTAAAAAAAGTTCTCCACCAGGGTGGCCTTGAACTCACTATGTAGTCCAGGCTGACCTGAAACTTGCAATCCTCCTGGCTCAGTCATGTTGGGATTAGAGGCGTGTGCCACCAGGCCCGGCAGTTTGTTTGTTTGGGTTTTCTTTTTTGGTACAGGTGATCCAACTTGAGAACTTTCGCTTTCCAGGCAGGTGGCAGAACCACTGAGCTAAATCCCCGGCCCAGGACTAGCAGTTTAACGTAAATTTAGACCAGACACTTGGTTCAACAATGTCTCCAAGTTGGACATGGTGGCGCAGGTCTGTAATCCCAGCACTGAGGAGGCTGAGGCAGGAGGTTTGCTGTGAGTTCGAGGCCAGCCTGGGCTACAAACAAAACAATGTCTCCAATACCCAGAAGATCTAAATGCTTGGCACATAGAGGTGCCTGGTACATTTCCATTAAACAAATGCACAGGTGGTCAGGGTATGTTCCTTTAGTGATGTTTCTCCCAGGATTCCCAGTCCTCAAACTAGTCCTCATCTCCTCCGTACAGGTAGTCCCAGCTGTGGGGTCCAGTTGCTTAGCATCCCCAGGAAAGTTGAAATCTGAGAAAGCTAGAAAGGTGAGACATGAAGGGGGGCAATGTCCCAGTTCCAACTGAGCAAGAGATGTTCTGTTGGGCAAGAAACACCATCTGTGTTTTTTTTGCTGCCGGTGTTACTTTTTTTTGTTTTGAGACAGGGTCTATGTACTTCAGGCTGGCTTTGAACTCACTACGTAGCCCTGCATGGCCTTGAACTTACAACATTCCTCCTGCCTGTTTCCCAAGTCCTGGGATTACATCCATGCACCATCATGCCCAGCAACTTGGTGTTACTAATTTTTTTTTTTGTACCAGAGATCGAACTCAGGACCTTGAGCTTTAGGCAGGCGGTGGCACCACTGAACTAAATCCCCAGCCCCTATTTTTTTTTGGTACAGGGGATTGAACCCGGGTCCTTGCGCTTGCGCAGCAGGCGGTGAAACCACTGAGCTAAATCCCCGGCCCTCAGCCCCTATTTTTGATGACCTGAATTTATGATGGCCATTAAATCCTGGGGTTTTAACTGCTTTCTCAATTGTCTTTGAGGCATACAGTGGTAATGCTGCAACACAGCAGAGCAGCTCAGTGCTCTAGCCAAGTGTTACAGCTCAGTAGTGCAGCTCTGAGGCACAGTTGAGCTTTACAGCTCAGTGTGGCGACTCTGCATCACAGCTCTCATAATTTGAAGACTGGAAAAATCCGACAGTCAATTGAGGAGGTGGAGAAAAAACACTTTATTACATCTAGGAGCCTGGATGGGCTCATAGGAGTCTGAACACAACCAGAAATGAGAGCCTCCTTATATAGGGATCTACAGGGTAGGTGAGCATACTCACTGCAAGGGGAGGGAGCAGAGTTATAGAACATTCCTGAAGCAAAGGGGCAGAATTACAGAACATTCCTGAAACACATGCCTTGTGAGCATGCTCACCGAAGCAGGGGGAGGAGCTACAGGACATTCGTGTGGGGGGGCAGGGCTTAACAGAAACTTGACGGGGGGGCGGGGCAGGGCTCAACAGCATTCCTGAAAGGTCACACAGTTCAGTCACAAACCATTTTGATACACTGGGCAGGAGCCCAGCAGCACAATCTTACGTTTCCAAAACAAAACATTCTGTGGGGGAAAAAAATGGAGGCAAGGCAAGGGCCTGTCTTATGGTATAGCATAGGCACCACCTCTCAGTACCAGTCAGACCACACCACGTGCATCATCTGCGCTGAGTGGCAGTGTGTGTTCTAGTTCAGGATGAAGGCGGTCGGCTTTTCTGCCTCCAAGTCTGTAGGGCCTCTAGCAGGTGTGTCCTTTTTTCCCCTCGGCACTGGGGCTCGAACTCAGGGACTTGCTCTTGCCAGGCAGGTGCCGCCGCCACAGCTACAGCCTGGGCCTCGAGGAGCCTTTGTTTTGAGGCGCGGACCGCCCCTGCCTGGTGAGCCAGGGGACCCCGACTGGCTCCGGGGTTGGGATCTGGATGCTTCTGTGGCCGGCAGGTCTGACTGTCGCCCGATATGAGCAGTCTTGGGGAACGGACGGTAAACTTCGAGTCTGGTTTCCGAGCTGTCATCAAAAGAATAGTGCATTCGGAAGGGCTAGCAGTAGTCTGCTTGGGAACCATTGTGAGCCCCGGGGCTCACAGGCAAGACTGGTCTAACTCCAGCTTCGGTACCCGGGCCTTCTTCCAACCCCATCGGTGCCGCAGCTCAATACCTGCAGGCGCCCAGCATCCTGGGTCCTGTCCCAAGGACATCACAGTTCGCCAAAACCTTCAAGCCGGCCCAGTGTACTCCAGGGAGCCGCCTTGGATGCGACACCTCCGAGCTCCCAGCCAACCCCGACGCGCACCCTGCCCTCCCGCTTCCGGGAGGGAGACCTCGAGCTCCAGCCCTGCCCGGCGCCCTTCCGATCCGGGGCGCCGAGAGGTGACAGATCAGTCTCCGGCGTCCTGTCCTGTCCTCCCGCGGGAGAAGGTAAGCTTGTAGGAAGGCGAGTCCTCGTCCTCCGCGTGTGCACGTAGACAGAAAAGGTTTTCTTTTATGTATTCCACTTATCTATTGAACACTAAAAATGGCTCCTGTCACCCGATTTTTGAGATGAGGACGGAACAAGAGCGCAAGGGACTGGAGCCGGACTCTTTAACAGCCCGGAGAAGCCGTCGACCCGCTGAACCCCAAACGCTCAACGGCTAGCGCCGCCCTTCCCGCCTCAAGCCGCCTTGAGCTCCCCGAGGAGTCCCCGCCCCCTCCCGGCAGCCGTTGCGCCGCGGCGGACGTCTCAGACTGGCACGCGTAGCCGCTGCGACCATTTTGGACGAGGGCGGGAAGGCAAAGCGATAGGGCGAAGCCGGCTCGCGTCACAATGGTCACGACTGCGTGGAAGGAGAATTCGAGAGGCTGCGTTGCCGCCATTTTTTCCTAAATTCTGATTATGTACCTTTTGCCCATCTGTATCAGTCGTTATCCACTCTAGCGGGCCCTCGGAAGGCCGGTTCTGGCCTCTAGTGGCTCTGATGCCCGCTCTCTGACTCCTGGGCCCGGCCTGCGGGCGATCGTGAGCGCGGGACGCCGCGTGTGATCAGACCCGCTAGGAGAGGCGGGTGTCCTGCCGCCGGCGCTGGTGGTTGCCATGGGGCCGCCTTTGGCTCAGCTCCCTCCCTGGGCCCCGAATCAGGCAGGACCCAAGTCCGGGGAGCCCTGGGCCATAACCTTCGCGGACGTGGCCGTGTACTTCTCCCCGGAGGAGTGGGGGTGTCTGCAGCCCACGCAGAGAGCCCTGTACCGGGACGTGATGCGCGACACCTACGTCCTCCTGAGCGCCCTCGGTGAGGTCCTGCTGCCCGCCTGGCCCACACCCCGCGGCTCCTCTGGGTCCTGCACGTTGGGGGTTGTCGGTGTGTGGGACGACCTCGAATCCTGGGGTTTGGATTCTTCTCCCTTAGGAGGTGGAGGCGCCAAGCCAGCGCTGATCTCCTGGGTGGAGCGAGAGGCCGAACTGTGGGATCCAGATGCCCAGGATCCAGAGGTGCCCAAGTGGCCAACAGAAGCAGACACAGGTGAAATTACTGAGTATTCCGGTCCATGGGAACGTCTCTGTGCTTGGCACAGTGTGGTCCCCTCTCTGCTTAGCAGTTTGTTCCCTAAATTGCTTTCCTGGCTGAAGCCATTAAGTCTGGCTTCTGGCTTAGGTCTACAAAGAGGATATACTTGTGACTCAGGCCCTGCTGGGTCAGCCTGCACCTGCGCTCTTCTGACCTCCTCACCCCTCATTCGTCATTAAGCTCTGTCGACTGTGCTCCAACATCGCTGGCTCCTCTGCCACCTCCTGTGTTGTAGCGTACTTTCTTCTGCCTTCTGTTCTTTTCTTCCTTCAGTTCATCCTGTCAGCCTTTGCAAAATGCCCAGCCTCACTGGATTTGCCAGTGCCACTTGGGATCACACCTGGAACATCTGTAGGTGTCCACTCACTCTTCATGATGCAGCTCAGATGTCGTCATCTCTCACTGTCCTGTGTGCCATTTCTGCATCCCCGAGCCCTAATACACTGCTCCTTCCCCCCTTTCTGTCTCTACAGCTGACAAAAGGCGTCACTGCAAGCTCCCTGCTTGTGCTGCACTAAGTTCTAGGGGCACCCATGGGTCTAGAGGTGGCTGTGTCTGAGAGGCCTGCGTGTCACCATGCCAGAGTTTGGGATTCAAGGACCAGGATGAACTAGTCTGAGCTCTTCCCTTGTCTCCCAGCAGATTGTAGAAACAAAGAAGAGAAAAAAGAAAAGGAAGTGCCTGAAGCACTGGAGAAGACACTTTCTCCAGACTCTCGGCCTCCTGGACTGAAGGGTCCCCAAGCCTCCTTTGTTGGGCTCCCGTATGTCTTGGAGCTGCCCTCCAAAGCACATCACCGGGGCCGCCCGCCTCTCCGAGCCCACCCTTCTGTCCCACGAGCAGACCAGCGTCATGGGTGCTACGTGTGTGGAAAGAGCTTTGCCTGGCGCTCCACGCTGGTGGAGCATCTCTACACTCATACGGGCGAGAAGCCTTTCCAGTGCCCTGACTGCGGCAAGGGCTTTGGCCGAGCTTCTTCCCTGAGCAAGCACCGCGCCATCCACCGAGGGGAACGGCCCCACTGCTGCCCTAACTGTGGTCGGGCCTTCACACAGCGCTCGGCTCTCACCACCCACCTTCGGGTCCACACTGGCGAGAAGCCCTACTGCTGTGCTGACTGCGGCCGCTGCTTCAGCCAGAGCTCTGCCCTCTACCAGCACCAGCGTGTGCACAGCGGCAAGACCCCCTTCCCCTGCACTGACTGTGGCCGTGCCTTCGCCCACGCCTCCGACCTGCGGCGACACGTCCGGACCCACACGGGCGAGAAGCCCTACCCCTGTCCAGACTGTGGGCGCTGTTTCCGGCAGAGCTCAGAAATGGTCGCCCACAGGCGAACCCACAGTGGCGAGCGCCCCTACCCCTGTCCTCAGTGTGGGAGGTGCTTCGGCCAGAAGTCAGCCATGGCCAAACACCAGTGGGTCCATCGGCCGAGAGTCGGGGGCCGCAGGGGTGGGGGGGGCAGTGGGTTGCCTATGCCCCTGGCCCCTGGCCCACGGGACCTGGACCCACCTGTGGGCTTTCAGCACTACCCAGAGATTTTCCAGGAGTGTGGGTGACAACCTCAAAAATGACAAGGCAAGGGTGAAGATCTAGACACTGCCTGAGGCCCCAGATGGGCTTGGGGCAGCCTCTGTGGCAGCCTTGAGGAAGGTTGCAGAGTCTAGCGAGAGCTGGATGGGGGACTGGGGAGTCTCATGGGCCCTCACCAGCTCCATCTGCGATGCTTTGCTCCCTACTGCCCTGGACCAGACTGTAGAAGAGCTCCCTACTATGGGGAGGGCCGAGGTGGGAACCCCATTGGACCTTGAGGAGGACTTTGTTGACTCTGTGTTTTTTGTGTGTGTGTGCTGGGGATCAAACCCAGGGCTTAGGTTTGCTAAGAAAGTGTTACCACTGAGCCACATCCCCAGCCCCCCTTCACCCCTCCCTTTTTGGAGGTACTAGAGAGTGAACTCGGGTTCTTCACCCTGATCTACATTCCCGGCCTATTTATTTATTTATTTATTTATTTTTGAGACAGGGTCTCACTATTTAGCTAAGTTGCCCAGGCTGGACTTGAACTTGTGAGCCTTCTGCCTCAGCTTCTCAGAGTGCTGGAATTTCAAGCATGTGCCACCAGGTCTAGCCACCCAGCCCTTCTAAAATTTATTTTGAGAGCCAGGTATGGTGGCAGGCATTTGTAATCCCAGCAATTGGGAGGCTGAGGCATAAGGATTGCCATGAATTCAAGGTCAGCCTGGAATACATAGTAAGACCTTGCCTCCAAAAAAAAGTGTATGTATATATATACATATATATAAATTTTATTTTGAGAAGAGGTCTTACCATGTTGCTCAGGGATTATAGGCCTGTGCCATGTGCCTGGTTTTGACCCATTGTCTCTTTAGTACAGAAGTTAAAACTGGTGGCCCAGTCCTGAATTGGCCCTGCAGGTATTTTATTTACTTTGATGCAAGCAGTATTTTCAAATGTTATAAATTAGTGGTCAAGAAGTAAAAATCAGAACCTAAATCTGGTGATGCCTACTTGTAATGCTAACATTTGGGAGGCTGACGCAGGACAATCACAAGTTTGAGGCCGGTCTGGACTACATAGTTCAAGGCCAGCCTGTCTAAAAAATCAAACAAACAGGGCTGAGGATTTAGCTCAGTGGTGCCCCCGCTTGCCTCGCAAGCGTAAGGTCCCAAGTTCCGTCCCTGGTACCAAAAATCAAACATTTAACATCCAGGTACTGATCACAAAAATCTAGGTTATTGCCTTCTCTTGAAAAACTGAGAGGCTTGGCAACTTGACATAAATTCTCACAAAACCATAATATGGGGGAGCTGAGCAGCAGTTGAATTCGAAAACCATGGTCTGTAGTACGTTCATTTCCTGCATCAGAGGGGTTGTGTGTTAAGGATGGCAGGAGGGAAGTAAAGGGAGGCGTTATATCAAATCTCACTTGTTTTGGCCTTGTGGTTTATGAAGTACTTGTCTCTTCTGTCATCTGATTTTGCTCTTGTAACTGCCTGGGAAGAAAGCAGCTTGCTTGGAGAGAGACCTCCAGGCAGGAAGAGGCTGTCGGGCATGTCTTCACCCCAAAGCGTGCGTTATGTGTGCTCAGCCGATGGGCACCTCATGGTTTTGGAGGGGAGGCCCAGGAGCCTGCCCTGTCTGCAGGCCTGGCCATGCTAGACCCAGCCTGGGCCTCCTCATGGGCCTGGACTGGATGGGAGTTTAGCTTTTTCAGTTGGGGACACTGACCAGGTGACCAGGTTGGGGACACTGAGCAACCTGCCCAAAGCCACACAGTTCAACTGCAGAATTCCTAGTCTACTGCTGCCTTTATTGCTTTGTGGAATTGGAAATTGAACCCAGGGCTTTGAAGCACATGCTAGGCAACTACTTTACCACTGAGCTACAGCCTCAGCAGTGTTTGGTTTTGTTTTGTTTTTGTAGGACTGGGGATTGAACCCAGGACCTTTATACTGAGCTACATCACCAGCCCTTTTAAAAATTTTATTTTTAATCACTTCTTGGGCTTTTGGCTAAGATGAAGTGCAAAATTTACAGTAAGACCCTAACTTACAGACACTCAAGTTATGAACTTTCGTAGGTGCACTGTAAAAGACTCACTTTGTCAGTTTACAAACAAATCGGGGACTTACTGTGTTTTGAGACGGTTCAAGGTTTCAATAAATTGTCCAGGCTAGCCTTGAACTTGGTAATCTGCTTTAGCCTCCTGTGTACCTGGGATTACATATCCTGGGATCTGTAACTGGGGATCGAACTTGGGACCTTGCGCTTTCCGAGGCAGGCAGCAGAACCACTGAGCTAAATCCCTGGCCCTCCTGTTTGTTTTTGAGACAGGATCTCACTATGTAGTTCAGGCTGGCCTTGAACTTGCTGTGTAGCCCAAGCTGGCCTAGAAGCAACCATCCTGCCTCAGCCTCCCAAGTGCTGGGCTTATAGGCATATACCACCACCACCTCACCACCACTCCTGTACTGGAGATCGAACTCAGGACCTTGCGCTTATGAGGCAGGTGCTGTGTCACTGAGCTAAATCCCTGGCCCTCCAGCTTCTCTTTTTTTAAGAGTTGGGTCCTCACTGCATTGTCCAGGCTGCCCCCAAACTTCTGGCTCAAGCAGTTCTGCCTCAACCTCCAGAGGACCTGGAAATGCAGGCCCATGCCACTGTGACTGCCACTGTTTTCACGGCACTCTTGAGGTCCTTGGCAGCCTCCTAGCCAGGTCTCTGTGCCCGCAAGCTGTGATAGCACCAGGCCTGGATCTGGACGGGGGCCGTGCCTGGGGACCTTGGGGTCCTGACAGGAGGCCACAGGAAAGGTGGCGGGGACCAGCCTGGGACGAGGCCAGCGAGACAAAAGCAAACCTTGCATCTACACTTCGCTGTGGCGCCCACCATTGTGAACAAAGCGGGCCAGGCAGGAACTTCTGAGGTAGATGTGTAGCCAGAGGGGACCTTAGGATCTGTGTCCCCAGATTCTGCACAGAACCCTGCCCATTACTCATGACTCCATTATCTACCACCAGTTCCCTTGTCAGGGGCCGGCCCTGTGCAGGTGGCAGAAGCAGCCAGCTATGGGCAGACCCTGTTCCCTGAGGTTGGAACAGCACATCCAGGAGTACGGCACATGTGTTCTCTGCTGGCCTCTACGAACTTGCCTGTATACCCATGTCAGCCCTGGGTCTGGCCTGTTAAAGAGGAAGAAGCCAAGTATGCTGGTGCACAGCTGTAATCCCAGCACTCTGGGAGGCTGAGGCCAAAGGGTCACAAGTTTGAACCTAGTCTGGGCAATTTACTGACTTGAAGAGATGCTGTGGGTTTTTTTGTTTGTTTTTGAAATGCTGTGGTTTTGTTGTTGAGGTTTTTGTTTATTTTTTGTTGTTTTGACAGGGTCTCACTATATAGCAGGCTGTCTTTGAACTCACTATGTAGTCCAGGCTGGCCTTGAACTCACAGTGATCCTTCTGCCTCAGCCTCCCAAGGGCTGGGATTACAGGTGTGCACCACCATGCCCGGCTCGAGATGCTGTATTAGAATTAAAAATAAGGGCCGGGGATTTAGCTCAGTGGTTCTGCCGCCTGCCTCTCAACCCAAGGACCCAAGTTTGATCCCCAGTACCAAAATAAATAAATAAATAAATAAAAATAAAAATAAAAAATAAGCACTGAGGATGTAGCTCAGTGCAAAGGCCCCGGGGTTCAATCCCCAGTAACACCACCACCACCACAAAAAAAAGGAAAAAAAAAAGGAAAAAACCAGATGTTAACCTGGAGAAAGACCACAAAAGAGGTCCAAAGTTTGGAGAAAAGACACTTCAGGAAGGGCCAGGGATTTAGCTCAGTAGTTCTGGCGCCTTCCTCGCAAGTGCAAGGTCCTGAGTTCGATCCCCGGTACCAAAAGAAAAAACAACACACAGACACTTCAGGTAAAGTAGCAAATTTACATTCAACTAACTTTCAAATCCGATCCCACCTCCCTAAACCTAATTTTTTCTAGGGAGGAGTAGTTTATGCCGCCTTATCTCAGGGCACTGGGTGGAAAGCGGAGCCCAGGCAGCTACCTCTGTAACGGGTTTTAGTTCAGCACGCAGCCCCTGCCTCCTGCTCAGCGCCGCGGGGGAAGCCCTTTGAAGCTCCAGTTCGGCCTCAGAAGAAACCAGATCCGGCCCCGCCCCCGGCCTGCGGATTAAAGGCGCTGTAATTGCTGTTTAAGGATCTCTGAGGCTTTGAAGTTTGGAAGGCTTGCTCCGGGCTCTGAAACCAGGCTCAACCCCTTTGCTTCCTGCTCTCACCGCCCAACTTTCTATTAGTCCTTTAGGGGGATGAGATTTAAACTTCAGCTCCAGTCCACTCAGCTGGTCATTTCCTGGCGTGAACACTCCAGCGAAAGGCGCACTCCCTTTCCTGCTACCACGAGTCTCTGAAGCTCAGCCCCAGAAGTAAAGTAATTTAAACCAGGAAGTGTTTTCCTACAGTTCATTGGTGCATTGGGAGAGATGCTTATCTGAACTACACGAAATAATGGCATCTAGCCAGGTGCACACACCTATAATCCCGCCACTTGGGAGGCTGAGTCAGGAGGATCACCAGGAGTTTTGAGGCCAGCCTGAACTACATAGTGAGAGCCTGTTTAAAAAAGAAAAAGGAAAAAGAAATCCCATCTGAATAGGCAGCCAAAGAGAGAAAGAAAGTCCTTGACCACATTCCCCATCCCTAGTTTGACCAGACCACTTAAGAGTAGGTGTTAGCCAGGAGTGAGAGGATTGGAAACTCGAGCCCAGCCTGGGCAATTTAAGGGACTTGGCAGGACCTTGTCCAAAAATAAAAAGCTGGTTGGAGATGCAGCTTGGTTTTACTGTCCTGAGTTCACTCCACAGTAACACACACACACAGAGTAGGGGTTAATTCGTGCTCCAAAGACCCCCAAAACTGCTTGAAATAATTGTAATATCTTTTTAGAAAAATGATGCACAAAAATGTTTATGATCCAAAGAAGCGAAACTTTGCTAGGGCACTGCAGTTGTCCTTAGCATCTGGGGGACCGAATCCAGGATCCCTGTGGATTTCAAATCCAAGAAACAGGAGTCTCACGTGAAGCGGCGTGGTATTTGTGTGTGATTTACATACAGACTACCATGTCCTTAAAGAATCTTTAGATTACTTAAAATACCTAGTATAGTGCTCATGCTATGTAGTTTTTACACTGTATTATTTGGCCAATGATGACAAAAGAAGTCTGTACATGTTCAAAAGAGATGCAATTTTTAAACCTTTTTTTTTTTTGGTAGCAGGGATCAAACTCAGGACCTTGTGCTTACAAGGCAGGCAAAGTGCCACTGAGCTAAATCTCGGGCCCTAAAACATTTTTTTTTTTTTTTTTTGCACCGAGGATTGAACTCGGGACCTTGTGCTTGCAAGGCAGGTGGTGGAACCACTGAGCTAAATCCCCAGCTCCTAAAACATTTTTGATTATGGTTGGTTGGATCAGTGGAAGCAGAACCCACAGATACACAAAACTAACTTTCTTTTTTTTGCCAAACCGAGGCTTGAACTCAGGGCCTTCACCCTGAGCTATGTCTCCAGCCCTTTTCATTCTAGAGACAAGGCTCATTAAATTGCTAAGTTAAACTTGTGATACTCCTGTCCTGGCCACTGATGGTATTTTCTAGTAAGTCCTCCTCGCTGTATCTTACTGCCACCAAGCTGCATTTTATTACTTGGGATTTTTTTTTAAATTACAACTTGCCTCCCAGGCTCTACCCCTGGCCTCTTGAATCAGCATTTCCAGGGGTCCAATGGTGTGCTTGCTAAAAAGTTTGAGAGAACCTCTGCTCTGAACAAAATGTTCTTTTCTAGCTGATTTTAGTTTTGCAAGAGTAGTGATTTGTCCCAGAACCTGTCCCAAATGTTTCAGAGCAGGGGAGGACCTACCCATGAACGAAGACCTCCCTTTCTTTGTTCTTCCCAGAGGGCCTGTGCCTTGGCTGGTTGCTTGTCCTGGAAAGCCCAGCTCATGCGACCGTCTCACATGTCCTCTGCATGCAGCTCCCCATGCAGAGCTCTCTTGCACACAGAGAACCCCTCTAGTGTGGGCCCTGCCTTTACCCAAGTTGATGGTGCCCTACATGGGCCTCAGCTACACACGCAGCAACTCTGCCCCCAGGCTCCTGCACACCAAGGGATGATGCTGGGTACAGGGCCCCTCACTCAGGACACGACAAGCTCCTCCTCCCGTGGACACAGTGGTGGGACACAGCCAGTGGACCCAGGCCTTTCCTGGCTTAGAGTACTTGGTGTTAGGTCTGTTATGGGCCTGAGTGTAGGGGTGCTAGCTGAAAGCCACTCTCCCTCTGGGCACAGGGAGGCTGAATTTCCATGCAGAAATGCTGGCGCCAGAGAGCTGAAGTCCTGGCCCAACTTCTGCCGTGCTTTGACTTGTGGTTCCTTCGAGGGAAGGCTGTAAGCAGCGGCCCATGCTCGAGTTTAGCTGAAGGATCCCTCACGCATGCTGTAGGGTATGGCTGTTCTCCTATGTGAATTTCTCTGGGTGGCTAAGCAAGTTTGGGGCGAGAGAAAGTGTCTTGTCAAGGAAACTTGTTTGTGTGAGTTTGCAGACGACCAGAAGGTGCTCCGTGGCCAGCTTTTCCAACAATCGATGCACTTTGTAGGGCGTTCTCTTGGGCCCCTGTCCCATCTCTAGGGATTGGCCGTGACAGCATTCTTACCAAAGGTTTTAGGACACAAGATACTGTGTAGAGGGGCATAGAGCTGAAAAGCTGTTCCTCTGGAGGGCAGAAAGGTGCCCCTACTTCATTTATGGAAAGGTCTCTGTGAGTCCTTTTTATTTATTTATTTTTGTTTTTTGGAGACAGGGTCTCACTACAGTTCAGGCTGGCCTTGAACTCACATGTGCACCACACCCAGCTGTGATTCCATTTTTTTTTTTTTTTTGGTACCGGAGATCGAACTCGGGTCCTTGCGCTTGCGAGGCAGGCGGCGGAACCACTGAGCTAAATCCCTGGCCCTGTGATTCCATTTTTGAAAGCCTCTATTGTGATCATTTTTTGCCAGCCTTTTACAACTTGACTTTCTCCAATCCTGCGTTCAGAGATGCACCCAGGGCTGTGTTCTCAGGGCCTCTTCCTCCGTGATCCTCCATCCAGGGCAGAGAGGAGTGGAGAGTTCTTAAATGCCGAGAGGCCAGATGGTCCACTCTGTCCAACCCTGCGCTCCGCGAACTCTTGTGTCACCCTTACCCGCAAGCAGTCTTGCTTCCCTGTGAGGAACTCAAGGAACCTGGGATTTAGGTTACCAGGGATTGAATTCCTTTGGCGAAGGTGGAGGAGAGGCCTGCTAACAGAAAACAAAGCGGCCTCCTCTGCGGGGGGGATCTCTGCTCTGGCCCCTGTAGGGAGAAGCAAAGTGCGGAGGAAGGAGTAAATGGGGTGGGAGGGCAAGGAATGGTGTCTATCTTCAGATCTCTTGGCTTTTATTCTTCAGGAAGATAAAATATAATGGAGGGCAAATGAGGAGTGGGAAAAGTTTTTAAAGCACAGGCCGAGCTGAAAAGCCGCCTGGCATCTCCCTCCCACTCAGTCCCGCGGGCACTTCTGGCGGCCTGAGCGCCTTCAACCAATCGGCGAGGCGCCTCGCATTAGCCCCAAGCCTAACTCTAGGTGGTGGGAGGAGTCAGGAGGCGGGGTGGGGAGAGCACCAGCCCCTCAGCCAATCGTTGAGCTCATTGGGATTGACGGGCGTTGCGTCTGGAAGCTGGAGGCGGGGCTGTCTCCGTGGCAACGATCCTAACCCTAGGGGTGGGGCGAGGAGGAGCAGAGAGGGGCGGGGGCCGGGGAGCGGGGATGAGCCCGCCCGTGTTGGGAACCGGAGGTCGACGAGAGGGTCCTTGGGTCGAGAGCCTCGATGCGGCCAAAAGGGAGTCCGTCTAGGTTCCCGAGGCGCGGCCGGGCCGACCTAGGAGGAAGGGGAGCGAGACACCGCCTCCGCTGGCGCCTGGAAGCGTCGCTCCTTCTCGCTGACCTTGGTCTCGCTTGTCGCCTCGCCCTTTCCACGCGCACTGACGGAGACAGGGCCCGGGAGGTCGACAGGCAGACCCCTGCTCACAGGGGGACCCAGGACGCGAGGACACAAGCTGTCCCAGCCCGTCCCGCCGGCTCCAGGGCGCCGGGTCCCCCCTCTCCCCAACCCCGGGGCCATCCCGCCCAGGGTTAATGCCAACGAGTTTCCACCTCCATGTGCTCCTAGAGAGGCCGCGGCGCTAGCCAGCGGGGGAACTGGCCGCGGACGGACACTTCCTGTGCTGGGGGAGGGGGTCGGAGCCGCAGCCTAATCGGGGCTGGGGGCCGGACGGCGGGGTCGCGGGCGGGGAGCGGCGGCCGGGGCTGCAGGGCGAGTAGTGAGGCCCCTCGTCTCCGAGGTCTACGCGTGGGGTCCGCGAGGGCCCGGGGACGAGGCCGGACCTTGGGAGGGGGCGGGGCCGCGGGAGGGGAGGGGCCCGGCGGGCGGGAGAGGCCCAGGGTCAAGGCGTCTGGTCTCCGGCCCGGCCCGGGGCTGGGCAGCCGGATCCCCTGGGCGGTGCTGAGAGGGCGAGTGCGAGGCCTCGGGGCTGAGGGCACTCAGGTCGGGTCGCAGGATCGGCCGCCGCATTGGGGATGGAGCGAGAAGCGTCGCCGCGGGGCCTCGAGCCCCAGGATGTGCGAAGTCCTGATGAAATAGGGAGCCCCGGAGAGTCCCTCAAAGGTGAGGGAGGGATTGCTCCTCGGAGGAGTGTACCTGGGAGCGGGAGAAGGGGCTGTGCCCTGCAGGAGGGAAAGGGCGCTGTGGACGCCTGGGACTTGGGGGTGGGGTGGGGACGAGGTGTCCTGGGTTGGCCGAGAGGGGTTGAGAATTTCAGCACCTGCTAAAGGGCCAGCGACCCTGCTTGGGGAGTGGGGAGAGGTTTGTGGCAACTAGTGGACCAAATGACCTTCCAGGCCTCCACACAATCTAGATTTTCTGTAATTCTCTGATCCTGCAGGCAACACGAGTGAGAATGAGGAAGAGGAAATTTCTCAGCAAGAAGGCAATGGAGACTATGAAGTTGAAGAGATACCTTTTGGGCTTGACCCCCAAAGCCCTGGGTTCGAGCCACAAAGCCCAGAGTTTGAATCCCAAAGCCCCAGGTTTGAGCCTGAAAGCCCAGGGTTTGAGTCCCGAAGCCCTGGATTTGTGCCCCCAAGCCCTGAATTTGCACCCAGAAGCCCTGAGTCAGATCCTCAGAGCCCTGACTTTGGACCCCAGAGCCCTAGGTATGAACCCCAAAGCCCTGGCTATGACCCCAGGAGCCCTGGGTATGAACCCAAGAGCCCTGGCTATGACCCCAAGAGCCCAGAGTATGTGTCCCGGAGCCCTGATTTTGAGTCTCAGAGCTCCAGGTATGAATCCCAGGACCTGGGGTATGAACCCCCAAACCCTGGAATTGAAGCTCAGAATCCTGAGTTCAAAACTCAAAGCCCCGAATTTGAATCTCAGAGTTCCAAATTCCAGGAAGGTGCTGAGATGCTTCTGAACCCTGAGGAAAAGAATCCCTTGAGCATCCCCCTAGGAGTTCACCCCCTGGACTCCTTCACTCAGGGTTTTGGGGAGCAGGCCACAGGGGCCCTGCCCCTGGGGCCACCCTTTGAGATGCCTACAGGGGCCCTACTGTCGTCACCCCAGTTTGAGATGCTCCAGAATCCCCTGGGCTTGACAGGGACCCTCCGGGGTGCAGGCCGGCGGGGTGGCAGGGCCAGGGGTGGCCAGGGCCCCCGGCCTAACATCTGCGGCATCTGCGGGAAGAGCTTCGGCCGTGGCTCCACCCTGATCCAGCACCAGCGCATCCACACGGGCGAGAAGCCCTACAAGTGTGAGGCCTGCGGCAAGGCCTTCTCCCAGAGCTCCGACCTCATTAAGCACCAGCGCACGCACACTGGCGAGCGGCCCTACAAGTGCCCGCGCTGCGGCAAGGCCTTCGCCGACAGCTCCTACCTGCTTCGCCACCAGCGCACCCACTCTGGCCAGAAGCCCTACAAGTGCCCGCACTGCGGCAAGGCCTTCGGCGACAGCTCCTACCTCCTTCGGCACCAGCGCACCCACAGCCACGAGCGGCCCTACAGCTGCCCCGAGTGCGGCAAGTGCTACAGCCAGAACTCGTCCCTGCGCAGCCACCAGAGGGTGCACACGGGGCAGAGGCCCTTCAGCTGCGGCATCTGCGGCAAGAGCTTCTCGCAGCGCTCCGCACTCATCCCCCACGCGCGCAGCCACGCCCGGGAGAAGCCCTTCAAGTGCCCGGAGTGCGGCAAGCGCTTCGGCCAGAGCTCCGTGCTGGCCATCCACGCTCGCACGCACCTGCCGGGCCGCACCTACAGCTGCCCCGACTGCGGCAAGACCTTCAACCGCTCGTCCACGCTGATCCAGCACCAGCGCTCGCACACGGGCGAGCGGCCCTACAGGTGCGCCGTGTGCGGCAAGGGCTTCTGCCGCTCCTCCACGCTGCTGCAGCACCACCGCGTGCACAGTGGCGAGCGGCCCTACAAGTGCGATGACTGCGGCAAGGCCTTCTCCCAGAGCTCCGACCTCATCCGCCACCAGCGCACCCACGCCGCCGGCCGCCGCTGACCGCCGCTGACCGGGCCGGGGCTGCAGAGGCCACGGAGAGGACGGCGAAGAGCCGAGGGGCGGGTGGTGGGCGTTCGAGAAGGGCCGGGTGCAGGCAGTCACGCCCGGAGACTCGTGGGAAATGGGCTGTGGAGAGGGTTGGAGGGCGGCCAGGCCGGCGGCGGCAGCCTGGGAGAGCCCGAGGTCAGCAGGGAGCTGGCGCCGCAGGCCTGGGTGGCTCCCGGCCTGGCGAGTGCTGGATGGGGCGGGGGAGGGCAGGGAGGGCCAAGCAGCGGGTAGCTTAGCTGGGCAGGTGCCAGCCCCTGGCTGTCAGGAGGGAGAGGGTAGTAGAGTGAGGGTGGAGCTCCTGAATCTGATTCAATAAAAATCTTCATGTGGTAAGAGACTTGTCCTTAAACTGTGTGTGGATAGTGCCCGTGGCAGTGGGGGACGCCCGTCATAACCGTGAACAGCCAGTGAAGTCTCCGGGCCTTCCCGGTCAGTCCCCCAGGGATGACCCAGGGTCTTTGCACTGGGCTACGTCCCCAGCCCTTTTGATTTTTTATTTTGAGACAGGGTCTTGCTAAGTTGCCAAATTGCCCAGGCTGGGCTCAGAACTTGAAGTCCTCCTGCCTCAGCCTCCCAGAGTGCTGGGATTACAGGCATGTGCTGTCACTCCCAGCTAGGAAGTGCTTTTATGTGGTTTGTTTTGAATCTTGTCACCTGAAGTTCAGCTGACGTGATTTGCCCATATCTGCCCACCTCCACGTCCCATGCTTTTCATGCTGCACAGACTGAGGGGCCCCGACAGGCAGTTGTGAGAAAGGCCTCAAATTCGTGGAGTTCCTTCTTCCTAATCATAGAGGGTCTGCCCTTGGGCCAGAAAACAGAACTTGATTCTCACCTCTCCTTTGCTCCCAGCACCGCACACTGAACTGCCAGCCACCTCTCTGCAGACCCTTTCTCCACACTCACAGAGGGCAGGAGTGGCAGCCCAGCCCGCACAGCGAGGGGTGTTTCTCCTGTGTGCTGAGGACAGAGCGGCCCTGTGTGACCAAGGCAAATGCGGTAGCCCTGAACTGCACCCAGCCTTGGCAGGTGGGATCCACCTCGTGTGGGGTCGATGCATCCAGCCCCTCCGACCTCCCACCATTCTAGGCCCTGATCTGCCACAGCTCTGCTTCCTCTTTAGGGTCCCTGTATAGACTGGGGAGGACACCAAGTCCCTGCCTCACCATGAGGCTGAGCCCCAGCTTCTTAACACTTGGCCCCTCAGGAATGGATGGGGAGTTACTGCCATCAGTGGGTGTGAGGGTATGTGGAAGTATGGCACATAACCCGTCTTAAGAGAATTACTAATTGCTGGGCACTTTCTTTTCTTTTTTTTTTTTTTTGGTACCGGGGATCGAACTCAGGTCCTTGCGCTTGCGCAGCAGGCAGCGAACCCATTGAGCTAAATCCCTGGCCCCTCTTCTTTCTTTTTTTTAAATACAGTCTCATTGTGTAGTTCAGGCTGGCCTTGAACTCACTATGTAGACCAGGCTGGCCGTGAACTCATGGCCATCCTCCTGCCTCAGCCTCCTGAGTGCTGGAATTACAGGCCCGTGCCACTGTGCCTGGCTAGGGCACATTTTGAGATAGTGCCTACCAAGGACCTGGTGGTGCCCTCTTTAGTTTACTCATTCTGTTTCACAGATAAGGAAGGTGGATGGTGTGGTGGCACACACTTGTAATCCCAGCCACTTGGGGGCTGAGGCTGGTGGATGACAAGTTTGAGGCCAGCCTGGGCAACTTAGTGAGACTATTTCAAAATTTAAAAACTTAGGGCCAGGGATTTAGCTCAGTGGTTTCACCACCTGCTGCACAAGCACAAGGACCCGAGTTCAATCCCCGGTACCAAAACAACAGCAACAATAAAAAAAGAATTTAAAAACTTAAGAAGGGTTGGGGATTGGGCCAGGGATTTAGCTCAGTGGTTCCGGCGCCTGCCTTGCAAGCACAAGGTCCCAAGTTCGATCCCTGGTACCAAAAAAAAAAAAAAAAAAAAGGGTTGGGGATATAGCTCAGTAATAAAGCAAGTGCCCTAACAAGTGTGAGGCCCCAGGTTCAATCCCCAGTGTGAGAAAACACATAAACCTGTCTACTATTTTCCCACTGGAACAAAAGGACAAAGGTTCCAGAGATCAGGGACTTGTCTTTCTCATCATTTTATCTTCAGAGCCCAAAACGGGCCATGACACAAAGCACTCAAAAATAACTAAATGAGCAGAACCTAACTTACATTCCACGACACCTAAGTAAAGGCCAGTCCATGTGCTGTTACTAGTTCTGGGACATCCCAGAGTGGGGAGGTGGCCGCGCTTCTTCCTTCACAATGGCTTGTGAGCCGTCCCATGGCTCTGTGGGGCCGGCCTGGCCATGGCTGATGAGCCCGGAGAGGCTGCAGGCTCCAAAGGACTTGGTCGTGCTCGCCAGCCTCTGAAGGTTGTGCACTTCTTGCCCTCTGGAAGGGGCTGTCAGTCACTGCCTGGGGCCCACTTCCTGCCTGTTGTGGGTGCAGTGCTCTCCCTCCCAGAGCTGGACCAGGAACTGGCCTTGGTCTCTCGGTACCCCTGGGGGCCCCACTGAACTGACCACACAGGGCAGCAGTGGCAGGCACTGCCCTTCCTTCCACAGAAGAGGCCTGAGGGCCATGCCCTTTTCCATCCTAGCTTTGAAGAAAAGGTAAGGAGGGTCCATGCACCTTCTTTTCTTTCTTTTTGTTATACACTTTTTTTTTCAGTGTACAGCCCTTTGTATTCCATCTTAAGGAACTGTCAAATCATCCTTTCTCTCTCTCTTTTTTGTTTTGGACCAGGGATTGAACTTGGGACCTTGTGCTTTTGAGGCTTCACTTTGTTTGTTTTGATACCAGGGATCAAACTCAGGACCTTGTCTGCTTCACTTTTGAATTAACCCACAATGTTGGGTGCAGGTCAGTATCTAGGGATTACCATAAAAAATAAAAGGAAAAAAAAGGAAGAAGCAGAGCTAACTACTATTTGGGCCCCACTTATTTGGGGTTGAAAGGGAAATGTTCATTTAAGTGAGCCAGGCTGGAATGTTGCACCAGCACAAAAACATCACAAAATGGGACCGGATTTTGTGTTTACTGGATAAATATGTGCAGCACTATGCTTGGTCCTGGGGATCAAGGTGGGCAGACTGATTTCCACCCCAAACTCGGTCTCTGAGGGCTGCGGAGTAGGTGGGGAGGAGGCTGGGGTAGGGCACTGTCCACACCTGCGTGTCTTCCCAAGGACTCTGCCATCCACTCAGGGAAACTGCCCAGCACCTGCTGGACACCTGGCCCCATGCTTCCATAGGGTTGCATTCCCTGTCCTTAGGGAGTTCAGTGTGAGAGGGAGAAATTAAATAAATCATTAAACACCCTACAAATACAACCTGGGAAACAAAGGCCAGTGCAAGCTTCAAGTAAAGAGCACGCTGGAACCCAGCTGAGCTGTGGGCAGCCCTGGCCTGATGATGAGACGCTGTCTGAAGGCTGAGTAAGCGGCCAGGGAGGGACAGGGGCAGAGTGCTGGAGGCAGCGGACAGGACAGCAAGGGGCAGCAGCTGAGCGCTGGGGTTGGGGGTCTATAGGAGGGCGGGGGCTCGGTCTGGGGCCTTGGAGGACTCACTGAGAAGTTTGGGCTCAGGCTGAAGAGCCGGGCTTTCGAAGCCAGAGCCGTTATGCAATGGGACTTCTCCCCACAGGGGAACGCAGGCCTGGCCCCAGGCGGGGAGTCAGGGGAGCGTCAGGCTTGAGGGAGCTGCAGTGTCACCAGGTCCTGACACTGCGCCTCCAAATTTAGACCCCAGGTTCTTGGGGGGCGGACACAAGGTAGGCTGGGGGGAGCCAGCGCCACCTGGCGGCGACTCGGGGCCTCACCTCTGTACCCTTGCTGCCGCAACTGAGGGAGGGGAGCAGTGACTTGCCCAAGGACACGCGCTAACGTGTGCGCGCGCGGAGGCCGCCTGGCTTCACACCCCAAAGTCCGGCCTCAGTCTTTGCTGCCTCCGTCCTGGGCCGCCTCCCTATGGAGGGGCTCCAGACAGCCTGGATCCCAGGCCTCCTCCCCGGGTGCTGCCAGAGCCCCAGCGTCTTCCCTGGGGACTCCGCCGTCAGCCTCCATCTTCTCCTTCAGGCTCCGCTTGAAGAACCCAACCTGCAGTGAGACAAACACACAGCCCTGAGACCAGCAGCCCATCGACGTGTGAAGACACTCAGTGTCGCACGGGCCACAGCCATAGGCATCTGCCCCAGGTGGCCGAGGGCACTGGCACGCTCGGCTCTCGGAATGAAAGAAATCTTGGAAATATTTTTTAAAAGCGTCACATTTAGTAGCTCATTCTTTAGGCTCATCAGAATGTTATATACTGAGCCAGGCATAGTGACACACATCTGTAATCCTAGCACTCTGGGAGGCTGAGGCAGGAGGACTTCCAGTCTGAGCCCGGGAAACTTAAGTCACTTAGGGAGATGGTGTCTCAAAATTAAATATTGATTGATTGATTGATTGATATAGTGTCTATGTCATTCAGGCTGGCCTTGAACTCAAGGAGATCCTCCTGCCTCAGCCTCCCCAGTGCTAGGATTACAGGTGTGCAGCCAGCACAGTGGGGAACTCATTGAATAACAGACAGGGTATTCAGACAGCAGAAAACCAGTCACATTCAAAATCAGGAAGGAGAGCTGGGAGTGGCCACATGGAAAGACATCAAGTGAAAGTGAAGCTCCCAAGCAGTCTATGCTGGTCTACTCATCTATGTTCTTTACATGTAGAAATGTAACATGATTTTCCTTCACACTCATATATACATACATATGTAGCTGACCAAATTAGAACCTGGAGGAACATAGCCAGGCATGTTGGTGCACACCAGTAATCTCAGCACTTGGGGAGGCTGAGGGAGGAGGATCGCAATTTCACACACAGCCTGGGCAATTTAGAGCGATCCCCCGGTTTTTTTTGAGACAGGGCTCCCTATGTAGCCCAGACTGGCCTTGAAATTTAGTGAGATTTTGTCTCAAAAGAAAAATTTTTCAAAAGTGATGGGAAGCTGGGGAGGCAGCTCAGTGTAAAGGACGTGGGTTCATTCCCTCATACCATTAAAAAGGAAAAAAGAACACCTTGCAGAAAGAGTGACAAAGTGAGTGCTAACGATAACCCTCTGGGGTGCCAGGGAGAAACTTTGATTTTCTTCTTTTTTCCAGTACTAGGGATCAAACTCAGGACCTTGTGCTTTTGAGGCAGGCGAGGTGCTGCTGAGCTAAATCCCTGGCCCTTTTTTTTTTTTTTTTTTTACATAGGGTCTTGCTCTGTAGCCCAGGCTGGCCTCCAACTCAAGGTGATCCACCTGCCTCAGCCTCCCAAGTCCTGGGACTACAGGTGTGCACCACCAGGCCCGATTCGAAACTTTGATTTTCTGTGTTCTCCTCTGTCATACTAAGGTTCTTTACACGGAGCATCTGCCCTCCACTCCTTCCCCTGTCCAACCTCTCCGAGCCCTTCCCATCACAGACAAAGCCTCTCTCAGGAGGCTTCGCAGGCCAGAGCCGGAGTGAGACCCCGATGCTACAGGCACTGGAGCAGACAGGCCCCAGGTGCAGCTTGTTCCTGCATCTCCCACTTAGACTGTGGGGTCCACACAGGCAGGGACCGTATCTATGCTTGTGTCGCTGTATTCTGGGGCCTGGTAAGATGCTGGGACTGGAAGCCAGGTATATGGTCCTTCCCCTCTCTGCCTCCCAGGTACCTAGTTCCACTTCTGCCAGCACTAGGCTGAGGGATGGTGGAGAAACTTCACCAACCGTGGGTTGCAGCAGCCTTATCGGCGGAAGGAGGGCAAGTTGAGCCCCTTCCAGATCTACTGCTCGGGAGGTGCTCCTGCTGGCTCCCTCGGTGCGGTGCCCCACCCCAGCCCAGCTGCCTCACCAATGCCTGCTCCTCCCAGACGTGCCCACCTTGTACAGCACTAGGAAGATGATCAGCAGCAGCAGCAGACCCCCCGAGCCGCTCAGCACGTAGAGGTACAGCATCTCCTTCTCATACACCACGTCAACCTTTGTGAGGACCTGGGGAGAGCCAGGCAGTGCGGGGAGGACCTCCGGCCCTAGGGGTCCCCATTCCCAGCCTCATCTCCGTCCCCAGGGGCCTCATCTTGGCACTGGCTCTGCTGCGACACACCCTCAGTGCGGGCCCCAGTCAGGCGCTGGCACAGCCACTGTCAGCCAAGACTCACACAGCTCCCCAAGGGCCCAACGGAGCCAGCATCCTAGCGGGGCACTCACAGCCTCCCCAAATCTGGCTTCTGAGATTCAGCTGCCTGCCAAGCTGTCCTCCCCGCCCTGCTACCTCCTGCCCTCAGCGCGGGGCCTCTGCGCTTGCTGCTCTGCTCTGAGGACCCTCTCTGCTTGCCGCTGGCTGGTGGCCTTTTGTTAAACTGCCACCAGATTCTTCTTTGAGGGACACGAGAGACTGCTGGCCTCAGATAGGCAAGCTTCCCCGCAGCACACAGCTCTGGCCTGGGGCAACTCTGACCTGGGCCGAGACCTTTGGGCCATGCAGGTCTCCCTCCTGCACCTCTGCCCTGGGTTCCGGGCCCTCAGCTGCCCGCCGTGGCTTGAGGTGCCACATACCTGGGCCAGGGAGGCATTGGTGCCGTACAGGTGGAAATGCCTGCTGCTGTTGAAGGAGATGGACAGCGAGCTGCAGAGGCTGAGCGTGGAGGAGGCCTGCGGCCAGGCAGGGGCAGAGAGAAGGAGAGCCATGACCCAGAGCCACTGAGGGCTGCAGGGTCCCAGCAGGGCGGCTGTGCATCTCAGTCACTCTTCCCTGCCTCAGGGGAAGTTTCCCTAGAAACCTAAGCACTGCCCACATGGGCCCCAAACCACCCTGCAAATTCCAAACAAACCCTGGTTCTCTCTCATCTGCAACTGTATAAACCTGGGGATTTTCCATTTAAATAGAAAACCTGGGGTCAGGGACAGCCTACCCTCACTCAGACCATCTCGTGCCAGCTGTGAGCAGGCACTACCTCAATGTCGCCTGTCAGCTCCACGTTCGCAGTCACTTGGATGAGCAGCTCCCTCCTGAAGATGAGTGGGCAGTGGATGGTGGCTCCCAGGAGACAGGGCTGCAGGGCCAGGCACAGTCAGGGCCCTGCCTCCCCACCCGCGCTCCCCAAAGGGCACTCCGTACCTCGGTGGTGGTAGCGTTGGGAGACCACCCCGGGTCCTCACAATGGCAGGCGACGCGAGGCTCCTGGGCAGGAAGACGGGTCACAGTCGGCCAGAGCCTCTATGCACCCCAGAAGGCTGGCACCCAGCTTCCCCCTCACCACCCTGCTGATCCAGGCATGGCCGGGATGTGGATCCAACCACCCGAGTTTCCACACGCAGGCCGGGCGGCCCGCACTCACCATGTGCACACTCCAGCTATGTGTGAAGGGCTGCCCGGCATGGGGCTGTGGCACCCGGACCAAGGCCTCCAGCTCGGGCAGGTCGTGGTTGTGGGCAGAGGGCTGAATCCTCACCTGGCACAGAGGACAGGGATGAGAGCCTGAATCCTGGACTGCAGACCCCTGAGCAGTAACGGCTGAGCCCGGCCACCCTCCAGGCCCGCCGGTGCAGGCTCCAGGCTCTTCCCAGCTTTCCCCACGTGCCGAAACCTTCCGGCCTGCAGGGGCCTGCACCTCTGGCTCCCAAAGACAGGGCAGCTCCTTTGGGTCCCACGGCTCGTCCCAGGAGTGGGGCAAGGTCTGTGTCTCCATGAGACCATGAGCTTCCTGAGGATGGAGCCACGCAGGATTTGGATTTCATCTCCAGCTCCTCACTGCTTGATACAGTACCCTACATAGAGCAGTCTCAAAAAGGTAGTTTTCTTGTTGTTTTTTCGGGTTTTTTTGAGACAGGGTCTTGATATGTAGTTCAGCTGGCCCTGAACTCACTATGTAGCCCAGGCTGGCCTCGAACCTGCATCGATCCTCCTGCCTCAATCTTCTGTGTGTGCCACCATGGCTTGCTTTTTATTTTTGGTGCTGAGGACGGAACCCAGGGCTGCACACATGCTAAGCATGGACCCTACTGCTGAGCTACAAACCTCCAGCCAAAAAGTAGTTTTCTGAATTGAGTGAGTGAATGATATTTAACAAGGATAGATACAAAAATTACTTGTACAAGGCAGGTTGGAAAGGACTCATTTTGGCAACTACACTGAATTAAAAAACATTTGAGTGCTTTGTATATAAAAAGAACTGTGTGTTGTAGGGTGGAGCACCCAGAAATGTGTAGGAAGGTGACACAGAAGTGGCACCTTTACTGTCTCAAAGAGGTCGGGCAGGGATGCGTATATCCGATTTTCAGGGTTCTGTTGTTTGTCCATTCAACAAACATTTGTGGGCACTTAAAATAGCAGCCGGAAAGGTCCAAAGTCAGAGGCGGCATTTGAGGCGCAGTGCGGAGATAACCCGCTGCTTCACAGAGGGAGATGGGGAGCACACTCAGGCATCAGGCCGGCACCGGGAGCAGTGCACGGCCGGAAGGTGGGCGCTGGGAAGGAAGCATGGATCTGACCCTCAGGCCTAGAAGCCTGAGGCCTCAGAGCCAGGAATAATCAGTGAGGAGGGATGGAGCGAAGGTGGAGGAGCCAAAAGGGCTGCAGACGCCAGAACTTCCGGAAGCAACAGGATCTAGCAAAGTACAAAGCGGAAGCACAGCTCACCCCGCATTTGGATGAAAGGCCAGGCTCTCCCAGCGCCTGCCTGCGCTCAGGCTTGCGGAAAGGAGGTATAACGCTGAAGGGGCTGGGAGATGGCAACGCAGCTCAAAGGCCTGCAGGACTGTACCTGGTAGATGTGCTTGATCTCATGGCTCTTGGGACCTTTTGGGGTGAAGCTGACATAGAGTGTAGAGTTTTCCTGGCTGTGGGGAGAGCAGAGAGGGAAGGTGGTGGAGACGGCGCTGACTCCAGGCAGCCCAGGGAGCACACCGGGGAGACAGCGCAGGAGCCGGTGCAGCCTACACTGACACCGAGTCCTCTCCTTGTCACCAAACCAGCATCTCCACTCCCCTCTGGCCCTGCTCACCCAAGGTCAGCACCCTGCCCCACCCTTCTGGCTGACCTGACCCCAGCCCTGCGGCTCACAGGCTGAGCCGCCTCCCGGCTGCCCAGGGCGGGCCCAGGCCCCACGTCCTCCCCTGCCTGCCCCTGCCTGGCCCTGCCTGGATGGTGTCGGCCCATTCTGGCCTGCACACCTGCCTCATCGGCTGGTGCTGCAGACCCCGGGCCCAGCCCCACTTTCTCCTCCTCCCCCACCTCCCCCACTCTTTGCTGTCTGTTTCTTATCAGCCTCATGCGGCTTGGCATCTATGTTTGAAAGTATGAAGTATGCGCTCCGAGCTTAGATCCTATCCCTGCCCTGTCTCACTAAGCTACCTTGCGAAAGCCTCTGCTTTTCTAGCTTCCTTCTCTGTAAACTAGAAGATCTCCTCGGTGTGCCGGGGCTCAGGGACCCTGGCTCTCCAGCCTCTGCCTGGGCAGGAGTCACACAGAGGCCCCACAGCCTCCGACGCCGCCAGAGCAGGCACAGGTCGGCCCCAGGCCTGGACTTGGGGCTTTTTCTTCCACTGGTAAAGGGTGGCCTGGCTCAAGAGCCCTCACCACGCCTTTGGTTTCTGGAGGGCTGTGGACTAGGGGCTGTGGCTGGGATGAGCTCCAGTGCCCCTGGGCGGCAGGAGGGGGCCCACAGCACTCACCCCTCAATGAGGACATTGACGGGGTACAGGACAGGGATGCTGGTGGCGGCTGTGTTGTCCCCCTGCAGACTGCTGTCCTCGTTCTCACTGCAGGGGAGGCAGGGCAGGGTCAGGGGCAGGCCTGGTCAGCTTCGGGCCCTTCCCGGGGCTGCTCACCAGCGCACAGTGGAGTTCAGCCCGACGAAGTCCCCCCAGGAGCTGTTGAGCAGTGTGCTGAATATCGCCCGGATGCCAACCTAGCAGGTGGAGGCAGTGGAGATGGAGGCTTGGGAGCAGCCCGAGATTCTGAACAGCACCCAGCCTTGCTACCTCACACGCCGGGAGGTGCTCCATCCCCACTGTACAGAGGAAGTTACGTGGTGGACAGGACCACAAAGTGAGTGACCCACCCCAGGTTTGTCTAGCCCCAAGTCCAGGCTCTCAAGCAGGACCCAGACGGGTCCCTACCCCAGGGACCCACCCTGGCTGGCCCCTCAAGGATCCCTCCCTGCCCTGGCTCTGGATCTCTTGATCCTGGGTACCAGCGAGCAGCACTCACCGAGCTGCCTGCTTTGAGGATTGGTGAGCTCACGTTGCACACCAGGGTCTTGGCCAGGAGCCCGGGCTCCTCAGGAAGCTCCTCGCAGCTCACGGGCATCTGGCTCCTTGGCTGCAGGCAGGCAGAGGGGACACGGGTTGTGGGTGGACAAGCTCAGGGCTCCTGGCCATCACCCCTCAGGGCTGACTGCTCCAGGGCCCTGTCCCTGTGGCACAGTCTCAGAATGCCGGGGTGAGAGGTCAGGGGCTCAGCTGGCAGAGGTGCACCTGAGTCCTAGGTTCCCGGGAGTCCGGGGCAGGAGGATCACTGGAGCCTAGGAGTTCTAGGCCAGCCTGGGCAAGAATGAGATGGTGTCTCCAGAAAACCAAAAGCCAAGCAAATCAGAAACATTATGCCAAGCCAGGCACAAGAGACAAATATTCTATTGTTGATTTATATGAGCTGTCAATAATAGGTAAATTCATAGGAACAGAAAGTAGATTAGATGCTGCCAGGGCCAGAATGGGGAGTTACTACTACTTAACAGGTTTGAAAAGATGTAAAAGTTCTGGAAATACATAGTGCTGATAGTTGCACAACACTGTAAATGCACTCAGTACCAATAAATTGTATGGCTAGGAATGGTTCAGCTGGTATAATTTTTTTTTTTTTGGTATCGGGGATCGAACTTGGGACCTTGCGCTTGTAAGGCAGGTGCTGAAACCACTGAGCTAAATCCCCGGCCCTCAGCTGGTATAATTTATATTATGTATATTTTGCAATAAACATTTTCATTTTTTTTTGGTACCAGGGATCGAACTCAGGTCCTTGCGAAGCAGGCAGCAGAACCACTGAGCTAAATCCCCAGCGCTTTTGTTTGTTTTTTGAGAGGATCTTGCTATGTAGTTCAGGCTGGCCTCGAACTCACTGAGTTCCTCCTGCCTCAGCCTCACAAGTGCTGGGATGACAGGTGCGGGCCACCACGCCCTGCTTTCACACACCCCTTTTCCTATGACCCTCACGCTAATCCTGTGCTGCCCATGGACTTACTTTTTGTTTGTGGGATCCGAGGCTGGGAGAAGGAAAGGGAACCATGGGCCTGGGAATTGCTCAAGCCGCCCTTCCTGCCTGAGGCTCCAGAAGGGAGCAGGGGCCTGGCTACGGCAGGTGCTGCTCACAGCTCACCTTCAGCATCTCCACTTTGCGGAATGACAGCCCCCGGGGGAAGCTCAGGCCCAGCTGCACCCAGTAGGCATCTTCTCCTGAGTTGCTCAGCGTCCACTCCATGGCGAGGCTGGAGGAAGGGGTCAGACGCAGGACTCTGTACCTGGCGGGAGGGATGAGGACAGTTATGGGGGCCAAGGGGAAGGGAGTGGTAGTCAGCGGAGCTTCAGAGCCCAGGGATCGGGCAGGCCACAAAGATAAGATGCAGGGTGGGAGGTACAGCTTGTGAGGCCTGGGCTCACTCTCCAGCCCTGGAAAAAAGAAAAGCCTCCTCTGCTGGGGCCTGCCCTTCTGTGACCTCATCTAGCCTGATGGGATGACCGAACAGGGAGCCTGCTGGTCTCAGAGAAGGAAGCGGCCCAGAGAGGCCAGCTGCCTCCAGCCGACACACAGCAGGCCAGTCTCCTGGCTCGGAGCTGCATGCTGTCCAGGACACACAGTGGACTCGGAGGGAGGGTGGGTGGTGGTGAAGCTTCAGACCTGGCAGGGGAGAAGGACAGCTTTAGGTCCGCCTCGCACTTCTTGTCCTCCCCGCAGTTCTTCTCAAAGGGGATCTGCAAGGCCAAGAAGAAAGGAATGGGCGCTCAGCTCTGGCCAGCAGGGCCCGCCCCAGGCCGGCCTTCTTACCTCCTTGGTCTCCACGTGTGGGGAGGGTCGCAGGATGGGCTGTGAGTCCGTGCCCTGCTGAGCATGGAGTGAAGACAGGAGAGCTTGCTGAGCAGCGGCGCCCATCGGCCCCAGAGGGCCGTGGCCCGTGCAGCCCTCCCAGGGCAGCGGCCTTTGGTGGGGAGGCTGAGGCTCTGAGTCCTCTCCTCCAGGGATGGGAATCCCGGGTGGGGCCAGAGCAGCCGGCAGCTGGCCCTGACAGGAGTCCTGGCTGTGTGGACTCCCCCACCACTCACTGCCTGGGAGCAGCCCTCCTGCCTGGCGCTTCCCTGCCAACCCCTGCAGCCTAGCAAGCCTCCAGCTCAGTAACCCAGGCCAAGTTTTCCAACAGTCTCCAAGCTCACACTGCAGATCAGGCCCGTGCCGAGCACTGGGAAGCACTGAGAGCAAGTGACCACCTGCCCTCCGAGGGGAGGGAGGGGAAACTGCATTTTCCATGGGGGTCAAGGGTGACGCTGAACAAGGACAGGGCATCTTCAGAGCATGGAGAAGGACTCCTACCCCAAAGCAATGCCATCTCAACTGAAATGTAAATGCAATCATTTGGACTTAAAATGTCCCCAAGGGCAGTGAGGCTTGGTGGCATAAACCTGTAGTCCCAGCACCTGGGTGGCTACGTACGGCAGCCTGAACGACATAGCAAGACTCTGTTTCAAATGAAAATAACAAAAAACCGAATTAAAAAACCCTCCCCTCCAAAAAACCCCCTGAAAATGTCCCCCCTTTACGGCCCATGTAGTAAAAGGCTGGTGCCCACCCAGGGCGCTTCTGTGAGGTGGCAGAACTTTTCTCTTCCAGTTGTGGCACTGGGGACTGAAGCCCAGTACACTGCACACAGCACTCGATCACTGAGCCATGGAAAACTCAGGTCCTGGTGTTGGGTCCTGCAGGGGGACCCTGGGAGCACGCCTTCCCCTGGGCTTCTCTGAGGTGAAGAGGTCACTCTGCCATGAGCTCCTCACACAGGCCCAAGGCAGCAGGGCCAACGACCGAGGACTGAGCCTTCCTCCATGGGAGCGGAGAGGCAGCCGGCACCTGCCCAGCCCAGAGGATTCTGAGTTTCACCTCCTGCTCCTGGGGCGCCTGCCAAGCAGACTGGACGTCCCTGAGGGCTGGCACCACCACACACCGTGGGTCTCACCGCCATCCTCCCTCCCCTGGCTCCACCCAGGGCTTCTTGACTTTGTGCTCTCAGGCCTCTTTTCCTGGGTTGGGACGCTGTGCTCGTCTGGCATGTAAGAGCATCTGTGCAGGGGCTGTGGGGGTCCTCAGAGAACCTCCTGGGCCCTCGCCTTTAAGACTGAGCCTCCACTCTCCTCAGGGTGGGCCCTGTCACAGATTGCTTCTCCCGGTCTCTCCCACAGTGCAGTGTGATCACGTGACCGAACTCTGGCTGAGGAGACGTAAGCCAAAGTGTTATGGGGATTTTTAAGGAAATATTCTTAAGGAAGAGATGGTGTGCTTCTCCTGCCCTCCCTCTGCAGGTGGGGATGCAATGCTAAGAGCCTGAGCAGCCAACCTGGAGCACAAGATGGTGCACAGGAAGAAGAAGAAGCGGCATCGAAGGAAGCCATGGCCGCCGATTTAGAGCAGGGTTGGGCAGGTGGGTGAGCAAACCACAGACCATGGCCGGATCCAGCCCCACCTGCCGTTCCCGAGGCTTTGATGCTATAGAGGGAGAGCTGAGTAAGAGAAACCACAGGTCTGCAAAGCCAAAGAGGTAACGGTGCCAAGCTCAGTGTGCAGACAGAACCGCCACACCAGCTTCCGGCTCCTTTTACAGAAGGAAAGATCCTCCACAGTGCGCATCTCGGCTGTTCACAGCCCAGTTACCATAACTGGTAATCTGTCCTGGGCCGCACAGGTGCAACAAAGCCCAGGTCTGAACTCCCCGGGTCCCTCCCGGTAAACCTGCCCTTGCCTGCGCTTGCCTGGGGTCCTCACTCAGACCCAAGTCTGGAGCCCACAGTCCTGGCCTCTTTCCCGCACCTCAGCTTCCTGCCAGGCCCAACTCCCTCCTCTCCATCCCTCGGGAACACAGGGCCCAGGCCAGTTTCCAGGGACTGGTTTAGGGGAGTGATATGGCCCAGGTTGTGACACCAGAAAGCCTCTTTTTTCTACCTGGAGTCTCTGAGTGGCGAACAAAATGTCTGACAATACAAGGATAACAAGTTGTGACACGAAAGAGTTCTGATGCCTGTGTTTAGGCTATTGGATGCAGACTCGTGTGAGGCCAGGACCCTCCCTCCATCTCAGAATCAATCCACCCCCTTGACACTTGCAATCAAAAATACTATGCATGGGGCCGGGGATTTAGCTCAGTGGTTCCGGAGCCTGCCTTGAAAGTGCAGGGAGCCGAGTTCGATCCCTGGTACCAAAAAAAAAAAAAAAAAAAATCTAAAAAAAAAAAAATGCATGCATAATATTTCCTTCTTGCATATAAAATTTTTTTTTTTTTTTTTTTTTTTTTTTTAGTACTGGGGATTGGCTTTCGCTCTGGGCTACAAACCCAGCTCTTTAAAAACAGCATTTTAAAAATTTTGAGCTAGAGGCTCATCAGGTCACTAAGTTGCCCAGGCTGGGCTGGAAGTTGAGATCCTCCTGCCTCAGCCCCCCACAGCACCCACCAGACCCAGCTCCCACTGAAAATGCCCTCAACAGGCTCCTCAGCACACAGAACAGGCCAGCACTCCTGGTCCATCCGCACCTCTGCTCGTTACCTGACTGTGTCCACATTATGCCCTTCTTCTAAATGCCCACCTCCCTTCTCTACCTGGGGACTTCAGGGGACCTTGTGAGCAGACTTTTCACACCCTCAAACCTGGCCGCTGACTGTTGCTGCCCCTTATCTCACTGCAGCGCAGCGTCAGGCTCTGTGCTGGAGCTGCTGACTTGTACGCAGAGCTGGGTGGGAGGAGCCCAGAGTAGGTCCCTGTGGGCTCCACAGGGCGGGGCCATACTCGCTGGCTCAGGGTAGCTGTACCCGGAAGGCACCTTAACTCAGCTTAGCTTTGCTGAGCTCTGGTGGGCAGTGCCTTGTTTCTGCTTCGCCCACCACCCTTGGGGCCCAGGAGGGGAGCCCAGGCGGTGGGTGGGTCTGCTACGTGCCGCTCAGAGCAAGTGTGCTCAGCAGACCCTGAGCAGGAACAAGAGGCCCCGGCTCTGGAGGGCGCTGCACAGCACCGAGTGTGCCAGGGAAGAAATCCACGAGTCAGGCTCTCAGGCCCGCTTCCTCCCTCCTGACAGCACCTCTGCCCTGTTTAACCACCAGCTGAGTGTCGGGGCTGCCAGGAGTGTCTGATTTGGGAAGCTGGGGCAGAACTGTTTCTGCCCTTTCACAGCACCCAAATTTGTCGGGGGAACTACCTGCCGCCAGCCAAACACACGCAGCTGAGAAGGCAAATCAAGGTGCCCTGTCCTCCTAGTGACAAGGAGAAAACAAGGCCCAGAGCCAGGCCTTCCAAAGTTCTCTCCTGGGGTTTGTGTGTTGCGCAGCGTTAGAACCGAAGTGGTCCAGGGCTGGTGCCCTGCAGGGGCTGGCGTGGGCTCACTGAAGGGGTCCTGGAGATCAACCCTTATCTCCTGCCCTAGAGTCCCAGGGTCACCAGCCTGGCTTCCTTTCTTCCCAGAGTTGTTTCTCCAAATTTCTTTCCAGTACAAACTCTCATCACATTCTCTTCCTGCCTTAGTCAGCCATGTTTAGCTTCCATGGCTTACGCCTGTGAAGTACAGCCACTTCTGCTGGCTGAGGTTTCCGTCCTCCCTACTGCCCATGGATCCCCTGAGCCCATCACCTCTGCTCACCACATTTCCATCCCTCGCTGCTCCTTCTTCCTCCCAAAGAGAGAAGTTCAGGGAGACGCTGATGGGGGAGATGAGATCTTGAACGCAGACCTGGGGGTGAGAGGAGCGCCGTGTGGGTCCAGTCCAACCTACGCCTGTTCCTGCCGAGTGCCTGCCTGGCCTGCATTTCACCAACAACAGAATTCTAGAAATTAGTTGTTTAAGACCCTTCCAGTTGTGAACTGCCCAGTAGTGAAAACACAGTTATCACATCAGGTGTTTACAATGCTCCTGGCACCAGCATCTGTTCCTCGGCCTCAACTCCACAGCAGACATCACGCGTCAACCCCGCACAGTTCCTCACAGTCCTAATGGCAGGGCCCGAATCTCTGTTACACGGCTTGGCAGCCATGACTGAAATCTGCACAAGAATGTTCTAGAATAACTATTCTCATCCTAGAACATTAGGTCCTTGGGAAGAGGTGCGGGTTTTTGTCTTGTTACCAGTGCCTGACACTAGCACTCTCAGGCTCTCGGATCATACTTTAACTGAAGTTTCCACGGATTTTAAGAAGTAAGCAATCATCCCATCTTCAAAAGGAGAAAACAGTGCTGAAAAGACCACCAGTGGTCCTCAGGACTACAACCGGGAGTGACAGAGCCAGGACTGGAAACCACAGCTGTCCAAGTCCAAATGCCCAGGACTTTCTACCGGGTCTCCTCACTGTTCTCTCTGGCAAATTCGTGTTTGAACTTCCCGAGCCTGGTGAAGTGCGGAGTGTGAGGAGGCGGAGACACACTGCACACCGTGGAGATGAGGCGACACCACCATGGGCAGTCGCTGAGTCCCCGCAGGTCATTAAATGGTTTCTACTTTTGTGTGTTTAGGGCCGGGGATTTTGCTCAGTGGTGCTGTTGCCTGCCTTGAAAGGGCAAGGTCCCAAGTTCGATCCCCAGTACCAAAAAGAAAAAAAACGACTATGAATCGTGAGTAGTGGAGTTATGTATGATGTGAGAAAAGGGCAGGGAAATGCATGGTACACTATACCAGTCGTCACACTCACAAGTCCCCGCATGACACAATCAGGACTGAAGAAAATGCGCTGCAGACACCATCCCGACTACTGCACAGCAGAGGAAACCGGAGCACAGGGAGAGCGACCTGCCTGTCACCCAGCATGACATCCACGCAGCGACTCTCCCAGAACCTCGCTTTGGGCTTCCTTACCGGGAAGTGAAACCAGAACCTCCTGCAGGACTCGTCTTGGGTGACAGCTGTAACCCTGGTGAGTCTGTGCCCCCCTCCTGGGAACGCGCCCCGGCTCCGGCTCCGATGGCCATCCAGCTGCAGGGTACAGGTGAGGTTGGCAGCCAGGTGACCTGCACAGGTGAAAGAGGCAGGGGTTGGATGGTGCCGGCGATGCTGGGGTCAGCTCTGGGGAGCAGGAGGGCGGCCCTGACCTCGGAACTGCTTGGTGAGACTCTTGAGCTGGAAACAGACTGTGATGTTGACTCCCTCCTTCTTCCTAGGGCTGGCCGAGTAGGAGCACTCTACCTCGTGCACTGGGATCTCCACTGGCGAGAAGGACATTCGAGTGACAACATCCACCACGGGCCGGGAGCTGCAGGGCAGAGATCCACCCACTCTCTCCTTGGCCCTGAACGAACACCCTCCGCTCTGGGCTTCGTCCCCCAACACCTGGAAGGCTCTCCTTCCGCCTCCTCTCCACAGGAACAGCCATGGTGACAACTAACCAGGGCTGCCCAGTTCATGCCGACAGCCTTGTGAGCCGCGTCCATGAAGTGTGAGATTTTAGATAGAGAAACCAGGGCTGGAAATGTAGCTCAGGGCAGAGCACTGGCCTGGTGTGTGTGAGGCCCTGTGTTCCATACCCAGGACGAAACACACCCACACCCACACACTGGACGGATACTCAGCTGCTTCTATGCCTGTAACTGTCCGATGCTGCTGTGTGTTTAGAATAAAATTCAACCCTTTTACTTTTCACGCCAAACTGCCTCTTTCCAGCCTTCCCTCCCACCATGAGCCTGGCCTTGAGTACACTCCAGCAACACAGCTGTTCCCTGTTACACTTCAGCCTCCTCATGGCCACGCACATCCGGGATTTCTACACAGAAGGCTCTTTTTTTGGTACCGGCGATCGAACTCGGGTCCTTGCGCTTGTGCAGCAGGCAGTGAAACCACTGAGCTAAATCCCTGGCCCCCTGCACAGAAGGCTCTTAGTCTCGATTCCTGCAATCCTGGCTCCTTCTCATCACAGCACTTGTCACAGTCTGCAGCCAGGCGCTGGGAGGCGGACAGACACAGGCAGACACAGCAAGACCTGGCTCGACCCTGCCCCAAATACAATTTATCATTACCTATTTACTTGTTAAACTTTAGAAAAGCTTCCCATAAAAAATTTTTTTTTCCATTGCCTGCCTCACAAGTGTGAGGATCTGAGTTCGATCCCTGGTGCCAAAAAAAATTTTGTTTTTGAAACAGGGTCTTGCCATGTAGCCTCCCAGTGCTGGGATCACAGGCGTGTGTCACCACACACACTCTGGACCAAATGCCTGATCCAGCGCTCCAGACCCAGCAGGTAATCAGGGAGGGAGGGAGCAGCTTGCCTAACATGCTCAAGGACCTGGGTTCCACCCCCAGCACAAGAAAAGAAAGTATAAGAGAAGGGAAAGGAACAACTCATTATCCTTTTTTTTTTTGGTACCGGGGATGGAACTCAAGACCTTGTGCTTGCAAGGCAGGCATCGGAACCACTGAGCTAAATCCCCGGCCTTATTCTTAAATTTTGAGACAAGGTCTCACTAAGTCACCAAGTTGCCCAGGCTAGCTTCTACTAGTGATCTTTCTGCCTCAGCCTCCTGGAATGCAGAGATTACAGGTGTGCACCACCACATCCAGCCCTCCTGATTTTTCTTAATTCTCATTTCAGGGGCTGGGATGTTGCTCCAGGGCACAGTGCGTACTCAGCATTCATGAGGCCCTGGGTTTGATCCTCAGCATCAGCAAAAAAGAGATCCAGTACTTGACTGATAAACATCTATTCCCTGTACGATGTTACAGATGATGGTTCCAACAACTCTAAGCCTAGGTCCCGAGAACCCAGCCCTCCATGTTCTAAGGCCAAGCCTTTGACGCTGCTCCTCCAGGTTCCAGTGTCAGAAAGGCCTGGGTTCGAGCCCCAGTTGTCACTGAGGGCAGCTGTTGACCCCCGAGGAAGACCCGAGACCTCTATCAACAGAACCCACCTCGCGGGCTTGGGGGAGACCCCATGAGCCAGCACTCTCACCTCAGCACGGTCACCTGGCCCTCGGCCCCCACCGCAACATCTATCAGGCCGTCCCCGCCGAGGTCCTTCACCCCGTGGAGGGAGCGTCCGAACCACCGCAGGCCTGCTGCCACCTGGCTCCCTGCTACCCGCTGGGGGCAAGAGAGGAACGCAGGGGAGGGTGGGAGTTGGCCCAGGACTGGGGCCTGGGCACAGGCTCTGGCGGGCAGGCGGGGGCCTCACCTGGCTTGGCCGGGGGCTCAGCCCCCCACGCTGCCCATTGAAGACGTACACGGCACCCTGCTCCTCCAGCGGGGCGCCCACAGCCACGTCCGGCAGCCCATCCCCATTGATGTCTGGCAGGGCGCTGATGGCGGCTCCAAACCTCCCGAGGGGGTGGCCCAGGTTCCCATGCAGCTCTGAGACGGCCCCGAACCCCAGCTGGAAGGAGCAAGTCACGCACCCTGTCACCCAGGAAGCTTCCACAGAGTGCGAAGAACAACTGAGTGGAGAGCATTAAAGAAAGGTTAGCCGTCAGCCTTCTCGGAGCAGGGAGTCTCTGTCCACAGCGCTGAGCTTCCATGCCTCGTGTGCTTGGGGCTCTGGGAAGCTGCCTCACTTCACTGAACCCGGCGCTCCCACCTTCGAGATGGGGCCCGGAGGTCTTAGGAGGTCACAGCGGGCAAAGTGAGGCTGTGCACACAGGGTGTCTGGCACTGGGCCTTGTGAGCTGTCCCTTGTCTGCTATTCTAAAGTTTGTCTTTTTGTGTATTTTGAGACAGGGTCTCGCTGGCCTCGAACTCATGGCAATCCTCCTGCCTCAGCCTCTCAGGTGCTGGGAGTACAGGTGTGAGGTTCCAAAGGCTGGATTAACGCGAGATCAGATGCAGAAGCCCTTCAGAGCCCTGGGACCTGAGCAGGCCTGTGAAACTCTACTTCCCTTCCACCCCACTCCAGTCACAGTTCCCACCTGTTTTCTCTGGTAGATAAACACGCGGCCTCCTCTTTGCTCCCCATAGAACAGAGGGGCTCCAATCAGCAGCAGCTCTGTCTCCCCATCTTGATCCATATCAATGCCACACAGCTCACCACCAAAATAAGAGCCAACCTATACAGGAGAAAAATGGCTGAGGGATAGCAGGGGTGGCAGGTGACCACCTACCCCTCGGCTGCACCATGTCCACCCTCTTCCCACCCCAGGTCCAAGTCCTGGACCTCCTCAGAGCCTATACTGAGTCCACACATCGGGGCTCTGCAAGATGCGGTGTCTTAGACAGGACAGTGGCCATGGCAGGGCTCCTCCTAGAGGGCTTCTGAGCCCTAATGTGACGGGGCTGCCACACAACAGGCATGGGGAGCACTGTTCATGCCACAGCCCGGCCGGAAGCTGCCCCTGGGCCATGCTCACCTGGGTCCCTTCTATTGTCTGGAGCTGCGTCCAGCGTCCTGTGTCCCTTGGCTCTTGGAACAGCAACACCCGCCCCACATGCTGGTACCGAGGGGCTCCAGCCGCCACCAGGGACTTGGACCCCTGGGAAGGCAGCCAGGCCACCATGTAACCTGAGTGGTGGAAGGGGGGCCAGGGTTAGGGATGCAAGGGCCGCAGGAGGGAGGGACCCAAAGCCCCTAGGATGGGGCTGAGCTTTGAGCATCTGGAGGCTGCCATTGTGGGCGGGCTGGGATTTTACCGTACTCTACAAAACAGAAAATCACCTTGAAGACAGCACAGTGGGTGGAGTGGCTCACAGAACAGACTACCTGTGCTCCTCTACTAGTTCTGTGAACCTGAACAAGTTATTTAAGCTGACCTTGGCTCAGGCGTGCATCAGCACATTCACCCATGTAACACATTGAAAACACAATACTTATTCAGTAAAGAACTGGACGTGAAGTTGGACATGGTGGCCCACTCCTGTAATCCCAGCACTCAGGAGGCTGTGGCAAGAGGATTACCTCGAGTTTGAGGCCACCCTGGGCTACACAATGAGTTCAAGGCCAGCCCGAACTACAGAGACCTTGTCTCAAAGAAAGAAAGAAAGAAAGAACTGGGTGTGAAGGTGCACACCGGTAATCTCAGCACTCAAGGAGCTGAGACAGGAGGATCACAAGTTCAACTCTGATATGAACAATTTAGTGAGACTTGGTCTCAAAATGAGTAAGTAAATAAAACAGACGGAGGATATAACTGAGTGTTAGAGTGCCCCTGGGTTCTATCCCTCAGTCAGACACACACACACACACACACACACACACACACACTGTTCAAAACAAAACAAAAACAGAAATTTCTGTGGATAGCCTCTTTTAGAAGGGTAGATACAAGATGAATAGCACCAATTTTTCTGATGGAAAAATTAATAAACTCTTGTATGCTGTTTCACTGACAAGTGACCCACTCCTGAGCAGTGGTCCTGGAAGGGGGAAGGTGGCTGTGCCCACAAGGGTCGATTTTGGAAGCCGTGCCACCAGGGCTCTGTGAGGTGCTCAGCTCTCCGGACAGACTGGCTATGGAGCGGAGGGACCTTCTGGCTGCAGGGAGAACCCCAGCTACCTGGGTGAACCAGAACCACATAACTCCGCAAGAAGAGTCTCCAACAGTGCCCTCAGGTGGCAGTGAAAAGTAACAGCGACTGTGGACTGAGACTCATTTTCTCTAAGCTCAGCACTAAAAGAACTCTTTTTTTGGGGGGTACTGGGGATCGAACTTGGGCCCTAAATCCAAGGCCCTCAAAAAAACTCTTGAAACAGAATACAACCCTTGGTTCTTGGACAGTTCAGTAGAAAAAAGCCTCGTGAAGAAGCTGCTAGTCCTCCTCCTGAGAAGGAAGATTGTTTTAAAGTGTACCTGGGATTAACATATAGGTGCAACTGGGTGAGGACAGAGGAGCCATCACAGTGCACAGGCAGTCCCCAGAGCAGGAGGCACTGCAGCCTCATTGGGCAACAAGGAAGCAGCAGGGTGGTAAGGAGGAGAAAGGTGCGGGGAGCGGATTGCCTAGTGCCTTCACTGTGGCTTCTGTGGCAAGGAAGGCAAAATAGGGGAGGCCAGTGTGAGCAAGCCCCAGACCAGACAGGTCCAGGCCACAGCGATGGCCTCCAGGAGGCTGGTGCCTGGCCATGGGAGCGCAGGGCAGGGCGGGGTGGGGCGTGGCAGGGCGTGGGCTGGTGGTGTCAGGTAGAGGGGCTGGGCCTGGGCTCTGGACCACGCGTGCATGTGAAAAGCACATTCCCAGGCACGCTTTTCTGCACCTGTAAGAACGGGCCAGGTGTGAGAGGGGTCTCTCCAGGAGCAGCAGGGCCCAAAGATGTCAAAGCACCAGAAAATATAGAAAATAAAAGACACAATAAATACACAGGTGAGGGATTATTAAGGGAAATTTGAGACTGTGGTAGCCAGGGCCGGGGATTTAGCTCAGTGGTTCTGGCGCCTGCCTTGCAAGCTGAGGACCCAAGTTCGATCCCCAGTACCAAAAATAAAAAGACTGTGGTAGCTGTAGTTAAACTGAGTCTGCTCGTGCTGGCTGCTTACCTGCCCTCACCATCACTCTGAGAGCCCGTGTGAGCTTCTCTCAGGCCCCTCAAACAGAAGAACCCAGCACAAAAGAGAAGCACTCACCTAGATAGCCTGCTCTCGCCTCCAGTGTCAGTGGCTCATTCCCAACAAATGCCTGATCCTGCAGGTCTTCATTCAGGTCGACAAAGCCCCCAGCCCAGTCCTTTGCTCCAACTGCCCCCACAACAGCATGGCCCTGCCCAGGGAGGGAGAGGCGTGGGCTCGGGACCCCGCTGGCTGCACCCCATGCCTCCCCCTGAGGGTCGCCTTAGGCCACCACACACCTTGCTGAGGTCTGCGCTGATCCCACTGGAAGACAGCTCCATGTTAAAGGACGTCAGGTCCTGTTTGCTGGTCCCTGAAGGAGAAAAGGCAAAAACCCCATGAGCAGTAAGGGCAGCAATGCTTGCGGGGGACTTCGGAGGAAGCACAGAGTTTACCACAGCAAAGCACACAGCACTCTCAAACCTTATAGCGATTTGGAACAGAGAGGCAGCCAAGCACTGTTTTCTCATGCATGAGCCCAGGAGCTCAGGGCTCCCCTGTAGTGGGTCCAAGATGCAGCAAGATTTTTTTTTTCTTGGTACAGAGATTGAACTCAGGGCCTTTGCACTCAGCTACATCCTTAGTCCTTTTTAAATTTTTTTCCCCCCGTACCCGGGATCGAACTCAGGACCTTCCACTTGTCAGGCAGGCTCGGCGCCACTGAGCTACATCCCTGGCCCTCTTTTTAATTTTTTATTTTGAGAGAGGGTCTCTCTAAGTTGCTAACCCAGGCTGGGCTTGAACTTGCAATCATCTTGCCTCAGCCTCCCAGAGTGCTGGAATTACAGCCGTGTGCCACCAAGCTTGGCTGTAGCTCTTCTTTTTTTTTTGGTACCAGGAATCGAACTCAGGTCCTTGCACTTGCGCAGCAGGCGACCAAACCACTGAGCCAAATCCCCGGCCCTGTAGCTCTTGACTTTGGTTCCTTCTCAGGCTCCCCAACTTCAGCCAGTGACATCCTCACAGCTCCAAGGAATCAAGCTAAAAGCCAGGAATGAACCTTGGCCCTTCCCGCACTGTCCTGTCTGGAACACACCAGCAGACCCGGAGGTTCAGCCTTCAGGAGACGCCCGCCCCTTTGTGAACAGCCGCCATGCACAGCCACCCTCAGCGAACCTGACTGTGCAGTAGCTTAGGAATCTGTTCTCTGGCTCCAATCTCCCCATGGTTTCTTTCTATAGAACAAGGCAGAGCAATCTCTTTTAAAAATGGATGTGGAATCCTATCATTTCCCTTCTGAAAAACTCCTCCTCACTCTCACTGCTTGTCACTGAACTCCAACTCGTTACGAGGCCTCCGAGGCCCCTGCACCTCTCCGACCTCCTCTCCCCTCTTCACCTCAACCCTGCCTCGATGGCCTGCTCCATTCCCGACAAGCCTGCCCTCACCTCTGGCTTTTGCGTGTGCCTCTCTCCCTCGGATGCTCTCGGCTCACACTCCTCACGTGGCTCTTTGATTCTTACCTTTCAGGTCTCAACTCAAATGACATTTCAGTGTATTTTACCTCAATTTCTACAATTTGTCTCTGGCTGGGGTGCAGCTCAATGGAGAGCACTACTGCCCAGGAGTGAGCCCCTTCAATTGAGCCCCAGCACCACAAGAGAATACAATTAAAAAGGTCATTCCAGAAAGGCCTTCCTCCACAGGTCCACTAAAGTAACCTCCTCCCCAAGGCTGCCACAGGACCCTGAGCGACACCCAGCCCAGCATCCTCTTCTCAGCCCCATCTCACTGCTTTATTCATCCTTGGGATAACTCTTATGCGGGGAACCCTGCGCTGTAGATCGCTATGGCCAGGCCTAACTCACCTCCTCCCGTGGATGAGGCAGGGGCCCCACAGCAAGGAGAATAAGCAATGAGAGGGTGCGATGGAGCAAGGCCTGGCCTAGAGGAGGACTGTCTTCCTCTCCACCCATTCGCCAGAAAACCATCTAGCATGACGTCCTGCGGATCTTGGCTGCTCTCCTGGCTCTGGTTACAGCCCAGCCCCTTTGACCTCCCCCTGCACTTCCCTTATCTCTACCACTATAAATAAACAAGCTGCAGTTGCTTGGGGTCTTTTGCTCCATCAGGAGTTAGAGCCCCACCTGTACCTTATTATATCTCTTTGCCTGTCTTTCTTAATCTCTCACCATGGTTCCTCCCTCGATGAACCCTTCTGTCACGTGGGCCCTGCCACTATCAGAATCTTTAGAGACAATGTTTACTTGTTTACTGTCTGTATCCAATGTGAGTATGAGCTCTAGTTTCCAATATCCTTGAGTATCTTATTAACATAGCCTGGTACTTGGCTGCTGAAAGCATGAATCAATAAAAGAAAACGGAAGCCAGGCATAATGGTGCAACCCTATAATCCCAGCAGCACTCAGGGAGGCTGAGGCAGGAGGATCACAAGTTAGAGCTGAGTCTTGACAACTGAGGGAGACTGTCTGAAATTTTTTAAAAAGGCTGGAGATGTATCTCAGTGTTAAGGTCCTAGGTTCAATTCCCAAAAGAAAAAAGAATAAGAGAAGAGAAATAGTAGTACTAGCATTCAAGAACATAGCAAATATAATGATAACTTGTTCATCCACCGAATGAATTTTACAGCAATTAAGTTTGTGCGCCAGGGGTACAAACAGTGCAAAGGCAGGCAGAGCACTCGCCACAGAAGAGCTCACCCTCACTGTGCAGACAGCGAATGACAAACCAGCAGCCAAGTCAGCCACAGGGGCTGACAGGGAGCACACAGCTCACAGATTACCTCAGGGCTATCAGCGAGGGGCTATCAGGGAGAACTGCACCGGAAGTGACCCCTAAAGCAGGAGGGGAGGATGGGGCCAGGTCCAGAAGAGGGTGGGAGTGGGGAATGATAAGAGCTGTCATCTACAGACAGCCTACAATGTCCTGGGCACCTCACCAGGCTTTGTTCTTTGAGACAGGGTCTCACCATGTAGCCAGGTTGGCCTCAAACTCGTGGTGATCCTCCCGCCTCAGCTTCCTGAGTGCTCGGACTATGGCGTGCACCACCACCCCTGGCCTACTAGGCTGTTCTTGTTGTTGCTGTTGTTGTTGTTGTTGTTTTTGGTATCGGTGATCGAACTCAGGACCTGGCACTTGAGAGGCAGGCCTGGTGCCACTGAGCTAAATCCCCGGCCCTAGGCTGTTCTTATGGAGTGACTTGGGTCCCCTAAAAGATATGTCGATGTCCTAATCCCCAGTACCTCCAGATGTGAACTGATTTGGAAATATGGTCTTTACTGAAGTAATCAAATTAAGTTGAGGTCACAAGGGTCGGTCCTAATCTAAACGACGGGTGTTCTTACAGAGAGATTTGGACATAGGGAAGACAACATGAAGAGACACCGCCATGCGCCTGGAAGGTGCCCCTCCACATGGAGGATGCAGGGCCCACTGCTGAACCCCCAAAGCACAGGGGCCGAGGGTAAGTGTCCAGAGGACTGCGGCCCCCCAACTCATTGAGTCTGGATTTCCAGCTTCCAGAAAGGTGAGACAGTAAACTTCAGTTGCTTTGAGACACCTAGTCTTTGGTATTTTTAGAGCAGCCCTAGGGAACTAACAGCAGCCTAGATGGAGCTAACAACCTTCCATCTCTGAGACCCAGATTAAGCTCACTGAACAGAACAATGAGCCTCATGGAGGAGAGGGACCCGGTGGAGCCCACAGCAAGGAAAGGCCGTGGCTTCTCCACAGGTCTAGCTGGCTGCGTTCTCCACATCTCACTGCATCTTCACAAAGCCCACACACGTCCTGACCCCGGGACCTCCTGCGGGACCTCTGGCCTTGCATCAGACTGGGATGCCTGGGGGACGACCCGGTAGCCAGCGGGTCTCGGGCGGCGCTGACAAGCCCTCCGCCAGCCACACCAGGCGCCCACTGCCCCTGCTCAGGAAGCTGGGCCTGGACTCCATGACAGTGAGACCGGGCAGGAAGGGACAGGGTCACCCTGCAGGGATGAGGTGACACAGGCAAGACACTGCTCCAAAGGAGGCGATGCACAGAAATGCTACATCTAACTCTGCCCGAGTCATCTTCTCTTCTTAGTTAGGGCTGGGTTTTGTTTTGCTTTCCACTTTTAGGAGCGCTCTCAGCACAGGGTCAGGTCCTCGGAGCCCGTCCCTCTTCAGTGCGTCCCTATTCCCCAGTAAGGTTCTGAATGCCTTCCCAGCCCTCTCCCAGGGCTGCCACTCACCCTCAATGACATAGATCTTCTTTTCCAGCTCTGTGAACAGATATTTGAGCTTCTCAAATGTGTCCAGAATCTTGACAAACTCCTCTATGGGTTGTGAGGCAAACTTGTGGAGCTTCTCCTGACTTTGCTTGGTCTTAAAATGCTTTCCAATCTGTGAGGGAGAGAAGAGTGAACAGCTGGTGTCCCCCAGGTCTCAGGCCAGTTTTCAGTGATTTTCATAAGACCTGGGCCCCGAGACAAAGGAGCAGGGGCTGGGACGGGAACGGGAAGACAGGGCCTCACCCCGATGATGTAGCGGACAATGTCTCTGGCCACCTCCACGTCGCCCGTGTCAGTGGCCTCCCCATCTGTGATGATGATGAGCACTTTCGTGGCATCTGGCCGGGCCCCCTGCTCTGGCCGGAACACCTCTGTCCTGTGTCACGGAGAGGAGGATGTGAGGCTCCTGAAGCCAGAGCCTGCCGTCTCCCAGCTCCCTGTTCATTCCACCACTGCCCTGACAGAGAGGTAAAGTCCTTCTCGAGTCTCCCAGGCAGGCGATCCAAGCCTTTGTGTCTTCTTGGCCTCCCACCTCACCTGCCCTCATTGCTGTGCCTCCCTCTAGGCTTTCTCTAAAATTCTTAGCTGAGGGCCGGAGATTTAGTTCAGTGGTTTCGCCTCCTGCAGCATAAGCGCAAGGTCCTGAGTTCGATCCCCAGTATCAAAATAAATAAATAAAATAAAATTCTTAGCTGAGCTGGGCATGGGGGTGCATGCCTATAACCCTAGCACTCAGGAGGCTGAGGCGGGAGAATCGCCATGAGTTTGAGGCCAGCCTGAGCTACATAGCAAGATCAAGACCAGTCTGGACTACATAGTGAGACTCTGTCCAGAGAGAGAGAGAGATAGAGAGAACGAGAGAGAACTCTTTGCTGAGACTGAGGGTCTAGTCTCTCGTTGTATTCCGGGTAGCCTGGAGGACATCCGAGAGTTCATGGGCCCCGAAGGAGGTTTTGTGAAGGGTGACTGGGCTTTGTCTGCTTTCTATTTCAACCACACAGCAACCAGGGGGACGTTGTAGGGACGCTGATCCAACTGAGTCCTCAATGAGAACAGAAGGGCACTGAGACCCAGAAGTCCCTCTTCCACAGCGACCACCTCCCGCCACCTCCGGGCTGCCAAGCAGTCAATCTGGTGAATCCACTGACGCGTTTGTCCGCTGTCCCCGAACCTCGGAATGCTCACGGTCACTGCTGTGTCTCCGCCTCCTGGCAGGACAGGTGCTCGTGCACTTGAGAGAAGGAAGAAAGGGAGGCGGGGCCCCTCTGACCGCCAAGGCGGTGTCTCTGGCTCCGCCTTGCACATCCCTTAAATGTTCCCCAGCTTCTGACCTGCAACACCCAGCTTGATCACCTCATCTGCAGCTTCAGCCTCCTGACGGGACTTGGCCTGACTTCGCACGTCTGCAATCTAACTAATCCGCTCTGGAGCTGGAGGGTTCTTCACTTATTTTTTAACAGACAGAGAGGTTTTTAAAAAAACATAAACCAGATTGTCACTGCTGGCTCAGAAGCCCCACTGGCTTCTCACCCTAGAGGAGCCGAAGTCCCCACTTCGGCCTCTAAGGCCCTCGTGCTCTGAAACCCTTCATCTGCTTTCACCTCTCACTATCTGTTCCCGCCACACTGGCGCCCTGGCTCTTCTTAGGCTTTGGTTTTGTTCTGCTTCTGTTTGGTGTGGGGGATGGAACCGAGGGTGTTCAGCTATTGAGTCACACCCCAGGCCTTTTTATTTTGTACTGTGAGACAGGCTCTTGCTAAATTGCCTCAAACTTGTAATCCTCCTGCCTCAGCCTCCGGAGTAGCTAGGATCCCAGGCACACACCACTGTGCCCAGCGTCCTGGCTCTTGCTGAATCTTCCAGATAGGCTCCAATTTGCATCTTCTGTGTCCCAGCATAGCACTGTGGTGGAAACATTAAGTGGTGAGGGCTGGTGGGAGGCCGCAGGTCACTAGAATCTGTCTTTGGGGAGACAGTGACTTCCACCCCTTCCTCTTTCTTTGGTTTCCAGGCCATGCACTCCCCCATGATGCCCACCATAGCCCCAAAGCAACAGGACATGGATGATCATCGCGGACTGAAATCGCCAGAACTCTGAGCCAAAATAAACCTATTGTGGTTTTTGTTTTGTTCTGTTTTTTGAGAGAGGGTATAGTTCAGACTGGTCTTGAACTCATGGTGATCCTCCTGCCTCAGCCTCCCAAGTACTGGCATACCTGGCTGTGTTTATAAATTGGTTGTCTCAGGTATTTTTTAGTGATAGATAACTAATTCAAATTCAGTTCAAATTCAGTTGCTATCCCCTCTGCCTAGAGTGCTGTCCCCGGGATCTGCATGGCTCACTTCCTAACTTCAAGAGCTCTGCTCAAAAGTAACCCTTCCTGCTCTTCCTACTGAATGATGCTTTCATTTTCTTCACCAAACTGTCTTCTGCATTATCTAACTTATTCGTAATGTTTGTTACATTTCTCTCCCCTAATAAAATATTCAGCTCTAAGAAGGCAGAGATCTTGATTTAACCCAGTGCTATATTCTCAATACTTAGAGCAAGGCAAAACGGAATCAAAAACCCACCGGAAGAATCCGGCCCACAGCTTGGTTTGGATAGTCTATAAGCTAAGGGTAGTTTTCATATTTTTAAAAGATTATAAAATCAAACAAGAATATTCAATAAGTGGCCAGAAGAGCCTAAAATCTTTGCTGGTCTTTTGTAGAAATAGTTTGTTGATTCTTGAGCTAGAACAATGCCCTCCACAAAGCCAGATGGCCGAGGGGTGCTCATGACCCGCGTACCCACGGCCGCCTCTTCGTGCCCCTCAGCTGACACCTTCTGGCCTCTTCCTGCCCCACAGGGACCTCTTTCTCTAAGTGAGAAACGAGCTGCACAGCGGTGGGATTCCAGCACCCATGCTGGCGCCACAGGGCCCTGCGGCACAAGGCGGGTCCAGGCCTTGTAGCCTGGGCCTTGCACTTTTCTCTCCTAGAAGCAGGAGTGAAGGTTGCTCATCTGAACGGAGTAATGAGCAGACCCTGGAGGGGCCTGGCCTGGCCGCACCCTGCAGCTGTGCATAGAAAGAAGGAAATGGACACAGCAAACCCGGTGATCCCAACAGGAAGGAGCTGGAGATCTGAGGAGGGCACTAGGTTCTGTTTGCCACATGCAGATTCAATATGCTTGGCAAAGAAAGGAAAATGAGAAAGATAAGCGAAGCAGGGTAGGAAGCTCTTCCCGCTAAGCCATTCAGCTCAAGTGTACACCCAGGGCAACATGCGGTAAGACAGGAGCTACAACTTTTCTTATTCCCCTAAGCAGCCTGGTTCTCACGGCCACCCTAACATTTAAATGTAGGTATTTTAAAAATATACAATGTAGGGCCTGGGGATTTAGCTCAGTGGTTCCGCCGCCTGCCGCGAAAAGTCCCGAGTTTGATCCTTGGTACCAAAAACAAAACAAACAAACAAACAAAAATATATATATACATACACATACACACACAACGTGGTATAGGATAGCCCGCCCTGCTTTCTCCAGGGTGTCCTTTTATCCTGCTTTTGCCTCTTTTACTCCCCAACCTCACTCTGCAGAGGCAGTTTCTCCCCCACTCTTCACTTTCACTTTTTCAAATGAACTTTGCTACTGCTAAACACACACACACACCACCACCCTTCAGTGCAATCTGACTACTTTCATCTAGGCCCCAATTGAACACAGCAGTTCAAGATATGATCGTTTCTAATGTGGGACTTGAGTAGATTTATTTTTTTATTTTTTTATTTTTTGGTACCAGGGATCGAACTTGGGTCCTTGCCCTTGCTCAGCAGGTGGCGAAACCACTGAGCTAAATCCCCGGCCCTGAGTAGATTTAATTTTATGTATAATTCCAAGAAATTCTTCAAGGACAGTTTTGAGTGTTTGAGATTTTTCTTTGTATGCTGAATTCCAAAGCTGATCCCATCTAAGATTTGACCCTGTGGCTGTGGCTCACAGTATTTTCCAAGTCCTGGTTCTCATCCCTCATGAGGCTTAGAAATACATCCTGTCCGGCCAGGGCTTTAGCTCAGTGGTTCTGCTGCCAGCCTTGGAAGCACAAGGACCCGAGTTTGATCCCCGGTACCAAAAAAACAAATACATCCTGTCTCAAAGGCTCAGAGCTGCATCCTCTCAAGAATTTACCACTGAGGGTCAGGGATTTAGCTCAGTGGTTCCGGAACCTGCCTGGAAAGCACAAGGACCTGAGTTCAATCTCCGGTACCAAAAAAAAAGAAAAAAAGAATTTACCACTGAGCTGGGTGCACACTTGTAATCCAAGCACTCGGGAGGCTGAGGCAGGAGGATCGCTGTGAGTTCCAGGCCAGCCAGGGCTACCTACTGAGTTCAAGACCAGCCTGAAGTACATAGTGAGACCCTGTCTCAAAACAAACAAGCAAACAAATTTCCCTCCAGATTTAGGTAGGATAGACTAGATTTCTATTATTTACAACCAAAGGAAAGGGATTAAAATCACTCTACTTTAACTCATTTGATAAACTGCCCCTCGCTGTGAGACTGAGCTCCTCATTGTGTGATGAGGAAGCAGCTCCACAACACAGGTGAATGGACATGCCCGCACCCGGAGGACTCACGCGACATAGTTGATGGCACCGAAGGTGTTGGTCAGCAAGCACATGTGGTTTACTTTGGCCAGCAGAACATCAGGGTCCTTCAGTTTAACGTAATCCAAGAAGTTAAATTCTGTTTCGTAAGTTGAGGAAAACTGAACGGCAGCAAACTAGAATGAGAAGGAAGAACACAGTTGCGCATCCCTTCCCACTTGGCTTCTCCATCTCCACCTCTTAGGCAGGGCCTAGAACCCTACTCACACCCTGGTTTAGATTATTCATTTTGAAAATGAAGCAACATACAGATAAATGTAGAAATGAACAGCTCTGCTTCCATGTGCAGAGCTGTGTGCAGAGGCCCTGGCCCCGGCTGCCTTCCCCGCAGGCGGTACCGAGCGCCTTCTTTCTGTGGATGACTGCTGGCTGGGCCGGGATGGTTGCCTGATCCAGGCTAGGCCAGTCAGAGTCTCTTTTCTGAGTCTTTTGGATTTGCAGAGGAGGGGCTGGTTGAGAGGAAGGTTTAAAAAAATACAAAACCCTTCTGGAACTTTAACACAAGACTTAGGGGCATCCCACACCTCCTGTGAGCCAAAGAGGCTAAGGGAACTGGTCTACAGAGAGAGCAAGAAAGAAAGCAAAAGTGCAAAAAGAAATAGAAAATAGAATGGGAGAACACGAGAGGCACTACTCCCTGGTTCTCGTCCCTTCCACAAGCCCAGCTACAGCCACACCCACGGGTTCTACAGATACACAGTGCACGAGCTCCACTATCTGCAGCCAAACGCCACGCACGGTCACCTGGTAGGAGGAGTTGCTGAGTTTTTTCATCACATCCTTCATGAAGTCCACGATCTTCTGAAACTCGTCTTGCTGCAAGCTCATGGAGCCGTCAAACAGAAACACCAGGTCGACGTTGCCCTTTATGCACTCTGCGGAGGGGATGCACAGGCTGGGCAGGGCTCCAGGCTGGCCTCCTGGTGCTGGCCCCAGGAGGGCTCCTCCACGTATCCCACCCACCGGGACTCCAGCTCTGTACCCTGATACCCGGGGCGCCCTTGGACCACGGGGCCCCCCAGATTCTCGGGGAAGAGGTAACACAGGCCACTCAGATAGGTATTCTGGTCACACGTCCAAGACAGCCCAGGGTCACAGGCCTGAATGAAGAAAAGGAAAAAAAGGCTGGGCTTCTTCTTGCTGTCTTTTATTTTTAAATCTTTATTTATGTATGTATTTATTTTGGTAGTACCAGGGCTCAAACCCAGGGATGCTCTACCACTGTGCTATGTCTCCAGCTATTGTATCTTTTTCCAGGACCAGGGATTAAACCCAGGGCTTTTGCACTGAGCTATTATCTTCAGCCCTTTTTATTTATTTATTTATTTAGGTACTAGGGATCAAACTCGGGTCTTTGCGCTTGCACAGCAGGCTGCGAAACCACTGAGCTAAATCCCAGGCCCTAGCCCTTTTTGTTTTGAGACAGGGTCTTACTGAGTTGGTAAACTGCCCAGGCTGTGCTCAAACTTGCAGTCCTCCTGTCTCAGGCTCTCAAAGTGCTGGGATTACAGCTGTGTACCACCATACCTGGCTCCTTTTTATTTTTTTGAGGCAGGGTCTTACTCCTGAGATAAGGTACTCCTGCCTCAGCTTCCCTAGCAGCTTGGACTGCAAGAGTGTGCCACTATGCTGAGATATTGTGTCTTTAGTTATCTCAAGAAAATGATAAGATTCTTCAGAATCCTGTCCTCCTCTCTCACTCCCTACATCCAAAAGCCTCGAATCAAGGTGAAATGTAGGGTAAGGGGACAGATTGGCAGGGAAATAATAGGATGAAGGCCTCTGTGCGCTTTCTGGAAAATCTTGACTAGAAAGAGTTAAGCCCTTGCTAGTGGGAGCAATTAAGAGGCCAAGCCAGAGAGCTGCCAAGTGGCATGACCCTGCCAGTCCCCCCCGCCTCATGGAGTAAAGTACAAAGGAGACAAAGGGGAGGGTACAGAGCAGAAAAAACTCCCATGGTATATAAGACATACTCACACCCGCATAGAGCTGTGTATCTTTCTTTTAATTCTCTCACTATGTTTCCCTTATGAAAAGTCCTTTCAACAAACCCATACATTTCAGAGATAGGACCTGACAGGACAAAGAAAACCAAATCAAGCTCACCTGGGAGTTTGCACGCAGGTGATGGCAGGTCCTAGGGCCTAAAATAGCCAATCAGGCTGTGACACGCTCCCTGGGCTAACAAAAAGGGCTGAAGGCAAGGGCTTGGGGTCCCACATCTTTCCGGAGCCCCCACCCTGATTAACAGGGTAGCAATCTCCTTTTTATCCTTTCCCAAGAAAGTGTTGCATAAAATGTCTTCCTTTCCTTCAACTGAATGCTTACCGATGAGGAGCTTACAAATCCCGGTGAGTGGCTGTGACCCTTCTACCTCCAGAAGGTTGCTCCTCCCATCTCTCCAATGCCCCCTGGCAAGGGCCGCTCCCCGCCTGTGCTTGAAACTGAACCTCACACTACCGACAGCTGGGCAGCGCCCACGTTTCCAGGACACTCTCCTATTCCCAGTCACACATTCTGTACAAGCCAAACAACAACTCTATTCCCAGAACACGCAGTGCTGTTTCTCTCGCTTGGGACCATGCTTCCCACCAGGCTAATCTGAAGTGTAGTTTAGGTCACCGTCTCCTTCACTCCTTTCCCACTGGAACCCGGCACAATGTCTGACATGTAATAGTAGCTAAGTAAATGAGCTACGATTAAACACTGTTGATCAGTATGTTACTCAGCTAATCTATCTTTTACATAAGGGTGTCAGAAGGCTTCCAGCTGGGAATACCAGGAAAGAGCAATGGAGTAGAAATCAATTGAGAATTTGACCGAAATCCTGACTTTACCATTTTGTAACTATGTGATCTGGGCCAAAACTCTTAATCCTTCTGGTCGTGTTTCCTCTGGTGATAAATGTATATACTGAATGTCTCAACAAGGGTTTAAAAAAAATATATGGCAATATTTCCCAAACTTTGAGGGTTTTTAAAATTTTTAAAATTTTTATTTTTTTGTTTGAGACAGGGTCTTGCTCTGTAGCCCAGGCTGGCATTGTACTCATGATGATCCTCCTGCCTCAGCCTCTTAACTACAACTACTGGGATTACAGGCATGTAGCACCACACCCAACAGGGTATTTATAAAATACTTCACAATTTCTGCCATATGGGGATACTATTAATTTAATATTTTCCTTTAATTTTATTTTGCAAACTTTAGCTTCTTAAGCAATATTTTTCTAGGGCCGGGGGTTTGGCTGAGTGGTTTCGCTGCCTGCGGCACAAGCGGAAGGACCCGAGTTCGATTCCCGGTACCAAAAAAAAAAAGAAAGCAATATTTTTCTAAGAAGCCATTGAATTAAAAATATTAAAAGAAGTCCTGAGTTCGATCCCTGGTACCAAAAAAAAAAAATTAAAAGAAGGGGCCAGATGTGGTGTTGAGGACCTGGGAGGCTGACACAAGAGGCTCTGCACAAGTCCGAGGCCAGTCTGGACTACACAGTGAGTTCAGGGACGGCTTGGACCGCACATGGTTAGGACTCTTGGCTCAAAAACAAAACAAAGCAAAGCGAGGGCTGGAGACATAGCACAGTGAGAAGGCCCTGGATTCAATCCCCAGTTCTAGAAAAAACATTAAAAGAAAACACACCACCAAAATGACACAGTCATAGATATTTAATATAAAAAATGAGGTTAGCTGGGGATTTAGCTCAGTGGTTTCGTCGCCTGCTTCGTAAGCGCAAGGACCCGAGTTCAATCCCTGGTACCAAAAAAAAACAAAAACCAAAAAACAATGAGGTTAGGAGGGTCTTGAAAATGCCAGTTGAGACCGGGCTTGGTGGTGTGCACCTGTAATCCCAGCACCCACCAAGAGGACCCTGGAAGTTCAAGGCCAGCCTGGCCTACATACTGAGCCCAGGCCAGCAAGATCCTGTCTCCAAAAGCAAAAAATAAATTAATTAAAATAGCTGGTTCATAGCTGGCTAGTCGGTTCTTTTTTTTTTTTTTGTAGCACTGGAGATTTGAACTCTCAGCCTTTGCACTGCACTGAGCTACATCCCCAACCCTTTATTTTTTATTTTCACACTTTTTTTTTTGTACCAGGGATCAAACTCGGGACCTTTTGCTTTTGAGGCAGGTGGCAGAGCCACTGAGCTAAATCCCTGGCCTTATTTTTTATTTTTGAGACACAGTCTCCGTTGCTAAATTGCCTGGGCCAGGGTTGAAGTTGCTATTCTCCTGACTCAGCCTACCAGAGTGCTGGGATCACAGGGCAGACCTGACTTCATAGTTTGTTTTGTTTTGTTTTTTGAGACAAGGTTTCATTATGTAGTCCAGGCTGGCCTTGAACTCACATGGTACTCCTGCCTCAGCCTCCCCAGTGCTGGGATTACAGGTCTGCACCAGCACACCCAGCTCATAGTCGGTTCTGTTTGTTTTTCAGTACCGGGGTTCGAACTTGGCCTTGTGCTTGCAAGGCAGGCGCGGTGCCACTGAGCTAAATCCCTGGCTTAGAGTTGGTTCTTCATAAACACTGACAAACTAATCCCTCTGATGCCCTTCACCTTCTATGGGATCTTTTATCCATTTTATTTTTCTCTCTTTTCAGTCTCTTTCCCAGCACTGAGCCTCACAGGCTCTGATAAAACCATACACAAGGGCCAGGGATTTAGCTCACTGGTGCTGACAGCTGTCTCACAACTGCAAGGTCGTGAGTTCGATCCCCGGTACCAATACACAAAACTCTTACCAAAACCCTTCCGTCCGCGGGGTCTGTTACCAAGGTTATCCCCAAGTACTTGGAGGTATAGTTGGAACCTGCAGGCACCAGAAGATTGGTCAGCCCTGTTGCTAGGGGAGCCCACCCCAGGCGCCTCCGCCACTCACCAGTCAGGCGGACGGGCTGGCAGTGTCCAGTGCCGGGCTCGCACCAGTACAGGCTTCCTGCGCTGCTGCCCTCGCCCGGAGCGCCCACCACAACCCTGGGGAGAAGGCTGCCCTGAGCTGCGCCCCCCGCCCCCCGCGCCGCCTGTGGAGGGCTGCAGACCCCGCATCCAAAGCACGGTCCCGGTTCCTGTCCCGCGGGGGAGGCTCCTCGGCTGCCCTGTTTCTGCCTGGCGCCGGAAGCACTCTCTACAGCCCTCCTTCCAGAGCGGCGCTCCCGTGCCTTCCCGGTTAGCGGGCCTGCGCCGGCAGACTCCAGGTCGGAGCTCGGCTCGGGGCTGTGGCGTTCCCGGGGGACTCGGGGGCAGGGGCCGTGAGGGGCGGATGGCGGGCGGGACGCAGTGGGCGGTGGGCGCTCACCCGCCCGAGGCCTGCAGCACGCGGTACCCGAAGTGTCTCCCGGCGGGCGGGAAGGAGAAGCTCTGCGCACCCCTCACTTCCAGGTTGTAGCTGGAGGCCGGCTCTGAGGAAGAAGGCACGGCGGTCAGCGGCCCTCCCTGCCCAGGACCCGCACCCGCCGCCCGCCTGACTGGCCCGGCCGCTCTTCCGGAGCCAGGGCGCCACTTCCCTTTCGGGCTCTGCGCGGAGAAGGAAAGGTCAGAGGCGAGGCCGTGAGCGCGGAGCAGGCAGGAGGGCCCAGGGTGCTGGCGGCCGGGTCTCAGGCGGGAACCGACAGGAGGCTGCAGCCCGCACACCCACATCTCCTCTGGTCAGGGCCCAGCCGCGCAGAGCCCGCAGGCAGCCTCGGGGATGCCGGACCCCTGGCTCCTGCGGCCACCCGCGCCGTTCCCACCCGGCCCTCTCCCTGAACCGAACCCTTAGGGCGCAGAGCCCGGACCCTACTTCTCACCGCAGCCTGGCCGACATCTGAACCCTCCAAACTGTCCTCCTGCCCTCCTGTCATTCAGGCCCCGGATGTGGGTCATGGTACCCTGGGATATCAGGGAACATACTGCCATTTGTTCAGATGAAGGGAGTGAGGCAGGGAAAGGGGAAAGGATTGGCCTAAGACAAGTCCTTTATTTATTTTTTAAATTTTGAGACAGGGTCTGGCTAAATTGCCCAAACTGGGCTCAAGCTTGTGATCCTCCTGCCTCAGCCTCCCAGAGTCCTTGGACTGGGCCAGGGATTTAGCTCAGTGGTTCCACCACCTGCCTCGAAACCACAAGGAGCCGAGTTCGATCCCCGTACCAAAAAAAAAAAAAAAAAAACACAATGTGCAGAGTACTTGGATTGCAGATGCACACCATCACACCTGGCCTATTTGCCCTAAAATTTTAAGAACCCACTCCCCCTGCCTCACTGCACCCTTCTCTCCCTTCTCTGACTTTCCTCCACACTTTGCCCCAAAGATGGGCCCCGGCTCTGTTTCTCCAATGAGGATTTCTGGGTCCCACATCACCTATGGCCAGTCCCACCTTTACTCCAGCTTCATACACCCTGCAATTTCTCTGGTCACAGACACATGTCCTTTTCCTTCCCCTCCCCGTTGCTTACCAAAAAGAAAGGTTGCAGACAGCAGAAGAAGCAGCACTGAGGTGATGCGGGAATTCTCCATCTCACCACACGGGAGGGACCTGCGGACAAGCCTGGTCCTCAAGGGCCCTTTGGGTTTGCTGCCAACCTAGACCTGGCAGAAGAGGGAAATGATAGTGCCAGGGCCTCTTGCAGTGGAACTTTCTCACAGAGCCGCCCGGCTGATGACACTGAGCAGGAGGAGTGTGCTGGAGGGGTTGTGAAACCGCAGTGTTCATAGAGGAAGTGTAGGCAGGTTAGAGACACTTCCTGTGCCCACTTGCATTTTCACATCATCCCAGAGCAGATGGCTGATGACTGCTTCTGCTCAGGAGCGGCTCCACCCTGGTCCCTCACCAGCTCCCCACCAAAGGAGGACACTCCGAAGCCCAGTGTGGTCTGGTCAGGAAACCTGTGTGCAGCCACCATGGGAGGAGGGTAGCTATGAAGAATGGGGGTGGAAAAAAATAAGATTCGGGGGGAAAAAGAGGTAGCTTTTCCTCGTCACTGAAAGATGCCCATGAGACACTGTCAAAGAACAAGTGAGTTATAGAATGGTAACTAAAAAGCTAAAATCCACAGAGTGGAAGAACATACCTGTAAATCATATATTTGATAAGTCACTTGTATCCAGAATACATAAAGAACTTGAATAACTTGATAAAAAGACAACTTATGTTTATTTTTAGTCCTCCTCCCCCTCCTGGTCCTGGTCATCTAACTGATGGCCTCATACAGGCTAGATAAATGGTGTACAACTGAGCTACACCCCCTGCCTTTATTCTTTAACCTATTTTTTTTTAAATGAGCAAAGGATTTGAACAGACACTTCTTTAAAGAAGATATGTAAATGACCAAGAAGCACCATCATTACTCATGAAAGAAATGCAAATCAAAGCCACAATGAGATACTACTTCACACCTGCCAAAAAGGAAAGAAATTAAGGGTCAGTGAGGATGAAGAGAAGAAAACTAGAGCCCTGGTACATTGCTAGTAAATGTGTGAAATAGTGCAGATGTTATGGAAAAGTTTGTCAGTTTTTCAAAAAAGCTCAGCACAAGGGTACCACATGAGCCAGTCATTCCTCTCCTAGGTATATACCCCAAAGAGTTCAATATATATGTTCATATATAAACTTGTACACAAATGCTCATAGCTGCCTCATCTGTACCAGACAAAACTGGAAATAGCCCACAGGTGCAGCAGCAAATTAATGCATAACAAAAAGTGATATATCTGTAAAATGTAATATTCACTCATAACATAGAGTGGAATCCTGGTATGTGCGCCAATGTGGATAAACCTTGAAAATGGGCTAAGTGAAAGAAACCAGGCATAAGGTTCCATACTGCATTAATTTCATTTAAATAAAATATCCAGAATAGATACTTCCTGTCACAGAAAGTAGGTTAGTGGTTGCCATGGATTGCGGGGGAGATGGTTGCTAATGGGTATAGGATTACTTTTTTTAGGGGTGGGAGTTGAGGCAGGGTCTTGCTATGTAGTTCAGGCTAATTTTGAACTTGTGGCAATCCTGCTTCAGCCTCCCAAGTGCTGAGGCATGCGCCACAATGCCCAGCTAGGATTTCTTTTTGAAGTGATAAAATGTTCTGGAATTAGATAGTGGTGATAATTATACAATTTCACAAATATATTAAAAGCTACTCAACTGTATACTTTGAAATGGAGTTATATTGTTGTAGGAAATCTGGACTGGGACAGACAAACCCACACAAAAGAGACAGAGGAAAGATATCTGATCGGCTGGCCCAGTGGAGCTAGGTGCTCCGTAAAGACCTGGGCCCTGAAATTTTAAAATGGGGGAGTTTTATATAATAGTTTAAGTTGGGGTGGCCTTGGGATGGGTGATAACGTAACTGTCTTGAGGTTGGGGCTTTCTTTAGGAACGGGATAGTCACACAGCAGAACACAACAGGATGCATGTTGTGAACGTTGAAGCTAACAGGATAAATTTTCCAGGCTAACAGAGGACATCACAGAATACATATTGTGAATACTAAAGCTAACAGGATATACATATATATTTTGTGATGGCTTACGTTGTGATTATAGGTGTCACTCATTGGGAGGGGTTGTGGACCTGCCTGTTTGGGTAAATAGGAACAAAATAAGGGTGTGTGAGAATTTTTTTTTTTTGGTACCGGGGATCGAACTCAGGACCTTGTGCGGCAGGCACCAGAACCACTGAGCTAAATCCCTGGCCCTCTGTGAGAATTCATAAGGCTTGAAGCCTTAAAGGTTTATAACTTAGGCATTATTATGACACGTGAATTGTAGCTGGGCATAGTGAGTGGCACACGCCTGTCATCCAGCACTCCGGGAGGCTGAGTATGGAGGATCGAAAGTTGGAGCTCAGCCTGGACAGTTTAGCAAACTGTCTCAAAATTTTAAAGAAAGGCTGGGGCTGGGTGTATTGGCACATGCCTGTGAGCCCAGCACTGAGGAGGCTGAGGCAGGAGAATCACCAAGAGTTCAAGGCCAGCCTGGGCTCCATAGTGAGTTCAAGTCCAGCCTAAAGTGCATAGCAAGACCATGTCTCAAAAAAAGAAGAAAGAAACCTGGGGGAGGTGGAGGTAGCCATGCTCCCACAGCTCATGCCCTCTGCGCACCCATGAAGATGCCACTGTGTGAATGGCACCAAGGCCAAGCACCTGTGAGCCTGGAGTTGCAGAACGAGCTCCCCCTGGGCCCAGTCGAGTCACGGGAGGGCCAGTAATGAGTGCTGCTCAGATGCTCGCAGTAGAACCTTGGGGTGGCCCTGGGACTGGTTCCTGTGGGCCTATAGGTGCTGGGCCCGCCTTGAGATGGTTCTGGCTCCACGCCCTGGCACTCGGGGTGACTGGAGTGACACCTCAGAGACCTCCTCGGGCCCCTGGGCCTTTCATGTCCTGATGAATGGCACCTGGCTTCCTGCTACACACACTGACCTGCTTCACAAACATCTTTTGGTGTTTCTGGAATATGCATTTTCATTTTTAATATGGCCAGGCTGAAAATTTTCTTAATCTTTTAAGTTCTGCTTTGCGGGGGCGGCAGTGGAGATTGAATCCAGCTTTGTTTGTACTGGGGATTGAACCCAAGGTCTCCAAATCCCTTTTGAGACAAGTGTCTCACTAAGTCGCCCAGGCAGGGCGTGAACTCACAATGCTCCTGCCTCAGCCTCCTGAGTTCTGGGTTACAGGTGTGGGCCGAGTTGCCAGCCAGCTTTAGCTGCTAGAGCAGCAACCCACATCTTAGTACCAATTTCTGCCTTAGTCTGTTCTGGCTGCTACAATTAGGTATCCTAGCCTGGGCAGTTTACATGTAGCAGAAACTTATTTCTAACGGTTTTGGAGGCTGGGAAGTCCAAGATCAAACAAAGCTCCACATGACGTGGTGTGTGGAAAGGGCTCGCCGCTGCTTTCAGGCCAGCTTCGGCTCACTGCACCCTCACAAGGTGGACAAGCGCAGGGACGCACTCCACGCCCCAAACCTTTCCGAGGGCACTGACCTCAGCCACCAGCCAGAGCCCCACGGCCCACTCACCTTCCAGAAGCCTCACCTCTTTCTCCGCTGACTTTTTATCTTCCTGTGGTGCTGGGACTCGAACTTGGGGCCTCGTGCATGCTAAGCACTCGCTCCACCACTGAGCTGCACCCTCAGCCCAGGCCTCACCTCTTACTACCTCGTGTGGGATTTAAATTCCAACATTACAGTTGGGAGGGTGCACACATTTGAAGTGTAGTGAATATTCTTTTTTCCTGTTTGAGAAATATAAGGCTGAGGAAGGTACAAGGTTGAAGCCCCAAGGATTGTGAAAAGTCAGGGGTTCCTGTGAGAGAGGGATTTCCCCTAAAAAGCTAAGCTGCAAGATCTGGGACTGGGAACGCCTTGAGTGGCACTCCACCCACCCCGGAGTTCTTCCTTGTCTCTAGTCCCTGCCGCGATTTGTCTTCTTAACTCTGACGGTCACTTCTCAGTCCTCTGATCTTCTTCTCAATTCTGTCCTTTTGGTTTGAACTTCTAACAGTTCTCATCCAAACTGTTGCTACTGTGGCTTTCTTAGCTCAGTCTCCTCCTTCACAGCTCCTGCCAAATTAACCTTGAGAAACCGGAGCATGTCTCTCTCATGCTCCTTTTGCACGCACAAGATCAAGTCCAGGCCCCTCAGTGTGGCCTTCAGGGCTCGTTCCAGCTCCTCCACAGTCCTTATGTGATCCATGCCCGACAGGACAGTGGCCTGGCCCCACAGCTGGACACGCGGACACCTCCTTCTGTGGGAATTGGCCCCATAGGTGTTTTCTATGTGACATCATCATGGCTGTAGCAAATTGCTGTACAGAATCTTCCCAGTTCTGAGTTTATCCCCGGTATCATAAAAAAAAAGAGGGGGGGGGATGTTTAAGTTCTTAAAACTTACAAATGGGCATGGTGACACATGCCTGTAATCCAGCACTCAGGAGGCTGAGACAGGAGGATCGCCATGAGTTCCAGGCCAGCCTGGGCTGCATACTGAGTTCAAAGCCAACCTCAACTACATAGTTAGACCCTGTCTCAAAAACAATTAAGAAAGAAAGAAAGAAAGAGCAAGCAAGCTGTATTACAGTAAAAGACACACTGCCATTAATCCCCTCAGACTACTCTCCTTCACTTCAGGCATGCTTAAGCCCTCCATTCTTGCCTAAAACAGTTCTGGAAGTTCTCTTTTATAAGTGTCTTCATGAATGTGATTAAAAAAAAAATACAGTGAATACTTCTGCTAAGCGCCATCCAACAGAAAAGCCGGCCTATAAAAACATTTGGATGGGTCCTCATCCACCTTATTCACAGGATCTGGCACTGCATGACTCCTGGCCCTTCCCCAGAGTCAAAATGACCATGAAAGGTAAATTTTTTGAATCAGTTTAGGACACTGAGGCAGCCATAATAGTGGGGGCGAGGGGAGAAAGAGAGAGAGAGAGATTATCTGGCCATCACCGAAAATGCTGTAGGTGAGACTCAATTTCTTTTAGGAATTTTTTTTTTTTTTGGTACCAGGGATTCAACTTGGGTCCTTGTGCTTTCGAGGCAAGTGGCAGAACCACTGAGCTAAATCCCCAGCCCTCTTTTAGGAATATTTAAGGAGAGCCTGGAAGGATGACATCAAGGTGGAGTCATGGGGTCCCAGGGAGAGTAGCAGGGCAGGGGTGGTGCCCAGAGAGTCCCTCTAAATCCAGCCCCTCTCCAGGCCCACCTCCACCTTGGCCCTCACCACTCACCCCATGCTGTTGTCACATCAGCCTCCCTTCTGCTTCTGCTTCAACCCATTCCCACCCCTGCCAGTTCCTTTTCTTACGCAAGGGACAAGCGCACAAGGCCTGGACTCTGCAGCCTGCTCTGGTGACTGTGCCATGATGGACACTTCTGGGGGCCCAGGCTGCTCTCCCCTGTAGAATGGGTCAGAATCCCACCCTCGGGTGTACACAGAGTGAGCATGCCATTGTTTCCAGCTCCTCTGTCCCCCTGTGAATGCAGAATAGATCCATCATTGCTCCTACTCCAAGCCCTTCAGTAGCTCCCCGTTTTCTAGCCGTCTCAGTCTGCTGTGTTGCTATATCAGAATACCACAGAGTGGGTAACTTATAACTAACAGAGGTTCACTTGGCTCCTGGTTCTGGAGCTTAAGTCCAAGACAGAGGAACTGCATGGGGTGAGAGTTTACTGCTGTGTTATCAGCACAGGGCAGAAAGCATCCCACAGACGGGGAGGAAGTGCAGGGCGGGGAGGACGGGCCAAGCACACCTCTTGCTGGGAGGCTCTGTGACTAAGCTGCTCCTCAGTATCAGCACTGGTCCCTGCAGGAGCAGAGTCCTCAGCCCTCACCACAGCTTAAGAGCTCCACCTCTAGCACCTCCGTGATGGCAATTAGACCCAACATGAATGTTGGGAGGGACGTCCACACCATAGCATCAGTCTTTATTTTTTTCTCCTTTTCTGTTTTTTCTTTCTTCTTTGTGTGTGCATATGCATGCTAGAGACTGATCCCAAGGCTTCGTGCATGCTAGGCAAGTGCTCTACCACTGAGCTACACTCCTAGCCTGTAGTCTTCATTTCTAGATTATCGTCTAACTTCCCACTGGAAAGTAAGACAATTTATTTTTCGGCACTGCAGCTTGAACCCAGGGCCTTTGCAGTGAGCTTCATCCCTGCCCTTTTTGAGACAGGGTCTTGCCAAGTTACCCAGACTGGGCTTGACTTGGGAGCCTCCTGCCAAGGCCTCCTAGAGTACAGGGAGAACATTGTCTTTTTCATACCAAAGCTGCAGCACTTGGCTTTACTCACCCATATTTGTTCAATGAATGCCTGCCTAGAGACAATCTCAACTCCAGAAGCAGGCCAGGGAGCCCTCTGCAATTCCCTTATGAACTTAATGCCCACTGCTTTCAGTCTTTCAGTGTATGACTCTGGAAAACCAGTGGGAGTGTCCTTTGGACGCACCAGGGCTTTCCTGTCCTGCTCCACTTTCCCTTGTGTGGCTCTCTCCTCTGGAGGTTCCCTTTCTCCCACTTGTGCAGGTCAATACCCTACCCGCTCTTCAAGGTTCTGCTAAACGCTGCCTCCTTCATGAGCCTTCCTGCCTTTCCCCTGCCCTCAGCCTTCAAGCCTTGAATGACACTTGGCACTTTCAAAGCTTCCTGACACAGGCTGATGTCCCGGCCTGGCACAGTGAGACTCTCAAAATAAAAAATAAAAAAGGGCTGAGGGTGTAGCTCAGTGTGAAGGTTCTGGGTTCAATCCCCAGTGCTACAAACAACAAGGAAACAAAGTCCATCTAATCAGACTGATTTCCTTGAGGTCAGGGATGTGTGATTCCTATGTCCCCTACCAGCTCCTCAGCAGAAAGCCTGGCAGAGAGCAAGTATCTGCTTCCTCCCTGCTTTACTGCCACTGCTTCGACCAACACAGCTCCAAGGTGGCCTTTCCACAGCAGTAGCTGCAGATTGGTCCAGATAGGAGCATGTGACCTGAGTGTTGGCCACATTTTGCCAGCAGCCAATGAGCTAGACTGGCCTAAAGGACTGTGCCCAATAAGGCTGCTGGGTAGCATGTGAGCCAATCAGGGGCTCCTTTCAGAACTTGACTGGGAGGGTATGGTAAGGACGACCAATTAACAGTGAACAGTGAGCCAGGTGTGGTGGCACATACCTGTGAGCCCAGCACTCAGGAGGCTGAGGCAGGAAGATTGCTGTGAGTTCAAGGCCAGCTTGGGCTTCACAGTGAGTTTTAGGGCAGCCTGAACTATAGAGTGAGACCCTGTCTCAAAAAAAAGTGAACAGGGGCCGGGGATTTAGCTCAGTGGTTCCACCACCTGCCTGGAAAGCGCAAGGACCTGAGTTCAATCCCCGGTACCAAAAAAGCAACAACAACAACAAAAAAAAGTGAACAGAGGGCCAGGGATTTAGCTCAGTGGTTCTGGTGCCTGCCTCACAAGCACAAGGTCCTGAGTTCGATCCCCGGTACCAAAAAAAAAAGTGAACAGAGAAGCAGAGGTTGTGAGAGCTACATCAGGAGGTCTATAAACAGGAAGACCAGTAACTTGTAGAGCTGCCTCTTTTCCCAGTGGCCGCTCTACTCTCACATACTCTCATGCTGAAGATTTCTCTTATGGCTCTTAAACATCATGTAAGCAAAAGCAGGGAGCCTCTGGTGGTGTTTGGGGACCAATGCTCTTCTGACAGGCAGACGGCATCAAAGCTAGGGCCCAAAAAGCAAGCTGCCCCCCCACTCCAATCCATCAGGCCCGAGGCCCACAGACGAGGGACAAATCGAGGCTGTCTCTGCCTGATCCACACAGATTTGCTAGTATAGACGCTGCTGGTACCATCAGCTGCTGTCTCCTGACCCAGGCTTTGTGCCCACCACTTCCTCCTGGGTGGGTGACAGTGCTTCAGTCAGGATCAAGATGACAGAGATCTTCAGTGCTCTTTCCCCAGCTTCCCTCCTGCCAATTGATTAGAAGGAGGCCCTGCTCTAGCGAGAGGAAGTCACTTGGGCCAGGGGGCCCCATGGGTGGGGCCTGGGGCCACCATTGTTCTGAGGCCCTTGTGAGCTTACGGCAGAGGGCACAGGCCCTGGAAAGTTCTAGAAACTCACCTTGTGTGGAGAGCCATTCTAGTTTTGTTTTGGATTTTTTTGGTACCGGGGATTGAACTTGGGTCCTTGCACTTTTGAGGCAGGTGGCAGAACCACTGAGCTAAATCCCCGGCCCTGGAGAGCCATTCTATGTAATTTTGGGGAAGGGCTGGGGATTTAGCTCAGTGGCACCTCAACTGCCTCCCAAGTGCAAGGTCCTTGGGCCGGGGATTTACCTCAGTGGTTCCAGAGCCTGCCTCGAAAGCGCAAGGTCCCGAGTTCGATCCCCAGTACCAATAAACCCCCCCCCCCAAAAAAAACCAAGTGCAAGGTCCTGAGTTGGATCCCCAGGACTAGAAAAAAAATAGATTATAATTTTGGGGAAAAATCACTTAATAATTAAATTATAATTAGGACTAAGGCCCAGTGTCTTCTTGCCCTGCGGTATGAGGAAACATGTCTCCGTGTACCTCTGGTCACAAGTTGATCCCGTGTTCTGCGACGCTCAAGGGCAAGAGCACATCGGCTGAAGACATCCTGGTTATTTGAGAACCGAGTAGTAATAAAAAAAGAGAAAGGTCTCACCTGGGCGAGGCTTTCTCGCCCCGAGTCCCAGTGTAGCGCTGTCCTTGCCGCCCTCGGCGACAGCAGATGCTCATGGACCTAAGGTCTTCAGCAACACAGGGCACGGCTGCCCCGGGTCACCCGATGCTCCCTCCGATTACTGTGTGCACCCAGCACATGGCGGCCGGCTCGGGGAGTCTTTGTCTTTGCTGCTCTGAAGCACTGACCTCCCGCCCCCATATGCTTTGCAATTACGCAGGTCGCTGTTGTCTTTCTTTCTTTAGCCCTCGACTTCCCCCTCTCTAGGCAGTCGGAGGATTGATCACCCTCTGATAACCCCGGATCTTATGAGCGAGGCTGTGCTCACAGCCCCTCAGGTGGGGATTTTCTAAGGCTGGCTTCCCTGGGGTGGTGTCACATTTTCACGGAGTCCGTAGACCCCTCCTGTCACTGGGTGACCTCATTCCGGGGGCTTCATTCCCACCTTCTGTCCTGTGGTTAATTTTGCGTCAGTGTGGCCAAAAAGCACATAGTCCAGGGCCAGCGACCTGGGAACCAGTGGCAGGCAGGCTCTTGCCGTGGGGACACTGAGTCTCCTCCTCTCCCCGCGGGACTCGCTGGTCTGAGCTCAGCGGGGGGAGCCAGTCCTCGTGCTCCCCTTTGCCACCTTCTTGCCCCAGCTGCGGGCACACATCTCCCGCGCTTGCGCATCCTCATGCTCCTGAGGTGTCCAAAGAGATGTCCCCCGCCCTCCACGCTGGCCTCATGAGCTGGCCCACAGGTCACACCCTGGGCGCCGTAGTAAGCCAAGACCTCGGCACAGCCTCCCTCCCAGCTGTGGGCCCTGAGCCCCGGAAGTGCCAGCGTGAGTGCGTGCGTGTGTGCGTGAGTACGTACATCAGAATTGGGTAGACTGAGCTAGACACACGAACAGCCACCATGTCAGGAAGGAGCGCACTCCCTCTGACAACCAAGACTTTGCTCTTGCCTCAAGTTCTTTTTTTTTTTTTTTTTTGGTACCAGGGATGGAACTCTCGGGTCCTTGTGCTTGCGCAGCAGGTGACGAAACCACTGAGCTAAATCCCCAGCACCGAGTTCTTTTTTTTTGGTACCACGGATTGAGCTCAGGACCTTACGATTGTGAGGCAGGCACAGCGCCCCTGAGCTAAGTCCCCAGACCAAGATTTTTCTTTTGAGAAAAGGTCTTGCTATGTCGCCCAGGCTGGCCTTGAACACTGCATCCTTCTGCCTCGCCAGTCCCCTGTATTACTTCCTACTTCCTGTTCAGCCAGGCCCTGCTCACAAACACCCCCAGAGACAGAGGCTCCCTGCATCCCCAGCCAAGCCGTGGGTCATCTCTCACAGCTCTGCTGCTGGGAAAATGCTTCCTCATTCACACACACAAGTTTGCTTCCTTGTGACTTTGGGGCTTTCGAGCTGATTCTGCCCTGCAGAGGTACAGACAGGGCTCATGTCACCCCTTTGCCTGCTCTCTTCCAATCCCTCAAGTACTCTAGTGTTACCCACAGGGAATTCTGTACCTTCTGGTTACCCCAAGAGGAATACCTGTTTCAACTTCCCTCCTAAAATATGTTGCCTCAAAATAAACACAACAGGGATGTGCAAGGAAATCTTTTAATGAAGAAAGGAAGATGAGTCCTGAGGATGCAGCTCAGCAGAACAGCGCTTGCCTAACGTGTGCAAGGCCCTGGGTTCCAATCTCCAATCAAAAAAAAAAAAAAAAAAAATCCAGGTTCAAGGCAGGCGATTTAGCTCAGTGGCACTGAGCCTGCCTCACAAGTGCAAGGTCCTGAGTTTGATCCCTGGTACCAAAAAACAAAAAAAGAAAAAAACCCAGGCTCAGTGCACATGCTTGTTTTCCCAGACACTTAGGAAGCTGAGGCAGGAGGAGTGCTGCCAGTTCAAGGCCAGCCTGAACTACAGAGTGATACCCTGTATCAAAAAAAACAAAAGAAAAGCCAAAACAAAACTAATTAAAAGAAAGGAAAGAGCTGGAGATTTAGCTCAGTGGTTCCACTGCCTGGCTCGAAAGCGTAAGGTCCTGAGTTCAATCCCTGGTACCAAAAAAAAAAGAAAAAGAAAGGAAGGCCAGGCTTGGGCCCCACATCTGTAATCCTAGCACTCGGGAGGCTGAAGCAGGAGGATTGCTGTGAGTTTGAGGCCAGCCTGGGCTACATACTGCATTCAAGACCAGCCAGAATTACAGAGCAAGAGCCTGTCTCAAAAACGAAATGGAAGGAGGGAAGGAAGGAAGGAAGGAAGGAAGGAAGAGAGAGAAAGAAAGAAAAAAGAAAAAGAAAGAGCAAGGGATTTAGCTCAGTGGTGCCTCGGCCTCCCTCACAATTGGAAGGTCCCGAGTTCCATCACCGGTACCAAAAAAAAAAAGGAAAGGAAAGAAAGAGAGAGCGAGAAAGAAAGAAAGATTCTCATAATACTGTACATAGGAAAAAAGCAAGTTACAAAGTACCAGGTGTTAGATCTCACTTGTCTGTAGGCAGGAAGTCTTTCTCAGCAGCTTCTCACTCCCACAACTCAGCTTTTTTTTTTTCCGGTACCAGGAATCAAACTCATGACCTTGCACTTGCCAGGCAGCCGCAGCACCACTGAACTACATCCCTGGCCCTACTCAGGCTTTTGAACATTCTTTAGGGTATATATTTAAAAAAATTGGGGGGAAGATATTTACTGAACTCTACATAGTTATTACTTACAGATTCTAGTTATCTTTAGAGTACAGATGATAAGGTTTTTAGAAACTTCTATATGCTGCTAATGTATATATAATTTATATTTATATGTAGCTTCTTTTTTTTTTTTTTTTTTTTGCCCTACGGATTGAACCCAGCTCCTTCACACTGAGCTACATCTCCCAGTTTCTCTTTTTTTTTTTTTTGGTTCTGGGGATCGAACTTAGGTCCTTGCGCTTGCGTAGCAAGCGGTGAAACCACTGAGCTAAATCCCCAGCCCAGTTTCTCTTTTTTTGAGACAGGGTTTTGCTGTCACTAAGTTGTCCAGGCTGGGCTCAAATTTGCAATCCTCCTGCCTCATCTTCCCAGATTGCTGGGATTACAGGCATGTGCCATATACTGGGCTATAATTTTTTAATAACAACCACATATTAATTTTGTAATCAGACTCTTTTGCTGCTTTTGCTATCTTCCACCACCACGAACTGTTACTCCTCTGCCACCCTGCCTTGGAGCCCGCCGATTATGAACTGTAAGCCTACAAACTGTGAGCTAAATAAACCTTTCCCCCTTTAAAAACAAAAAATTTGTAACCAGAAAATAATAATAGAAATTTGCAATGTTTTGGTGAGCTCTGAATATCAAGGTGTTGCTCTCTTCCCTAATTCACATTCTTTCTGTTTGTTCACTCAACAAACACTCTAAGGCTTTCTCTGCATCAGGCTCCAGGCTCAGCCTTGAGCTCACAGAGCCCAGTGAAGCATGGTTCTAGTTGTAAGGGGCTCACTGGATCAGTGGGAGCCTGGAAAAGTAAATGCTGGAACAGAGGACAGCCCAGTTATGAGACCCCCAAAGGAGGGACTTGCTGGCATCCCAAGGATTAAATAGAACTTGTTGGGTACAGGAAGTCCATGGCAAAGGGCAAAGGGCTTTTGAGAGCAGCCTAAGCAGAGGCGTAGTAGCACAGAGAGCAGAGTTTCCCTCCACCCACCTACTTGGCCTGCCCCAGCGCACCCTTCTTCGTGAGAACTACCAGCCCTCACTAGTCCTCGGCACTGCTGCCCTCCAGTCTGCTGTCACTCAGCAGCTTGAGTGCTTTGAAAACACAAATCCAACCATGTCACCCCCTCCTTAAAACCCTCCTTTCTCTTAGGATAAAAGTCCAAAAATCCTTCCCAGGACCCATCGGATCCTGCGCCCAATCCATCAGGAACCCTGTAGCCTCTGTCCTCAGAGTATTCCAGACCTGACCTCTTCAGCGTCCTTGGCCGGACGGCCCAGGCAAGCCACCACTGCTGTCCTGGAGGCTCCTCACAGGCTCCACCTCCCCCTCCCCAGCCTTCTTCCCTGTCCCAAAGCCGCAGCAGTCACGTCACTCCTCGGGTCTAAACTCTGCCATGGCCTGTGTCCTCCTGGGAGTCATGCTGAGAGCCTGGAGCGGCCCACGGGGCCCTGCAGGGCCTCTCTGACATGGGCTCCTCTTCTCCCTCCCACGCCTCCCTGCTGCTCCCCACACACCGGCTTTGCTCTGGCTGGGGACCTGGCCTCCCACATTATCACCTGACACTGTTCTCTCCCCCAAGGCCACCGCTTATTCTGTCTGTGTCCCCCACCTGCCCTTCCCTGGGTCCCTTTCCCTCCGGAGGTGGAGGTGCGGCTCAGCAGGGCCCCTGGCATTTGCGCTGATGTCAAGCTGAAGCGCTGAGGGTGTCGGGCTGCGGGCTGGGTGTCAGCTCGAAAGTCTCCTGCTGCTGGAAGCCCCGTCGGGAGCGCCCCGGGGACGGGGTTGGACTCAGCCCCGAATCGGGCCACGGCGGGGCCGGCGCTGGGGCTCAGTCTGGCAGGAAAGGCGCCTCGGAGCTTCTGGGCCTCCGGAGCTTGGCTGCAGACTGAAGCCCTGACGAGGAAGAGGCCGTAGCTGAGGGCTGAGTTCTCGCCCCGCCATCTCCAGCACCAGGGAAAAGCTGTGTTGGGGCTAAGTCCCCGACAGCGGTAATCACCCGAGTCACGACGCGATGTAAAGTCCGCACAGAACTTTATTTCCGGCTGGGACCAAGTCCCCTGCAAGGAGACCGGCCCCGGACTGAGCTGTTGGTCCGTTTTTTATAGACAAACCACCCCCTCTCCAGCCCTGCTGTAAGCATATTTACAGAAGCGAGAAAGAATGAGTAGTTAGCATATCTGGGTCACCAGGGGCATGTTGTAAAACCAGCCCTCATAAAATGCAAACACCCGTTTTGTTACCTAGGACTGCGGTTAGGACTGCGGTTAGCACGTCTGGTGTACTGAGACATCACACGGGTACAAACATAAGACAAGACCCTCTCAGAGGACAGTTTCCCACCAGAACTGGGGCAGTTCAGACCAAATGGAGTCCCTTAAGCTAGCTTAGTCTCTCAGCTGCACAGCCTTCCCACAGAGCGGAGGTGCTGCACCTGGTACCTGGCATGCTGCCCCGTGCGGTGCGACCTCCTTCTCAGCACGACCTCTGCCCTGCCGCGCTCTGCCTCGGGCCGGAGCGCTCCCTGCGCCTTTCTCTTTTCCTTCGGGGTCTTTACTTCAAAGCCGCCGCCCCGGCGAGGACTTCACTGGCCACACTCTCATACCCGCCCTTTGCCTTAGCATTTATTCCCAGCCAACAAACGACCCCTTCTTTCTCACTAGCACATCGTCTCCATGCGACGGGGACGCCTGTCTGTGGTCACTGCTGTACCTCCAGTGTCTAGCACCGTGCCGGGCACACGAGATCTTTTTTTTCCTTTAGCACGGGGGATTGACCCCAGGGCCTTCCACTGACAACACCAGCACTTTTCCGTATTTTTAATTTTGAGACAAGTTATTAATTAATTAATTTGTACCAGGGATCGAACTCGGGACCTTGCACTTGCAAGGCAGGTGGCAGAACCACTGAGCTAAATCCCCAGCTTGAGACAGGTTCTAAGTCACTAAATTGTTCACTTAGGGCTTGAACTTGTGATCCTCCTGCCTTAGCTTTCCAGAGTGAGTGCCACAAGGCCTGGCAAATTCTTAAGTACTACTCTTACATACAGGGGGAGTGGTGAATATGTCAAACATGTCAACCAAGTCACCTGTAATCCTAGCATTTGGGAGGCCGAGGCAGGAAGATCAACACAAATTCGAGGCCAGCCTGGGCAATATAGTGAGTTCAAGGCCAGCCTGAATTATACAGCAAGACCCTGACTCAAAAAAACAAACAAAAAAACTTTAAGCTCAGGGCCAGGGTTTAGCTCAATGGTGCCACCACCTGCCTGGTAAGTGTAAGGTCCTGAGTTCAATCTCTGGTACCAAAACAAAAAACAAAAACAAAGGAAACTTCAAGAACAAAATGATTTTTTTAAATGTATAAAATTGCCAGGCATGGTGGCCCACACTGAAGTCCCTGGGTTAATCCACAGAACCACAAAAAATTGTATAAAATTACCTTCAGACTATGAAATATAAATGAATTTCATATTCAGATTTGTGTCTGATCCCCAATATCTCTTTATATATATGCAAATATTGAAAAATCTGAAAGAAATCTAAAATCTCATCTACCTCGAGGCCCAAGGATATAGGGTAAAGTATACTCAAGATGTAGAAAAAAATGGTACGATTCTATTTTTGCTATGAATTGAGAAAAGAAAGTGTGCGTTCATACCGAGCACACCGGATGGAAGGTAGCAGGGCGCCCCCTGGAGTTCAGTGAGAGTGACAGCTGACTACCCTACTCTGGGAAATGAAGTTTCAAATTATTTTAACTTTCTTCTCTTTGGTCATCTCTACTTTGCTATTTTTCCACAGAGACAACAGAATGATACCATAACAAGAACAAATGTAATAAAAGCCTAGCAGGGCTGGGCATAATGGCGCATCTCTAAGCCCAGCACAGGAAGGCTGATGTGGGCCAGTCACTGAGTGCGGTACCTGAGACCAGCAGGCACCACAGCCAGACCAGGTCAAAACGTGGGGCTCGGCTTGTAGCGCAGGGGTAGAACACAAGCTCAGCATTCACATGGCCTGTGTTTAATCCCCAGCACCAAGCAAGCAAACAAACAAAACAAAAAACTGGACTGAAGCTATGTATACTTTATGATAATTAAAAATAATTTTAAACTGGGAGTGGTGGTGCATGCCTGTAATCCAAGCACTCAGGAAGCTGAAGGCAGGAGAACTACAAATTCAAGCCCAGCCTTGGCAATTTAGCAGCTTATGGAGACCCTGTTTCAAAATAAAAAATAAAAAAGAGCTGGGGATGCAACTCAGTGTGAAGCCTTGGGTTCAGTCTCCAGTATTCACCAAAAGAAGAAGCAGCCAAGTGTGGTGCCACTCACATGTAATCCTGGCCCTCAGGAGGCTGAGGCAGGAGGACCACTGTGAGTTCGGGGTCAGCCTGGACTACAAAGTGAGACCCTGTTTCGAAAAAAAAAAAAAGAAGAGTTCTGAACCTTAAATGGTAGTGCTATCACTCCAAATTATCATGTTGAGGAAAAATATAGCTCAAATGCTTTTGTCATAGGTGGAAAGGGCAGGGTTGGGAATCAGATCCCTCTTTAAGGAAAGGTACAGTACTAGAGATTGAACCCAGGGCCTTCACACTGAGCTGCATCCCCAGCCCATTTCTTTGCTTTTCTTTTCTTTTTTTGGTATGGGGATTGAACTTGGTACCTTGTGCTTGCAAGGCAGGCGGTAGAATCACTGAGCTAAATCCCCGGCCCCGGCCCTTTTTTTTTTTTGAGCCAGGATCTATCACTATGTAGCCCAGGCTGGCCTCAGACTCACAGCAATCCTCCTGCCTCAGCCTCCCGAGTACTGGGATTATAGATGTGCACCACCATGCCCAGCTGGTACATTTAATTTTTTTGTGTATGCTGGGGATCAAACTTGGAACCTTGCATTTGTGAGGCAGGCAGTGGAACCACTGAGCTAAATCCCTGGCCCTGGTCTATTTAATTTTTTATTTTGAGACAGTGTCTCACTAAATTGCCCAAACTGGGCTTGAATTTGTAATCATTCTGTCTCAGTCTTCCAGGGTGAAAATAATAGCGAAATAATAACACCAATTTCTTGGGACTGCTGTGAAGATTAAAAAAAAGAGATAAATAAATGCAAAATGTTCAGTACCAGACCTGGCTCATTGTATGTGCTTAGAAAATTGTACAGATATTTACATTAGGCCAGGTGTGGTGGTGCACAGCTGTAATTCTAGAACTCTGGGAGGCTGAGGCAGGAGGATCAAAACTTTAAGTCCAACGAGGTCAACTTAGTGAGACGCTGTCTCAAAAATATAAAAACGGAGGGCCGGGGATTTAGCTCAGTGGTTTCGCCGCCTGCTGCGCAAGCGCAAGGACCCAAGTTCAATCCCTGGTACCAATAAATAAATAAATAAATTTTAAAATGACACTTGTATAAAATCATTTATTCACTCAACAAATACTATCAGGTAAAATGCTAGTGCAACAAAGATGTCGAAACAGAGCAGCCCCATTCTATGGCACTTACTAGCCCTGGGGCACTCACACTTGTGGCACTAGACCACTAGTAAAGAACTAGAAATTGCAACTGAGGAAGTCCAGAGAACTAACACAGCAAATGAGCAGCAGCCCCTGGGCTAGTCATGTTCTAACCTAGGTGAAGTGAGTACAGATGTAATATCATGCTTTCCTTTTTCTCTCGGTGAGATAAGGACCCTTTATACATGTGATATGCTAGACATTTTGCAAAGAACTCTTTGTTGTGTTTTTTTTTTATTTTAAACAAGAAGTTTATTTAAACAACAAGACACTTGACTTAAAGGGAAAACTATCTAGGATTCATTTTCTTTTAAAGAGTAATTTTCTTCTTTTTTTTGGTACAAGGGATCGAACTCGGGACCTTGCACTTGTAAGGCAGGTGCTGGAATCACTGAGCTAAATCCCTGGCCAAGAGTAATTTACTTCTACGTAAAGACAGATTGCCCTACATGTAACAGCTATGTACAAAAAAGTTATAAAATTGTCCTTGGTTTTACAATGATAAATGAAAAACATTAAAATTTTCCAATCAAACAAGGTATGCAAGGATTTTTATGTTGTTGTCCTTTCTGTTAAAACAGTGAGAGCAAAATAATTTACTGGAATATAAAGATAAGAGCTGATGAGCATGCCACTAATGGAGAGAGGGAATTATTTTCACAGAACCAGTATCTCCCCATTCTGTCTCCATCTGATGTCAATCAAAACATATTGTTGGCCATTTAGTAAAAAAAAAAACAAAAAAAAAACCAATATGCTTGTGCACATACACCAGATACTTTATGTATGATAAAGGAATGGGGAAGGGGTAAATGAAAGAATAGAGAAAACTATACTGTAGTAGTCAGGATGTGGTGGAACCAAATTGCAGTTTTCTAATTGAGAATGCATTCTTGGTCTGTAAGCACAGAGTTCTGGAGTAGAGTTCTTGCAGGTTCCCTTTTTAGTAGACACCTCCTGTCTGCTGCTGGAACACAACAATTGTATCTTCGTCCTCCACGTCCAACTGTTCAGGTGTGTCTATTTCATTGATTGGCTGTCCATCAAAGTGGAATCTGATCTGCCTCCTTGACAAACCCTGCTGTTCACAGTAGGCTTTCATTAGTTTACTAAGTGGTGTATGCCTCTTAATCTTAAACTGCACCACAGAACCATCCTGTCCCGCCACCTTCAAATTAAGATCGTTGTTCTCGGGCCAGGGATTTAGCTCAGTGGTTTCGTCGCCTGCTGCGCAAGTGCAAGGACCCGAGTTCGATCCTGGTACCAAAAAAAAAGATCGTTGTTCTCAGTCTTGACTCCTTCCTTGGGCTTTTCGTCAGCCATAGCAAGCGCCTGAGTCTTCTCAGCTGCTGCTTCACAAAAGAGGTACCAGGTCCACACCAAATAAGCACACAAGCAGCTCCAGGAGTGGCAGAAGGAGGTGGCAGCAGCCGAGGGAGAGGGCGTGCCTGTTTTTTGTTTTTTGAGACAGTCTCACTATGCAGCTGGGCTGGCCTTGAACTCTCCGTGATCCCTCTGCCTCAGCCTCCCTAGTGCTGTAATTAGGGTGTGCACCACCACACCCAGCTGCAAAGACCTTTTTACCCTTGAGGTTTTCTCATGGTCCTTATTCTAGGTCCCAGGTAGAGATTATGACCCTCATTTTACGGAAGTGGAAACTAGATACAGAGAGGTTATACAAATTCCTCAAAGTCACAGCTTGATTGCATTGCTATCAACCCAAAGGTCAAAATCCAAAAGTTGGCCTGGGATGTAGCTCAGTGGTACGGCACTTGCCAATATGTATGAGGCCCTGAATTCAATTCCAGGAATTAAAAAAAGAGAAATATACTATTTTTCAGAACACATAAAAAAGAGAACAATACAGTGAAAAACAATAGATGTGGAAGCAAAAAAACCCCTTTAAATTGTTTTTATTTCTATGTATTTATTTGTAGTGCTGGGAATTGAACCCAGGGCTTTGTGCATGCCAGACAGGTGCTCTCCCACTGAGCAACAGCCCTAATACTCTTTTATTATTTTTTTAACATGGAAAATTTTAATTATAAGGAAAGTGGGAAAATAAATTTGTAACTTTTTTGTTTTATTTTTGGTGCTGAGGATTGAACCCATGGCTTTGTCCATGCTATTCTTATGCTTATCACTGACCTCTACCCCAGTCCTATATGGCTTAAAGAACACCCTTGTACCCACCACCACCCCAGGGACAGATTTATGGCAGACCACGGGCTCCCTATGTACCTCTTCCCAGAAATAACCACTATGATAAATTGTGTGTCAGTCTCTTGCCTTTTTTTTTTGGTCCGGGGATTGAACTTGGGACCTTGTGCTTTCAAGGCAGGTGCCAGAACCACTGAGCTAAACCCCCAGCCCTGACTCTTCCCTTTTAAAAGAGTTTTCCTTGCCACTCATGTATTTAACAATGTATTATTGTTTTGCTTGGTGTTTAACTTGATATAAATCACATCTCAGTTTATGTATTTTTCTACAACTTGTTTTTATTCCCAACATTTTATTTTGGAGATTATGTAATTAATTTTCACAAATAATATTTTATGTGATTATACCACAATCTAGCATTTCTCTATTAGCAGACATGTGGGTTGTTTTCAGTGTTTTGCTCTTACAGGCCTTTTCTGGGAAGTCAGATAGAATTTAAGAGAGTGGGAGAGCTTGGGATGTAGTTCACTGGTACAGTCTAGGATGCAAAAGGTCCTGAGTTCAGTCCACACTTAAAAAAAAAAAAAAGCCAAAAAACTAAAAACAACTCTAGGAGGCTGAGGCAACAGGACCTCAAGTTTCAGCCCAGCATGGTAACTCAATGAATTATCAAGACCCTCCCAAAGTCTCAAAGTAAAAAAGGGGGGGGGGTTAGCTCAGTGGTACCACGCCTGCCTTGCAAGGGCAAAGTCCTGAGTTCAGTCCCCTGTACTGCAAAAAAGGGGAGGGTAGGGGGGATGTTGCTCAATCCCCAGTACTGCACAACAACATAAAGAAACAACTTCCCAAAATAAGTTTTGAAAATTTTAAGTCCAGTCCCGTATCTACATAATAACAGTACTGTGTAATAATAGGTTCTCTTATTTATTTCTAGTTTACTATGAGCCAGGAGCTAAGTACTGTACACACATTTTTTTTCCATTTAATTCTTATAATATTCCTATTTGGCATTATAATTATACTTAGGTGAAAAACTATTTTACTTGTTCATTATTTGGGGGGGGGGCGGTCTGGGGATCAAACTCGGTACCTTGTGCTTTTGAGGCAGGGGCCGGAACCACTGAGCTTGATCCCCAGCAGAAGAACTATTTTATGAGAAATGAAACTGAGGTTTAGAGAGGTTGGACAGTTTGCCCAACATTATTTAGATAGTCAAGATTGCAACTCAGTTTTACTGCAACGTTCAAGTTCCTTCCAATTCATTCTATCCCTCAATATCATATTATGCAGCAATAAAAACCAAACGTTAGACCTGGAAGTATCTCCTACATCATTTTTAACATATTTTAAATTGTGATAAAATACACATAACAGGGCCGGGGATTTAGCTCAGTGGTTCCGCCCCCCAGCCTCGAAAGCGGAAGGTCCCTAGTTCGATCCCTGGCACCAAAAAAAAAAAAAAA